>SJXQ01011662.1:0-85929 GCA_006408695.1 Aepyceros melampus
GGGGGGGGGGGGGTAGGGATTGGGAGTTCATGTATGCTCGTGGCTGATTCATGTCAATGTATAGCAAAACGAATATAGTATTGTGAAGCAAAACAAACTAAAAAATAAAAATTAATTAAAAAAAAAAAGTGAGCCTGTAGGATCAGTTACAGGAGAGGAGTTATGGTAGATGAAAGCCAGATGGCAAAGCCCTGAGAAATAAGAGAATGACACAATGGGACAGATAGCATACAAGGTCTACATTTTACAGGATTTTGAGTTGTAAAGAAAATCATAGAGTGGGAATTGGGAACTAATCATGAAACAGCATGAGAAGGGTCAAGAGAAAGGAAGGGACTGAAGGTAAAAGGGAAAGTTAGATAGATAGATAGATATTGGCCACCCTGCACAGCATGCAGGATCTTAGATCCCCAAACATGGATTGAACCCATGCCCCCGGCAGTGGTAGCACAGAGTCCTAACCACTGCACTGCCAGGAAATTCCGAGAAGGGGATACATTTAAGAAGTGAAGATAAAGGTCTTCAAGGTAGCAGAACTAGAAAAAGAGAATGAAAAGAGGTTTTCGGTCCTGAATTACTCTCAGATAAGAAAAGAGCAGTACTGCATTTACTGTTAATTATGTGTGAATGACATCTTTTATAGTATGTCATAATATTAATTTCTTTCAGGTGGTTTGAACCTTTTGTCATGCAGTGGCTAGATGAAAATGAAGATGTGTCAATGGAGTTCCTACATGGAGCCCTGGGAAGAGACAAAAAAGATGGAGTGAGTTTAAATGACTTTCAGACTGCTTATTGTTGAGATTTATTCACACTGCTCACTTTTAAGCTAATGGGAATTGTTAGGTTTATTGCTATTAATTAGGGTTTATTTTAATCCTCTAATTACCAAAATATAATTAGAACACAATTTTAAAGTCTGATAAGACACCTAGGGAATTGCTTTTAAAAAAAATCAATCACCCTTTTGCCCCAAGATTCTTTACTCCTTGAATTGGCCTGAATCTACAAGTTCAGTAGGCTTTACAAAGCTTCCCCATTGCTCTGGAACCTTTCCAGGATTCCAAGATTAGGGACAGACACCCTCCCAATCCCTCTAGAGTAAATCAAATGTCTCGCTAAACCATCCTAATGCCTGTGGGGAATGAGAAATTGAAAAGAAAAACCACTCCCCCAATTCAATTAATAGTAACCTGCCTCATGATACTAGTTTTACTACACTTTTCAGAAAAGGAGATGAATGATTTTAAAATGAACAAGTATTTTCTTATTGGGAAATGAAGGCGCATGATATAAGTAAGAGATTGAGTTGTTTTGAGAAATAATGAAAATTCTTTCTGCAGTCCATCTAATATGCTTCGGGAATGGTTTCATCTTCTCTCTCCTCAGTTCCAGCAGACATCTGATCATGCGCTCTTCTCTTGCTCCGTGGTTGATTCCCCCAATTCAATTAATAGTAACCTGCCTCATGATACTAGTTTTACTACACTTTTCAGAAAAGGAGATGAATGATTTTAAAATGAACAAGTATTTTCTTATTGGGAAATGAAGGCGCATGATATAAGTAAGAGATTGAGTTGTTTTGAGAAATAATGAAAATTCTTTCTGCAGTCCATCTAATATGCTTCGGGAATGGTTTCATCTTCTCTCTCCTCAGTTCCAGCAGACATCTGATCATGCGCTCTTCTCTTGCTCCGTGGTTGATGTTTTTGCTCAGCTTAATCAGAGCTTTGAGATTATTAAGAAACTGGAATGCCCCAATCCTGAAGCATTATCTCACTTAATGAGAAGATTTGCAAAGGTAGGTTAAATGGACTGAATCCTTTCCTTGCTGGGACAATGTGTGTGTGTGTGTGTGTGTGTGTGTGTTAGTCACTCAGGTCATGTCCAGCTCTTTGCGACCCCATGGACTGTAGCCCACCAGGCTCCTCTGTCCATGAAAGTCTCCAGGCAAGAGTACTGGAGTGAGTTGCCATTCCCTTCTCCAGGGCATCATCCTGACCCAGGGATCAAACCCAGGTCTTCTGCATTGCAGGTGGATTCTTTACCACTGAACCACCAGGGACTATGGCATGTTATTATTTTCCTGCACAGAATCTGAAAAATGCTGTTATTTTATAGCACTAGTCTTGTCTGACCACTACCCCAATTTAATTTTCTAATCCCAGCAAAAAAAGACTGTTTCAAGACTGTCACCTGTTTTTGCCCTTCTTTTTTCTTAAATATAGATTTATCATCTAAAAAAATCAAGTTACTATTCACACGAATGACTCAGTCATTTGTAATTGATGAGACTACTATGGGTGGCCAAATTAATTTAATTTCAGCTTTGAGGCAGAAAATAAATCTTGGAATTTCATATTCAAATGGCAAGTATTTTTTTTAGCAGTAATACACTGTAGCACAAAATATATTGAACTTGGAATAATGAAAACTGAGTTCTAATTTCAAATCAGCCAGTAACTATAGTGTGAGTCTGAGCAGTTCCCTTGATTTTTATGAATAGGCTTTTGTTAGTTGATTTTGCGCAACCAGACTTCTGTTAAGACCTCTTCCTCCTCGTATTGTCTAAGAAGGCTTATAAAGTACTTACTACTTTACAAAAGTTTCAAGGGAAATATAAGAACTAAAAGATGCTGTCTCTTTCCTTCAGATCTTAAAGACAGACAGACAGACAGATAGATAGATTGATAATCAAGACCACTTGACTCAGGTGGCATGAAGAGGGATATTCATGGAGAGGGCCAATTCAATTTCAAGAACAGTGGAATCAAGAGTAAGTTGAGCAGAAGGAAAACTAATGAGAACTAAAATAGACAAAGTTTCCCTGGGCAAAGAGGGCTCATTCAGCCTAAAAAGGTATTGTTAGAAAAGTATCATAAGCCATGGGAATAGCAGGAACAAACAGATAGGAAAAGCTGAACTTGGCATGTGAAGAACAGGGAGAAACAATCTGGCAAAAAAAGAAAAACAAAAGATCTTTTCTGGGAGAGGCAAAGGTTGGGGAAGTGAAGATGTATCCAGATCTTGAAAAGCTCTGCTTCCCAGGTTGAGAGGTTTAGACTTAATCGTCTGAACTATTTAAGAAATAGTAAATATCTGGAGATTTTGAATCAGAGTAGTTATACAACAAATGTAAGGACGGAGGGCAAGGACCTGCTACACAATCCTCTGCCTGATGGCCCTGTGGTTGGATAATGGTGGAGGTCTTGGCTGTTTATTTGACAAGGGCTTACTCATTGCCTCACCTGCACACTTTACCAGCCACTTTCAGAGACGTAGTCATGAATAAGCACAATCTCTGACTTTAGCAAACTTATCATGAGATGGCCAAATCTGTAGACAGCTATGAAAAAGTCAGATGCTATAATCAAGGTATCTCAGAGGTTGAAAAAGTCCATGTGAGCGGTGTGTGATGTTAAAAAATAAAGGCCAAACCTCAGTCAACTTGTTTACAATATTTAAGATGTATTAATTTGCCAGATTTGCCTTAAATAAAATACCACAGAATGGTGATGTAAACAGTAGAAAATAATGGTCTCCCAGTTCTGGAAACTACTGTAACACATTCAAGATCAGAGTGTCATAGTGTTTGCTTTCTTCTGAGCCCGCTGTCTTGCTCTAGCAATGGACTACCTTAATGTGTCTGGAAAGTCTGTCCTTTGTGTACATACACCCCTTGTGTTTCTGTGTGCACTCAGTTGCTCAGTCCTGTCTGACTCTTTGTGACCCCTGGATGATAGTCCTCCAGGCTCCTCTGTCCGTGGAATTTTCCAGGCAAGAATATGGAGTGAGTTACCATTTGTTTCTATGTGTGTCTAAATTTTCTCTTCTTAGAAAGACACCAATCATATTGGATTAGAGCTCACTTTATTGGCCTTATTTTAACTAACTCACTTCTTGAAAGATCCTATCTCCAAATACATTCATATTCTTAGATACTGGGAATTAGTGTTTCAACAAATAAATTTTGAGGGGACACAATTCAGCCTATAGAGGATATACATATTTAACCACAGATACAAACACAAAGGGAGATTACTTCATTTGCATTAACACAAAAAGTCTAAGTTTGAGATCCTTTGTGAATGCAAGGCATGAGGCAGACCCTGTCATTGGCTCTGGTTCTTAGAAAAGTGTAAGTCTTGTTCACTGACAAATGGATTAGGAAAGGACTTCAGCATCTTTACTAACTGTAGTAGGACAGTTAATTTATGCTGAGGTAACTAGTAAACCAAGAAACTGTATGATTTAATACAACAAAGATTGACTTCCTGCTCAGGAAACTTCAGCCTTTGGGAAACATAAATAAATAAACAAACAAAGCCAGATATACTAGTCAAAGTGGTAAGGACAGATTTTAATCAGTAATAAACTACTGCAGTGGGGGAGAGTCCAGACTAAAACAGACTGTTCTGATTTGCACAGCCATCCCTGGGTGTTTCAGAAGCAGAACGCAGGAACAGGGAGAGCGCAAGTAGGGGCTCAAGGAGCAGGAGAGGGGCTTGATCCATGGGAAGCCCCCCCTCCCCAGTTTGCTAACTGGTACTTATTGAAGTTAGGCCCCTCGCCTTCCACAGAGGCTGGGAGACAGGAGCCTATCTTCAGGTGTTGCCTAGAATAAATGGTAAATCTTTTGGCAGCCTTGGGATTTTTTCAGGCAGGCACTTTAAGGGATGTGGGATCATCCAAGAGGTGTGTCTTTGAACTCTTAGAAATTTTTACTGTTTTGTTCAAGTCTTTATAAGCCAAGGTTAAGGCCCAGTTGAGAAGGGGACTCAGAGGAGCCTGGGCAGAGCTTGCTCAATAGAGAATCTTTGTCATCCTCCATTATTCTGTGACTCAGGACTTCTAGTTTGAGAGGTCCCACTAAGGAAAGAGCATAAGATTTATAGAGGGCTGTGGAACTACAGTTGAAATATTAGGCTCTTGTCGTAAACAGTCTTAAAGAGCAGGCAAAGTGGCTGAATTTCTTTAGTAAAAAATGAGGAGCCCATGAAGGCTTTTAGGCAAACAAGCAGCTGTCAGCCTAAAATGTTTTAAAACATTTGTCTGCCATGAAATTCTTTAAACTCCAGTTTTTGTATCTGCTAACTAGGAAGACTAAGGTAACCTCCTACTTTTAGAGATAATAGTTAAAAATCACTTATCGCAACTTTCTTGAGTAGTTGATTCCAATTTCCCTAAATATTAGGCTCTTGTCGTAAACAGTCTTAAAGAGCAGGCAAAGTGGCTGAATTTCTTTAGTAAAAAATGAGGAGCCCATGAAGGCTTTTAGGCAAACAAGCAGCTGTCAGCCTAAAATGTTTTAAAACATTTGTCTGCCATGAAATTCTTTAAACTCCAGTTTTTGTATCTGCTAACTAGGAAGACTAAGGTAACCTCCTACTTTTAGAGATAATAGTTAAAAATCACTTATCGCAACTTTCTTGAGTAGTTGATTCCAATTTCCCACTATAGGGAAATCTGCAGTGAATTCTGCAGGAGAATTATTCTAAAAAATTCTCGAAGTCTTTTCTTAACTAGCAGCTGTGTTTTGGATGACTGCCAAGAAAAGAATGAAATAAGGTCATTAGGGACAGTGTTTTTAAAAGTATGTCACATGCTATTTCTGAAACTCTGTAGTGGAAGCAGGATAAGATAAGAATTGCACATATTACAAAAGTAGAATTCACAGAGTAGTCAGGTTATGTAAGATGGGGGCAAAGAAGCCCAGAGTGGAAGGACTGTCTGAAGCAAGAGGAAAAGAATGAGGCTGCATGTATCACTGAAGAAAGGTGAGTTTTTATTGGCACAGTAAAATAATTTCAGTAAAATAAAGGCACTTTTAACTGATGGACATTCAATACTAACCAGTTACTATCATAGGGAGATGAATTATCACAAGGAATGAAAAATGGTTTCTAGGAAAATAGAAATTGGCAAACTTCATGGAAAAATAAACTTTTATTAGCATGATTATTTTAAAAATGGGACTTTGTGGTTAATCTAATTAGCTGTTTCATAGGAACTGCAGACTACTGAAGTTTATTTTATTTCATCAGCTGTGACCATTGGTCTTGAAAACCCTATCCTTCTTAGGATTGGGATCCTTGTATCAAGAGATACTGAAATCCTATTATCTTTCTGGGACATAGACTGATTTAAACCATCCCCTGGAGGAAAGACACATTAATGATGTCTTCAGACATTTAAGAGGACTTAGCACTGTCAACTGGATCTTAAAAACATGATTTATTTTCACTAAAGCATATAAAAGACTGAATCAGGTGCCAAGCAAATGCTTTAAATTCCATGGCAGGTACATTCAGGAGCTGTGATGAGTGGGAAAATGGGTATGTGGTTGGAGACTATTCCTATGGCTGTCTTATTGCTCTTGACAAGTATAGGTACTTCAGTTAAAAGAACAATGAAGTAATATTTTCAGTACTACTTAAAAACAAATCAACAAATGTTAATTGATCTCTAGCTACGAGTTGTCAATATTATGGTGAATGAGAACACATATTCCTTGTGACCTGGGAACCTAATCCTAATTTTAAAAATAATAATGATAATTCATTGAGCACCACTATGTGCTAATCACTTTACATGTATTGTCTCACTTATTCTTTACAACCACCTCAAAAGATACATACATTACTTTTCATAATTTTAATATGACAAAACAAGCTTAGAAGGTTTAAACAATGCAGAGAAGACTAGAAATTATATGAATGGAACACTTTCATCCACCAATCTATATTACTTTCACATTCCAGTGTTATCAGAAATCAATTAGTAACTTGAAGAAAAAAATCTCATCATTCATGTTTATCCTTTAAGCCAAACATAGGCATCCCTAAGGAATTCTGTTTTATGTTGGATATGTTAAAATACAATATGTGAAGCACTGAAGTGGCATCACTAGTGCCATTTAACAAATACTGCAGTCTTCTTGTCCTCTATGTTGCTCTGATACTGTAAAGCTCCATGCATAAAATGTGACTGCAGAGATGGATTTGGTCCAGGGTTCTTGTCTTCCTGATTGTAAGAGTATACTCCTAGATGTCCCTCCCAGTAGTATTGACGAGATATTTAGTCTACTTTTACAACCCACTCCAGTATTCTTGCCTGGGAAATCCCAGGGACAGAGGAGCCTTGTGGGCTACAGTTGATGGGGGTCACAAAGCGTCGGACATGACTTAGTGAGTAAGCAATAACAAACCCCAGAATTGCTGACTCAATAGACCTGGGACTGGACCAGTGAATTTTTTTTAATTGATTTAATTTTTTTGACTTTACTAGGTCTTTGTTGCTTTGCAAGGGCTTTCTCTAGTTGCTTCGCAAGGGCTTTCTCTAGTTCAGCAAAGGGGCTACTCTTTGCTGCAGTGGCTTCTCTTGTTGTGGAGCACAAGTTCTAGGGTACCTGGGGTTCAGTAATTGTGCCACACGGTCTTAGTTGCTTTGCTGCACATGGAATCTTCCCAGACCAGGGGTTGAACCCATGTTCCCCACATTGTCAGGTGGACTCCTATCCACTGTGCCACCAGGGAAGTCCTGGGTCAAGGAATTTATTTATTTCCATCAAGTTCCTAGGTGATGCTTATGATGATGTTGGAAAAATGCTTCAGATAGGTATGTCTTAACTAACTACAGCAGACCCTTGAACAACATGGGTTTGAACTTTGGGTGTCCAGTTTTTAAATAGTAAATTTTACAGTACTATATGATATGTGGTTAGTTGAATCCAGGGATATGGATGAACTGTGAATACATGTGGCTCAGAAAGTAAAGGATCCACTGCAATGCAGAAGACCCAGGTTCGATCCCTGGGTTGAGAAGATCCTTTGGAGAAAGGAATGGCTGCCCACTGCAGTATTCTTACCTGGAGAATTTCATAGACACAGGAGCCTGGCAGGTCATAGTCCATGGGGTGTCAAGGAGTTGGACACGACTGAGCTACTAATGCTTTCACTGTAAGCTACAAGTCAGTTTTTCACTGTGCAGAGAGTTGGTGTCCCTAACCCTCTGGTTGTTCAAGGTTCAGCTGTAGTCACTAGTATTAATTAAGAAATGTCTAACAGTAATTTCTCTTTGTTGAATAAGTTAGAATGGCATTGAAGTTGCCCCTGAAATGTACATGAACACATTTAGGTGTACTTTATATACTCACAAATAAATGGGTATTGTTACAGCCAGTGTACTGACAATTCTATGAGCACAAGGCCTTAAACTATGTTGTACATGACAAAGCCCTTTTCCTTAAATGCAGCCTATCCTGACTTGCAAACCTGTGCAGAGAGTTGGTGTCCCTAACCCTCTGGTTGTTCAAGGTTCAGCTGTAGTCACTAGTATTAATTAAGAAATGTCTAACAGTAATTTTTCTTTGTTGAATAAGTTAGAATGGCATTGAAGTTGCCCCTGAAATGTACATGAACACATTTAGGTGTACTTTATATACTCACAAATAAATGGGTATTGTTACAGCCAGTGTACTGACAATTCTATGAGCACAAGGCCTTAAACTATGTTGTACATGACAAAGCCCTTTTCCTTAAATGCAGCCTATCCTGACTTGCAAACCTCTGGCATTTGTAGGTTATTAGATGTGAGATCCTAGGATCAGTTGCCTCCCACTGGAATTCAAGCGAATCACTTCCTAATTCCTATGAAGCAGAGGCAAGAATTAGACCATGTGGAGATGCTGAGAATAATCAGAAATGGTTGTCTGGATTCCCCTGCCCAAACTAAATCTTGAACACATGATAGTCTAAGATGCAATAAGCTCCTAAAGGCAGGCTTCTGTTGGTTTTTAATTATTTTGCAATAGAGTGAATTGATTTCTGCAGTTGACACTGTCATAAGAACCTATAAACTGAGAGTAGTGTTCATATGTATGAGTAAATCAGCACTCATTAGGTAAGATGAAGTCTAAAATAAAATTTGAACAGATGCATTTAGAAAATACTTTAGTCTGATCCACCACCTGTTTTCCTAGATTTGTTAGCCTACTTCTTGATAAGATGTTATATTTTTCAAAGCCAACTTTTCTATTTAAATTGATGCATGTTTTCACTTTTGGTGGCTCAGTTGGTAAAGAATCTGCCTGAAGTGCTGGAGATCTGGGTTCTATCCCTGGGTTGAGAAGATCCCTTGAAGAAGGGAATGGCAATCCACTCTAGTATTCTTGCTTGGAGAATTCTAAGGACAGCAGACCCTGGCAGGCTACTGTCCATAGGGTCGTAAAGAGTTGGACATGACTGAGCAACAGTGCTTTTTTTTCTTTCCACAAACTATTGATTTTCTTTCTGCCTGTTAGCCCTAATTTCAGGTTTCAGGGTTTCATTGTGATTTTTAAAGTCTATAAAATGAGTTCATAACACGTTCTGTGATTTCAGGTAGGCAAATTATACATCTCTCCTTCAGCTTAACTTCTTGGACTATCTCCCCAAGTTGATTTTGTGTCACAGAGAAAATTCAGAAGAATGTACATAAAAAAGCTTTTATGTCTTTGCTTTTCTATGAAAAGAGATGATCTCTATTTACTGCTCTTGTTGCTTTCTCTCTTCTAAGAAAATCATGTCCACTTTGGACTTAAAATAATTCAAACTCTATAAGAAATAGCAGTAGCCTGCAAACACATCAATATCTGTTTAAGTAATTAAAACAAAATGCAACTAATGAAATTTGTTCATTTTCTCTATTTTTGCATAGTTAATGGCAGCAGAGGGCATCCTTAGGCTCAGTAAGAGTTATTAGATAGAGAAGGAAAATGTGGAATTATGATTAAAAAGGCCAAGGAGGGGAAGATTAGGCAGTATTTTAAGCAAATATTGCATCAATAAATAACTTACTATATTAATGGTAAATTAATAGATACTATTATGCAATAAAAGCTGAAATTTAGATCTTAAGAGGTGTTCTTTGTTATTAGTAAGGCTCTGTATCATTGAAAATATTCATTGCTAAGTGACACATATGGGTATGTTCTGACCCCACTCATAATTCAGGAATATTGTAGAAAGTTGAAAAAAGAACCACCACAATGAATTTTGTCATGGTAGAGTTATGTGTGTGAGGGGGGTGGTGATGAAGAGGGGATGGCAACTAGAAATCATACCAGATAATGAAAGCATAAAGTGTCAATCATTCAGGAAAAGAAAAAGTCATTGGGGGGGGCATTAGGTAATAAGTATCCAAGCATAGAGGAGGTACCACCAAACAGTATACCTCCTGAATCTTAAGTTAGAAATAAATCATTTTGTGATGGAGCTGGTTGTATTAAAATAGAATGGATGCATGTGGTCTGTCTTCCAAATGTACTCAGAAATATTACAAATTGTCATTTAAATATGTTTGAAATCCTTCTTTTGGCAAATGTGTATATTTAGTCACTACTATGCCCTTGTTGACTTCCCTGGTGGCTCAGATGGTAAAGCATCTGCCTACAGTGCTGGAAACCCAGGTTCAATCCCTGGGCTGGGAATATCTCCTGGAGAAGGGAATGGCAACCCACTCCAGTACTCTTGCCTGTAAAATTCCATGGATGGAGGAGTCTGGCAGGCTACAGTCCATGGGGTCGCAAAGAGTCGGACACGATTGAGCAACTTCACTTTACTATGGCCCTTGTTTGGCTTCCCAGGTCAGTGGTTAAAAGAATCTGCCTGCTAACGCAGGAGACTCCAGTTCCATCCCTGGGTTGGGAAGATCCCCTGGAGAAGGAAATGGCAACCCACTCCAGTATTCTTACCTGGGAAATCCCATGGATAAAGGAGCCTGGTGGGCTGCAGTCCATGAGATCACAGAGAGTCAGAAATGACTGAGCAGCTGAGCTCACGTGTTGACCTTTGTTCATCTGAAAAAGTCTTTTGAAGTTTTCTGATTAACATAACCCAGATTGTGTGTGTTTGTGGGGATAGATACATATGTAGATATATATAGATATATAGATATATAGATATATAGATATATATATACACACATATAAAGTTTTACTTACCTGAATGAATTTCACAAAATTTTTTTCCTAGACCATCAATAAAGTACTACTTCAGTATGCTGCAATTGTATCAAGTGATTTCAGTTCATACTGTGATAAGGAAAATGTGGTAAGTAAAAATGTCTCTATTTTCAAATAGTCCTCAATTAAGAACTGATATAAGTAAGCAATTTTCTTTCTGTTTTCATATAGATGATAAAAATAGAGATCTCAGGAGACTGTTAAAAAGCTTTCTAGTAGTCCTGAACTGGTATAAAATAGAATTCAGAGGAAGGCTGAGAGCATCTCAGTGCTAGTCAGCTTGTGGTTTTCCATGACGATAAGGAGTAAGACTCATAAAAACAATTGAAAACCCACGTCATCGTAAACACTGGAGCTGGGACCTAGGAGTTAAAAAGTTCAATGTTCACACCAAATAGTGTAGTTTGGCATCAATACCAGAATGAGTATAATTTATTCTTTTAGTTTCCAAATAAATTGAAAAGACTGGTTAAGGAGTGATACTGATCTATACTCTGAATTATTAACTTACCGTCTTATTTTTTGGATGATTAACAAATGTTGATAAAATTCTAAGCCAATATTACAAATTACTGAAAGGAATAAAGAGAAGTGAGATAAACCAAAAGTAATTGGAATACAATCAATGTTATGTTATGGTGGAAGGTAAAATCTTTCTATTCACCATAATAATTTTAGGAGAAATATGTTGGTAACATTATAAGAATTTTTTAAAACATTGAAAAATATTTTAAAAGTCAGTATTAGATTTTTCAAGAGAAAAATCAGGGTTTTTCCCCTCTGTCAAAAAATCAGTTCCCACCATCCAGCAAATCTTAAAGAGAATTCTTGCTGAAACCTCATCGACCTCTTGCTGACAGCTCATTAAGATAAGTCAGCCCTAACAGTTCTTGGGGGTCCCAGAAGATTCTCCTTTCCCTTAAGTGAAAATGCTGCCCAGAAATTTTATTGAAATGCCTGGATGTCTCAGTAGTGATTTCTAATTGCCATTGATTACAAATATTCTAATAGACAAGATAGAGTATTTATTTATTGAAAGCATTTAGTTATAGTTAAATTTATAATACAGCTGAAAAATAATATGTTGAAAATCAAAACAGTGCCAGATAATTTCAGAAAAGATTCTGACTTCTTTGGTATCAAAAATTGAAGATTTTGAAAGGTGGCTATGAATTATCAAGGCCAATTCCTGTCATTCAGAAAGGAAAAATAGCTTTAAAAAACCCCTGCAGACTTCTACTTTATGTTTTGACATTTATAGTTTATCTTTAATATGAAAAATATAAATCAGCATTATATTATCCTCTGTATTTTTCTTTATATTTTATACTTTTCAAAATGAAATTTTTATAAAGAAAAAAAATCATTGAAATATGATAGCATACAAGCTTACTTTTCCTTCCTTAATGCTTTTCTTTCCTAATTATGATGTCTTGACCAGCCTTAGACTTTCATTTAAATGCCAAGTGTTCTTTTAGCTTTTCCATAAAAGGATATCAGTCAACTACTTAGTTTAAGCTTTCAGCTAAGATAGATTGAAAAAGTGCTTTTGCACATTTGTGTCTGTAAGTATCACTGTTGTTTCAGATATAAATTTTTAAATATCTTTAAATATCAAGAACATTGAAAATTATTTTTTGTTTTCTCTGTATACTTATGACAATATTCCCATTTTCTCTGCAAATAGCACTGAAAACTTTTAAAGAGAGACACCTAAGAGATGACTGTGATATTTGCTTTCCCAGGGGCTCAGAATTAAAAATGACAGTTAAACAAAATATCTGTGACAGAATAATTTTTTTTTTATTCTGTGACATTTTAAATTTGGAATGGCTCACAAGTTTTTAATCCAGTCTTCCACATTCCACATTATAGCAAAACAATATTATCTAAATCAGAATTACTTGATTTATTTTAGAAATCTTTTTCAACTCAGAAACATAATTTGGTGGGATCTTAAAAAATAAAACCCACTAGTGAAATCAGGTTTAATGTTCCCTTTACTGTGGGTATTTTAGTTGTTTATTTGTTGTTCATTTACTAGAGAAGTAAGTAAAAGCTGTTCCCTCAATTCTCAGTAGTGATTTGATAAATTGATTCAATAAAATTGAAATTTGAACATGTCAAGGTCAGTGGGAGCTTAATCAAAGAGGAATGTCTCATATTTCTTTTTATCTCCCTCTGGATAACTGCATCTCTTTTCTCATATGTAACCTTACTCAGGTCAATAGCAATCTATGCCAAGTGAGCCCACGTGTCTTTGTTCATTTTGCTTCTCGGTAGCTCTTTTCCATTGGAAATTATTTCATTAAAAAGGCTTGGAGTTGGTTTAATGTTTAAAGCTAGAACTAAAGTCCTATTATGTGTATCAAAAAAAGAGATAAGCTTGAATGCTAATATCAAATAATCAGAGTCTACCCAGATAACTTAGAACCATGGAAAGCAGGAGATACAACCTTTACCCATGGAGTCTTCCTACTTCTTATTAAGAGCTGTGCTCTTCCTTAATAATTCCCTTCTGCAATGAAAAAGAAGAAGAAGAAGAAGAAGAAGAAAAAAACTCATTGACCCCGTCCCCTATTGGATAAAGCTCTTTTGATTCCGTTTGTTTTTTTTTTGATTCCGTTTGTTGACACTGGGTCAAGAATCTGAAATCCTAAAAGTCTGATCATATATGCTACAGAAAGGACTAGACCTGGATCCAGAGACTCTCAACTGGCAATCCAAAGCACTTTGTAGAATACTATGATTCAGCTTACTGACAGAATCTATAGGAGATAAATCTGTGTTATAAAAATAAAATATTTAAGTGCCTGAAATTAAGAGAATAGAAGTTCTAAATTGTTTTTGTAAATTCGAGTTAGGATGTGGTCACTTTAAGAGTCAAGTAGAAAGTTCTTCAAAGGTGTGTGATATGGTTAAAACAATGATAAAATCTTTCCACTAATGAGCACTAACACCTCTCTGATGTCCTGGAAGTCCTTTGCAGGTTTCTCTCTGATTCGTTATTGGCTCATTTCCAGGCACCTTGGAAGGCATATCCATTTTCCTTTCTTTGTCTCGTTTCTTCCCCTGATATGCTGGTTCTTCGGAATCAGCATGTAGCAAATGTTAAGTTATTCAATAACTATGCTGAATTGTTATAAATTAATTTGAACTGTTCTGAGGACACACATCTAGCCCTTTCACAAAGCTTTACATCTTTATGTTATTGTCATATCTTTTCTTCCTTGAAAAGAAGTCGAGGAACATTTTGAAAGCATGTATAATGTGTGAGGCTCTATGCAGTACTCTGGAAGAGAAAGCAGAAAGACACAGCGGTGCATACAGTGCTTCTAAGGTCAGCTGGCAAGACCGCCAGAAGCAGCTCAGCTGTGAAGTTAAATAAAACAAATGTCAAGTGAGTGACAAAAGGATACAATCTGGGAAAATGAAGGCCCTAACCTGAATGATGGATGTGACTCAAATAGAGAAGAGGTTCAAGTGAAAGGCCCACAAGCTAAGCCAAGCCACCAAGCCTGGAAAGCACAGGCGTTTGGTGGGGAATAAGCCTCCTGGAGCTGAGAGTTCATCATAATATAGTAGGGGGAGATGAGAAGGAAAACATGATTTGGCTGTATAACTAAGGGCCTTCAATACCAGAGTGTGGACTTCACCGATAGTAAGAATTTATTCAAGGTTTTTGAAAGGGTTTTGTTTTGTTTTCAGTTTTGAAAGTTAGATGATGTTTTAGCTTTTGAAACAATGAAACAACAGGATAGTTTAAACTAATTTGTTTTTCTTAAAGTAAATCTTTAAAAAAAATCGGTATTTGGTTAATTTTGAAGTATAAAATGCCACATTGCTAAAAGTAAATCAATTCTAGTAGTAAGTCTCCAATGGTTTGCTAAGTAGAGTATTAAATTCCATTGCCCAAAGTGGCTATATATTCCCTCTTATATGATTAACTGTTTAAAAAGTATAATCTTAAAGTGGCATAATTGTTCTGTTTGCCAAATAGAATAGGATTTTGGTGATAGCTGTATATTATTACATTGAAGGCCAACCCATTCAGTAATTTAATGAATTTCTTGTTTTGTTTGTTTTATTTAAAGCCCTGTATATTGATGAACAATATTCAACAATTGCGGGTTCAGCTGGAAAAAGTGTTTGAATCCATGGGAGGAAAAGAGGTGAGTACATTTGTATGCCGACAGTTGCTAAATATCTCCTCAGAGATCATTAGCAGCATATATTTCTTTGCTACGGAAAGTGACACAATCAAGTTTTTACATGGGTTCACTACAGAATAGGAAATGCTAGCAATCTAAAATACTATTAACAGCTAAAGTGATCATTATCCACAATACACTAATTCAGTAAATACATCAGAAGTGTGACGAGGAGAAGGAAGATGGGTCAATAACTTTTTGTAGTGTGTGTGTGTGTGTGTGTGTGTGTGTGTATGTATATATATATATTTAGTCATATATGCACAGTTAAGTATAGTTATTATATGCTAATGATCTGGAAAGTTCCACCATTGCAGATGCCTTTTACTATTCTGTGCAATGTCAGCTTAATACGGATTTTCTTCTGCAGTGTGCTTTGTGGCACTAGTGGTTTTTGATGTACCGCTGGTTTATTTTTTGCATCTCAAAAATCTCTGCCAAAACTGTGTTGTGTACTGTGTCTGTAATGTGTTGTGTCTTTGTCTAACATCTCTGACTTGCAACTCCATGAGCAGAAGAAGGAAGGAGAAAGATTCTTTTATGAGGTTTGTGATAGTAAGCATCTTATCCTTTACCTGGCTGTTTCCCCTCCAAATCCAAAGACCATTGCACTTCCTACTTGTTCTCATTTGCTTGTTTGGATCAGGCAGACGGTGAAATACTAGCTGGGCACCTGCCTCCTTGAGCTGCCACAGTCTTGTATTTCACAAACCAACATGAACATCTGGGGGCTTGAGAACTAGAGACAGTGCCGCAAGGGAAGGCCACGCAGCTGTCACTCTCCCACCACCTAGTCTGAAAATCAATCCCGAGGGCGGCTAGGATGAGGGGATATTTTTGTTTACAGTTTTATTTACATGGTTCCTAACTATTGTGCTAAGTGTGTGAGATATATGTAAAGCTAGGTTTGAATTCAAAGCCAAGGTCTCATTCATTTCTAAATTGATAAGTCTGAAGATGCTTTTTTTTTTTTAATTGGAGTTGCTTTATGTTGTTGTGTTGGCTTGTGCTATACAGCAAAGTGATCAGCTATACCTATACATATATACCCTCTTTTTTGGAATTCCTTCCCATTTAGGTCACCACAGAGCACTGAGTGAAGTTCTCTGTTTATATTGTAGGCTCTCATTAGCTATCTATTTTATACAGAGTATCAATAGTGTGTATATGTCCATCCTAATCTCCCAATTTATCCAACTGCCCCCACTTCACACATGATGTTTGTTTTAATCCCATAAAGACATGTATACATTTTCACCCCAATGTCTTTTTCATTATTCTCGAGCCTCAGTCTTTAGAGAAAGAACTATTTTAGCATTCTACAAACAAGAAGCACCAGGATACATGGATGAAAGTACAAAACTTCAAAAATGAACTTTTCTGAGCTAAGCTGTCACTGCTCTCTCAGTCTACTTTATATAAAATAAGGCTTCATTCCCCAAAGTTTGGTAATGGTTTTTGCCTGGTTTGAGGGCATCAATCTCATTTTTAAAACTCTTTTGCTGAATCAGGTGAGCACTTGGGGCTCATAGTTGGAGAGTCTCTTTTCAATTTAGTGATGTTTTATATTCAGGCTTTAAGTCCACTTACTGTTTTGAAAAGTAGTGAAGAAAACACTAATTTTTTTGTGGGAAATTCTCTCTTGCTTTAGTGAATTTTAAAGACCACAAATCATTTGAGGATAGAGTTATATTTGAAATGCCACATTTCCAGAAATTCTCCTAATGCTGCTACTATGTCATTACTATTTGTGGTTGAACTCTATGAGAAATATACTGCTGAGCAGAATGTTAACCAGACAAATTATGCCTGTATTTAAAGGAAACTGTGTGGGCTAAGCCACCTGCTAACCAAAAAAGCTGTGGGGCGGTTTGTTCACCAACCAAAATTGACTGCTTGTTTCAGATAAAATTGCCCATTTGAAAGGTACAGGTTTTCGTGTGATAAATTGAGTTGCAGATCTGTGACTATATCACAGAACTGTATTGGAGAAAATGATGGAAGATGGGCTGAGCTGGGTGCCTTCTCCCTTTATAACTCTTGCAATGCCAGTTGTTAAACTCCTCATGCAAAATTTCAAGCAAAAATCAATTAAACAAATTAAATGAATGTCTAGCTCCTAAAAATGGAATTTGTTAGAGGGACAGCATTGACCCTAGCTCCTTTCCTTTCCTAATTTAAATATTTTTTTCTCCCTTCCCTCCCTCTGTTAACCCTCTGTGTTTCTTCTGTCTCCCTTTCTATGAAGTTCTTTTCTGTTTTTCTTTTCTATTTTCATCTTGTGCTGCCAAGAAAAATCTTTTAGGCAGGCCATGCCAGTTTTGTTAGGGGTTGAGGAAATGTGAGGAAGAAGTTTGACTTGAACCCAGTTCAGTTCAGTTCAGTTCAGTCGCGCAGTCGTGTCCGACTCTTTGCGACCCCATGAATCGCAGTAAGCCAGGCCTCCCTGTCCATCACCAACTCCCGGAGTTCACTCAGACTCACGTCCATTGAGTCAGTGATGCCATCCAGCCATCTCATCCTCGGTCGTCCCTTTCTCCTCCTGCCCCCAATCCCTCCCAGCATCAGGGTCTTTTCCAGTGAGTCAACTCTTCGCATAAGGTGCCCAAAGTACTGGAGCTTCAGTTTTAGCATCATTCCTTCCAAAGAAATCCCAGGGTTGGTCTGAGCATAACAGGCAGCCTCCCAGAAAGTATCTATCTTAATACAGAATGATGTTAGAGTTGCTGATTGCTACAATGAGCCTCCAGAACCTCAATATAATAGAATCCTTTCATTCTAGTTATCTATATGGCAATATTTAAATGGTTCCTTGAGTCTTTCATAAAGATGAAAAAGGATTTTATTGAGAAAAAAAATTTTGCCTTTTGATACGCGAAGTATATACAGCACTTAATATAGGCAAGATTCAGTTCAGTTCAGTCGCTCAGTCGTGTCCAATCTTTGCAACCCCATGAATTGCAGCATGCCAGGCCTCCCTGTCCATCACCAGCTCCCATGTTTGGTGGCCTTTAATGATAAGACAGTGTGTTTGTACTATTTCCAATTCCCAGTTGTTTCCTCATGGTGGGACTGGTTATGAAACCTCTACTATTTGCTAAGGAAAACTTTCTAAACTAGATTTTATCCTTCTTCTAAGAGTTTCTTGTTACTCTTTGCCCCACCATCTGTACTAGGATGTGCACTTCTTGCTACAGAAAACTAATTAGCAAATGATTGCTTGTGCATTTTGCTCAAAGTAGTTTTTGATGCCATATGTCCATTAGTTGGCTTCTGGCAATAGCGTGGCTGGCCTCTCGGACCATCTGTAAAGTGCCGGCCACTTGCAGGCCTGGTTGCATGACGCTTAGCTCTCTGTTGCTTCGACCCAACCATTGTTGGCGCAGTTGCTCTTTCTTTGCGGGGTCAATCTCTTTTCCTCCTGGAAACAGAAAGAGTGTTTAAAACTTTTTTTTTTTTTCCCTTTAATTTCACTCTATGTGTGGAATCCAAGATGGAAACATTGCCTAATGCTGTGACAGTCTTGGGGGTCATGCTGTTGACACTAACTCCAAATAAAGCCACTAGAACAGTCCTAGAGTAGCTTGTGGGTCCTGTAGCACATTGTTTTTCAATGCCCTATTTAGAAAAAAGAATCAAAAGAGAAGAACAATTACTAAATTTCTTCTCTTATAGTCTGCCTACAAATTAAAAAAGCATGTTTTGGCTTAATGACTCTCTGATTACTGTAGAAAATAGGAATTTTAAAAATTCACATAAACTATGAAGCAAACATATCCTTTAGGAATGAGGCCCAGAGTCTCTTTTTTTAAGTGCATCCCAGGTTATCTTTTATGTTTATACACTTTTATGAATCACTACAGTAAAACAGATAAAATAACCAAACCGTAGTAGGGACTGATTTGAGCTAGAAGTTAACTCATTTATGCCACAATTCCCATATGGCATTACTTGTCCCTGTGTAACACCAACAGCAAAACAATCATCAGAATGCCAGGTAATAATTTTCGTGTAGTCATTAACAGTGGTTTTATCTTTCTGGGGCTTTCTTTCTATAATAGTTCAAATAGCTCAAAAATAAAACAGATATATTTTTGTATATATCATTTTAACAGCTTAATTTTGTCATAAGTATATATCAACAGCAAATAAATACTTAGTCCTATATTCAATTTTTCATAAAAACATATTGCTACAGTCTACAGAAGGGACTTAGTTGTAGTTCCTTGATCTGCAATCTAATTAGCACAAGTACATGAAAAAGAAAATCAGATCATCCCAAATTTCATTTCCTTCCAGAAAGTTGTGAGATATTAGTTATTAACTTGCATTCTGGTCATTGGTTTAGAAGAATTACGACCATGCTGTGAAGCAGAGGGTTCATTACTCCTTCACAATATTGTGATAATAAAATAATCTTGAATAGTAGAACCTATAATTATTCATAGGCCTGCTATCCTATTAACCATACTTCAAATTCTAGAAGTTAGCCAATTATTAATACATTTAGGAGAAATGGAGGGCAGGTATTTACTTAGCTAAATTCTCTCATTCTGCTGACCACAAAGCAGACCAAGTAGGTGTTACAGCAACATTATTGTTATCGATATGTCTCAGAAGGATTAAATCTCTTGACTCATCTTACCTTGTTAAACTTCCCTGAACAGGGCTGGGAATCAGGGACATAATCCATCTATCCTAAAAATGTACATATTTTAATGAGCAACTTAATTATCTTTTGTTGCAGAGATGCAAACTATACTTCTTTTCAATTTTTAATGATGGATTTGATATGTCAGTTAGAAACTGAATGTGTCTAAAAGTGAACATATGTAGCTGATTGAAATTCATTTTAAAACTTTCTAGCCATATAGACACAGCCTTCAGCTAAGCAACCTCTGATCAGAGAGAATAGAAATTGACTTCTGTTCTATTTCAATTAGCAAAATTATTTCATACTTTCTGGGCTACAGGGGTTGAAGACCACTTCTTTAAGGGAAATAATACTTCGTGCCAGTAGTTTTTGAACATTAACAGAAAAGAGAAACGCCCAGAGAGCTAATTATAACACACATTGCTGAATTCCATCCTAGACTATTCAACTCAGTAGATCTGGAGTTAGGCCGCATGACTTGTATCTCTAACAGATTCCCATGTGATGCTGATGGTACTGGTTAGGAGACCACATTTTAAGAATTAATGCTCTTTGCTTTTAGGAAAGCTACCAGATACCTAGGTAATGGTTCAGAATACCTTTATGCCTTATCTGTGCCTGTCTCCTAACCCACCTACTTAAAATATTTTGAATTTTGAGAACACATTGGACTCGGTATATTTGAACAGATCGTGAGACAGCATGCAATAGACAGGGAAGTATTTGGATTAAAGAATTAATAATCTCAAAATATAGGTGACTAACTTTCAGTCTTATACAAATATCTAGCATTTTTAAAACTCTGGACTTCTATGCTTACATTTTATATATAATTTTATTAAAGGAGGTGTTATAGCTGTAAAAAGGCTAAAAACTTTATGTTCAGGTTTCTGATCTTATTTCAACTTTTCTCAGTGTAAACAGATATAACTCTCTAGTTAACACATTAAATGAGAAGCCATCCATGATTTCTCTTTTCCAGAAGAAGTACAAAATAAATTAGAAAATAAAATTATCAAAGTAGGTACTAGATGTCATTAGAAAATAAAGTAGTCAATTTTAACTAGTCATATTATGTCTTCCTGTTAATTCCAAACTATTTCCTAAAGCAAATTTGCCAAGTTCTTCCCATGTAATTGAAGTGTCTACTGGTGTCTATTTTCTGTAGGATGACAAGAGATGAGATAAGAAATAAAGATATTTAAATAACTGCTCTTGCTGTCAAGGATCTTAAGAAGGAATGAGTCCTTGTAAAACAACAGTCAGAGCAGAACTCCCTGTTGGGCTCAGTTAAAGGGATTCTTAGAAGACAAATGCCTCCTGTTCTGCCTGAACCACTTACCCTTGGGGCTGACTGCTTCAAAAAAAATAGAGATAAGAGCTTGCTGAACATGAAGGAAAGTATACTCCTTCATTAATTCATTCATCAAATTATTGATTTGCTGAACACCTATTATGAGCTGTATATTTTTACTAGACTACAGAGGTACAATGGGCTTCCCTGGTGGCTCAGAGGTTAAAGTGTCTGCCCGCAGTGCGGGAGACCCCGGTTCGATCCCTGGGTTGGGAAGATCCTCTGGAGAAGGAAATGGCAACCCACTCCAGTACTCTTGCCTGGAAAATTCCATGGACTGAGGAGCCTGGTGGGCTACAGTCCATGGGGTCGCAAAGAGTCGGACACGACTGAGTGACTTCACCTTCACCTTCACAGAGGTACAATAATTAATAAAATGTAGACCCCCACCCTCAGAAAACTTTGGTTTATTAGGAAAGTCAGAACAATTAAAAAGATAAGGTTTATTAGGGGAATCCCCATTTCTAAACTTGCAAATACGTGTTTCAAGGGAAAGTTGTAATTGTTACATCTTATCCCACAGTAATTCAAACAATCAACTCAAACTAGCTTATTATTGTGTAAATAAAACTCAAAGGTGAGATGTATTTGGCTGAATTCAGTAAAAGTAAGCAGGTATTTCTGGCTTCAGGAATGGAAAACTTGAATTTTAAGTGCTGGCCCTTTATTTTGGCAGCCTGAAGATACTACCTGGTTTCTTTCTCCCTCCTAACCACTCTGCAATTAGAGTTAATAAATTGGAATTAATAAGAAAACTAAGGGAATAATGAGTGCCAAAAGGGCAAATCACATTGAGGTGATTTAATAAATATGATTGATTCTAGCACTATTACTACATAAAGTTCAGCTAACTGCTAAAGCTGGCAATATTAAGGAAAGGTGCTCCCTTGGAGGCTGAGAGGCTTCTGGGTGGAAGATCCATGTCAAAATAAAATCCAGACCCAAGCAGGCTCTTCTTGTTAATCTCATTTCCCAACTCATTCTCCAGACAGCACAGGGTCACCCCTATGCTACTGAGCATCTTTTTAACTAAACTTCCTCTGTACTTTGAGAAAACTTCAGGGGAGAGAATTCAAGCCATAACCAGAAGGGAGAGAAACAGAGCTTTACTTCAACTACCATTTTCTATAATAGACCTATTTTATTGTCTATTTTATTGTCTTATTGTGGATCCCTTGAAACTGTTTATGACTGCATTAACAAGCCATAAATCAATGCAGAAACTTAGTAAAACTTTACTTCTCTAATCCAGCCAATTGTCCTTCTTCTACTTGGCAGAATGGCATTCTGCTGACTCCAACAGGTCGTCAGTTCAGTTGATTGAACAGACTCTATTCACACTGCTGAACAGGGGCGAGATTCAATAATGTGAACAACTGAAAGGCAGAGACGGAGTGAGACAGGGTAAACAGTTTTTACATAAAAAATCTGAACATAAAGTTTGTGTCTCATTTCTTCTATTCCTGACATCCCTACTCTGTCCTGATTCATAGTCAGCCAGTAGGTAGAGATAATAAGCCCCATATTCCTTCCCAATCAAGTTATTGTGCTTCTTTGTCTTTTTAATGACCACAGTCAGAGAATTTCTTAAAAGAATATAGTTTCCTAGATTGCTTTTTCATCCTCCCGTGGCCTCCAAATGTGTCAAGTGAATGACACATCATCTAGGCCTTGATTATCCCCATCCGTAAGAAGGAAGTGACCGGACTATAAGGAAATGAACTAGAGTTCATTCTAGTCTAACAATCTGTAACTATAAGGAAAAAAACCTTGTTCGCAATCCATAGAGTATAAGGTTAATGTATGTATCGTAGGTGAAAAGAAAAAAAAAGTTTTAAAGAAAAGAATGTCATGTCTCTCATATAAGGCTTGAAGTTATTTTTAAAAGTTCAGAGAAATAGAAAAAAACAACCATTTGCCATATATTCACTAACTCAAAACTATCTTGAATGAACTACACAAGATGAGGCATTTTTTCCCTTCAGTTGTCTAGTCTGAAGAACCTAACTTATCTCAAAGACACTGAGTTGGTCTGAAACACAGTGACAGTTGGTTTTACTGCATATTCTCTTTAATTAGGATGTGAGACAGCTGCTGATGCTCTGCCACTTTTTGAAAGCAAGAAGTTAGGAGCATGAATTTATATAATTGATACCTCTAGCGTAACAGTTCATTCAGATCTGAATGGCACAAAAATGTCATAGTCTATTTCTGAAAACAATCTTATAAGTTCTTGGGGAGGTTCTCTCATATGAGGAATAAAAAAAGAAAGTAAAGACAGAGTGGCATTGGTAGATCTAGGGCATAAATTTTTTTTTTGCAATGGAGAGAACCATGTGTTCTTTATTTCTTACAGCATACCATAGTATCCATGCCGAATGCTATAGCTCTAGAAAGTGATTTAGAGCGTTTCAAGGAGAGTAATGTCCTGCTGAATTCACTAGGGAATTTCACTGATTTCTCAAGCATCTATTTTCAGTTGACCCAGGCACTTTAGGATGTATAAATTCTGGTCAAGTAGAAGGACCAGAGAAAAGTGATATTTTCAAAATAAAAGAAATAGCAAGAGGCCAGATAAGCCTGTAAGAAATTCTTTGAAGCACTTGCCTGGTTGAAGGTCAGTAGAGGGGTCAGCAGGTGCCGTGATCAGATTTTGGCTTTATTAAAACAACTTTAGGAACAGTTAGGAGGATGGAATAGAAGTGAGAAAACAGAAAACACAACCTGGAGATGATTGCAACATAGCTTGGATGAGAACAATTCTGCATCAGAAAATGAAGAGGATAGGACAGGTGGAGAAAACGTTTCATAAACATTATCAGTCATATTTGATATTCAAGTAAATATGGAAGGAAGAAAGCAGAGAATAGTCAAAGATGGCCCTCAAAATTCTACCTTAAATGATTACATGCTATCAATCAAATCAGAGGCAATAAGAAGAGAGAGAAACTAAGGTTGAGCAGGTAACAAGTTCTCTTTTTGACAGGTTGAGCTTGAGGTCATCAAAGTGGAAAAGGTTAATAGGAGAGAATATGCTCAGGCATCCTGTTACAGCTGTTGGTGATGGTTTGGAGATTATTAGCATAGAGATGGGAGTTGAAACCATAGGCATAAATGTGATGGCTTAAGAAGGGAATATAGAGTGGAAAAAAGAGGACTAGGAAGGAAAAATTGAAGACATTAATATATAACGAATATACAGAAGAAAAGAAGTCAACCAAAGAGACAGACAAATAGGCAGAAAAATAGGAAGTCTAGAAGGTAGTCTCTGGAAAAGCAAGGAAATAAAGAGGTTGAAAGAGAGAGTAAACAACAGTGTGAATGTAGTCTGAGTAGGATAAATAAAGTCACTGGTCTTAGCGATTAAGAGATCATTGGTGATATGTGAATATTTCAGTGGAGTATCCAGAGCCAAAACCACACTATAAAGGATTAATAAATATTTAAGAGATAAAAAGAGAATTAATTTTAACTTATGTTGTGCAGTTTGAAGGTCAAGGAAAGAAAAAGATACTAGCTAGATGTCAATGAAAAAGTAGTTACAAATAAGTTGGGCTTTTCTTCTATAATTTGTTTATATTTTATGTTAGTATAAATGTTATTTAAGTATGATTATATATTGGAGTAATAAAAATAATAATGGAAGAACTGAAGACAGACCAGGATATTTGATGGAAACAAAATGCAAAAACAAACAAACAAAAAAACGCAAGTTGAATAACATTCTGCATTTCCTTTTTTTAATAGAAATAGTGATGAAATTCGCATTTACTGAAGGATTTTTTGCAAAAAAATCTTGACAAGGGTGTGACACCCACAAGACTAATGACCAGATTTTGAACACTGTAAAGATAAGGGCCAGGGAAACTTCCTAATCTACATTTCTTTCAATGAGCAAATAATAGAACCCTAATGCTCATGAGCTGAACATGAGAAAGGGCAGTTTAGCAGCTTGTAGAAAAGAGAAAGGAAATGACATAGTAATAAACACTTCGGAAAAGGAATAAAATTTCCACTAAAGACCCTTTCAAACCCACTAGTTGTATCTTTCAGTATCAGTTCAGTTGCTCAGTCATGTCCGACTCTTTGCAACCCCATGAATCACAGCGCGCCAGGCCTCCCTGTCCATCACCAACTCCTGGAGTTCACTCAAACTCATGTCCATCGAATCGGTGATGCCATCCAGCCATCTCATCCTCTGTCGTCCCCTTTTCCTCCTGCCCCAACTCATTCCCAGCATCAGGGTCTTTTCCAATGAATCAACTCTTCACATGAGGTGGCCAAAGTATTGGAGTTTCAGCATCAGCATCAGTCCTTCCAATGAACACCCAGGACTGATCTCCTTTTGGATGGACTGGTTGGATCTCCTTGCAGTCCAAGGGACTCTCAAGAGTCTTCTCCAACACCACAGTTCAAAACCATCAATTCTTTTGCACTCAACTTTCTTCATAGTCCAACTCTCACAGCCATACATGACCACAGGAAAAACCATACCTTGACTAGACAGACCTTTGTTGGCAAAGTAATGTCTCTGCTTTTGAATATGCTGTCTAGGTTGGTCATAACTTTCCTTCCAAGGAGTAAGCGTCTTTTAATTTCATGGCTGCAGTCACTATCTGCCGTGATTTTGGAGCCCCCCAAAATAAAGTCTGACACTGTTTCCACTGTTTCCTCATCTATTTGCCATGAAGTGATGGGACCAGATGCCATGATCTTCGTTTTCTGAATGTTGAGCTTTAAGCCAACTTTTTCACTCTCCTCTTTCACTTTCATCATGAGGCTTTTTAGTTCCTCTTCACTTTCTGCCATAAGGGTGGTATCATCTGAATATCTGAGGTTATTGATATTAGTAAGAACTTAATGGTTGGTTTAGCAATTACAGTTACAAGAGGTTGAAATAACATACCTAACGTACTGTTAGGTCCCTAAGGGAAAGAATTTATGCTGGGGAAAGAAAATCTAGTGGTGATAGGTTAACCATATTTTTGGAACCAAGAAAATAACAGGATATAATCTGGCATGGTCTGGCAATGACTCAAAACACTTGAATTTAGGACTAACCTTGGTAGCTCTAGACCATGTGGTTGCTAAGGAATGAAAGATTTCAAATGCAAAACTATTCTGTTAATGAGTCAGTACAAAGCATCAGTCTAAGAAGAAGGAGCACTCTGCATATCACAACTACCTTTGAAGGCATTTTTTCATGCTTCTTGCTGCCCTAGTAGTGGAGTTTGCATTTACTGAAGGATTTTCTGCAAAAAAAATCTTGAAGTGGATGTGACACCCACAAGGCTAATGACCAGACTCTTTGATGCTGTAAAAATAAAGGCCAGTAAATTCTTAGGCTTCCAGGGACAGATACCCAGGAGAGAAAGTGAAGTCAGGTAGAGTTTAGTGGAAGAGAGATTTATAGAACAGTTAAGGAGACTGTCCTATAGACAGTGATAATGCAGAACACAATTAGTGCACAGACAAAAGTCACTAACTGCCTGGGGTTAGTGACACAAGGGGTTAGTTTACAAAAGGTGATAAGTAAATTGTCTTTTAAAGAAAAGTGGGAGTGAGCCTTGAGGACAAGGAACTTCAAAGATACCTTGCCTACTAGCTATCTCTTCCAGAGAATTCGTTCATATCACCACAGCTCAATGCTATAAATTATCTCAGTGGTGTGAAAAATCAAATACAATATAAACATGACCAAGGTTAAATCAGACCTTTAAAACCACCCTTTATGTGGCCTAAATTTTGGCATTCCCCAACTTTTCAAAGTGTGGATAAAATCTGTTGTGAAAGCTGTACTATAAATTCAGATTTTGACCCAGTATTCTTAAATTTTCATGGAGTATGTTCCTCTTTACATGGAGTCACTTAATATTTTATTTTGTTGCCAGCCAAGGTGTTCACATACATCTGCTAATACAGTTTCTAATTTAAGAATTTTTTAATTGTGGCTTTTGAATGCTTGCAATGTATTTTTTTCTCTTTTTGATTTTAATAATTATAAATGACAATATATAAATGTGTAAATTATTTTTGATGTCACATTCCTTAAGGAACTAGGTTAAGTTTTAAACATTTATTAAAAAAAAATTAGGTAGCTTTTTATCTTTCCAAAGTGGCCATTAATTTGTAAAATGTGCTATTGGGAATTTATTCAATAAATAATCAGTATATAATCAATTAATAAATATAAGAAATTACTATTTCTTATAAAATTTAGAGAGTTTGTAGGAGTAAGGAAAATTTTCTCAATTTGGACTCAAACAAATGCAGAAAAACTCAAGAACTGGTAAATTTGCTGGCCAAAAAGATTGTTTTATAATTATATGAGTATGATATTTATGCCCACTATTATTACAAAAGATCTTCAATTTACGTATTGGCCTCATAATTACTGTTTGTAGTTTGTGGTTTATTGGTGTGCTTTAAATAAATATCAAAATATTTAACTAAAATCAAACCTTTTCTTTTTTTTTTTTTTTTCTGTTTATATGACAGAGGCATTCTGGCTTCACCCACTTAAAAACTTATGCTTCTTCAGGAAATGAAAACTGTCAGCCAATGTTACATTGCTATAGTTTGACAGTTTCAGATTTTCAGGTAATAACCAATTATTTGATAGGAAATTTCCATTCCCAAAATAACTAAGATAGACTAAAATGCTTCATAGGAAAATAGGATAATTTCACCCAACCGAGCTATTTAACCATTTTTCTATGATTTTAAAGTCATTATATTAACAGGTGAATAAGGTAACTCACTGTGTATATCAAACTAATATGAGAACAAAATATACACTTTAAATAAGAAGCAGCCCAATTTCCTGAAGAAAACCGTGCTATTGGAGGTGGCAGTTTTGTGGGGGAGGGCAGAACAACCACCTATCCCCTTCAGCAAGATTTACCAAGGAGTGGGGGACCTGGAGAAAATTCTTTGGGAAGTCTTCTCTCATTTTCTGTTCGTGAACATTTTTATCCAAGTGAAGTTGGGTTAAAAATTATATTAGGATAATAGCAAAAACATGTGATTCAAAAAAATAATCAGCTTTCATGGTTCCTAGGATTGGGGTCAACAATCCACATATGTTTTCTTGGTTTAGGGTTGGGAGATATGATTTATTACACTAATTATGTTTAAATGCATATCAATGCATATCAATCAGAGATAAAAATAGGCAATATCTATTTTTTATGAATTACTGCCTTGCTATCGGTTATAGCTGAATGGAACTCTCAAAGTATGAGGCTTAGGGTTATTGTAAGTTTCCAACTTCTAGAGAAATCTGTATGTGTTAAGCTTGCTCATGCACATATGGATAATCTCTAATGATGGTGGCAGAAAACAATATAGACCAGAAGAACAGCATTGACTCTGATAAAGGGGCAGAAACTAATGCTAAAATCACCTAGATTTGAGTGAAAATTGACATTAAGGATTGGTTTGATATAACCAGTAAAGTGTCAGATTTTAAATGGGATTTTTGGTTTCTATTCTGTTTTTAGTCATGTCAGTAGAACATAGAGCAATGCAGCTGCTGAGATGTATAGATAATACTTTTTCTAATAGTTGCTTAGTTTTAGAAAAGTTTCTTGGAGGATTGTAGGATTTATGATCAGTGTAATCTATTAGGGGCAATTTTTGATGCTGGGTTAGCTTCCAGTGGTTTAAGTTGATTTGTGTCATACATGTATTTGGTGTTCTTAGGTTCTCTTATTTATAGTAAGCCCTTCTTTCATTTGCTCTACTCCCCAAGGTTGTCTTTATCCTAAGCCCCTCTCTAAAATAAGAGACCAACTTCAGCAAGAACTGTAGGTACTAATGATAGGAAACTGAATTTCTGAAGACTCAAATGAAGATTGGTTTAAATTCCAGAGAATATTCTAGGGTTCCCTTTACACGAATTTCTATCTGCTAGATACAATACATCTGTTATATGTCATTCTATTTTGACAACTAGCTTACAAAAATATAATAAAGGATAAAATTTTCTAAAATGCTAGTAAATTTTGTGTTCATCCATCACTTTAATTATAAAAAATTCTGCCACATTAACAGTTTGGTGTTTTACTTGTTTGTGTTTACTTATAGTGTAAGTTATTTTCTAATATTGGTTAATATTATTTTAGAACTGAAAGATAAAAAGAATTTGGCTTTTACATTGTAAGAGTAAGCATAATATGTCATCTTGATTTAATTATTTTTATCCTCCCCTCACACAAAAGGAAAACTTTAAAAATATATATATAAAATGGGAAACTTGAACTCTGAGTTAAAAATTGGCATCTAGGAAGAAAAGTTAGGCCTATCACCTATAGAGAAACACACTGGAGCAATAGGATAATTGTTTATCTATTACTTTTAATTCTATACTTGAAAAAATATGAAAACTCCTTCAACTAAGGCACACCATAGTGTGTAAAAATTAATTTTCATCAATTTAAAAATTTTTCAATGGTTTCTGTTTATTTACAGGGATATTAAAGATGAAAATGTTTTCAAGCAACACACATGTTCAACTAACATATGACCAGTTTTCTAAGTCATGAAATTATCATGTTCTATATATATTTTGTCATGCCTTCATCCCACTGCTATAACCAACAAAGGCTTTGCTCTATAGCTCTTTTTTGTATGCATGCTATGCATTTTAATCAATTTTTTCATAGTAAAAACTTTTAATTTTATTAGAATTTTCTAAATTTTGTATTTGATTTCAAAGATTAACGATGGAAAGAAAAAAAGATATGTATGCCATATTGTTTGAAGTTTACCTTATAATAAGCAAAATGCTTCATGCTTCTAAGAAATAAAAGCTATGCTTTCTCAGAACTCCAAAGTAATATTGTTTATGATCTCTTTGCAGTTAGACCCTGAAGCTAGTACTGTTCTAAAAGAACTTCAGGTTAAACTCAGTGGGGTCCTGGATGAGCTCAGTGTCACTTATGGTGAAAGGTAAGTGGCCTAAGTAATTACTATCCAAATGTATTATAATCATGTCTTCAGCGCTGTCTCTCTCCTCTGACTGTCTAAATCCATTTAACTTGAAGACTCAATTTAAGCCTCACCACCTCTGGAAAATCTTCCATGACCCTGCAATTTTATAGTGATGTCTTGCTGTTTGCTCCCCAGAACTCTGAGTATCCTGCAGTTGAGGAGCACTGAAAACACTATGCTCTAAGTTCTGGTTCACTTGCCTGTTTTCCTCTCATTACTGTATGTTTCTTAAGGGCAGAAATGACATTTAATTGCTCTTTGAAATTCTACTTTTTAGAGCTTAGCAATTGGCTGTTGAAGGAATAGAAGAAGGAAGAAAGGCAGAGAGAAAATCTTTACATGCATGATAGGGATGAGTTGTATTCATGCCATATATATCAGTGTGGTTCCAAAGAACTGAACTCTTCACCCCATAACTGAATTAAGACAGCCTGCTATATTTTAGGCTTTAGAAATGTTAATGAAATTAGCTTATGGAAACTACTAACACATCTATGTTATATCTTTTTTTCCCATTAATTAACTTTGCTTGTTAATGGTGTGGTTTTAAAGAATGAGAAGTTCATTCTAGATAAATTCATTTTGGTCTTACAGGAAAAAGCCATCATCCATCAGCAAATGTTAAAATAGGAAATTAATCACTTATCAATAATATCATTTGCAATATTTTCTCCCAATCAGTAAGTTGTGATTTCATTTTGTTGATGGTTTCTTTTGCTGGGCAGAAGCTTTTAAGTTTAATTAGGTCTCATTTGTTTATTTTTGCCTTTATTTCCTTTACTTCAGGAGACAGATCAAAAAAATACCACTGTGACAGTGTTCTGCCTTTCCTTTCCTCTAGGAGATTTATTATAGTACCCTGTTTTGGGGTCTTTAATCCATTTTGAGTTTATTTTTGTATATGGTGTTAGAGAATGTTCTAATTTCATTCTTTTGCATGTAGCTGTCCAGTTTTCCCAGCGTGATCTATTGAAGAGACTGTCTTTTCTCAATTGTATATTCTTGCCTCATTTGTCATAGATTAATTGACCATAAGTGCATGAGTTTATCACTGGGCTTTCTGTCCTATTCCATTGACCTCTGTGTCTGTTTTCATGCCAGTACCATACTGTTTTGATTACTGTAGTATTTTAATATAGTGTGTAGCATAGTCAAAAGTCAGGGAGCATGGGTCCTCCAGCTCTGTTCTTCTTTCTCAAGATACTTTGGCTATTTGAGGTCTTTTGTGTTCCTATACAAATTTTATTTTTTTTTCATTTCAGTAGTGTGAAAAATGCAGTTGTTAATGTGATACGAATTGCATTGATTCTTTAGACTGCCTTTGGTAGTATAGTCGTTTGAACAATAATGATTCTTCCAATCTAAGAATATAGTATATCTTTCCATCTATTTGTGTGATTTTCAATTTTATTTCATCAGTATCTTATAGTTTTTGAAGTATAGGTCTTTGGCCTTCTTAAGTAGGTTTATTCTTTGGCTGGTTTGTTTGTTTTCTTGGATATAATGGTAAATCAAACACATCTTTGAAGAAGTTCATTAATTTCATACAGAATTTGCTTTAAGTATTAGTTCAATAAATATTGACTTATTATTTTAACCTATGACTTCAGTTCTCAAATAAGATTGAAGTTATTCTTAAGGAGAGGGCTAGCTATCTCTTTGGAGTCTAGTCATGACTTATTTGTGTATTTTGGAAAGACGCATGCTTAACAGACATCTACTGATTAGTTTTGCTACTCTTAAATCAGAAAGACTAAAAAGAAAAAGACACAAAGTATCATACTTTTTCTCAAATGTAGGAATGAAGCAAAGTCAAGTCCTATGCTTGGACTCCTCTTTAGTATCAGAGGTGTGTTCATCATCTTCATGGAGAGCCCCTTCACAGTTTAGATGCTGAGCCAGATGCAGTCTTGATGTATTGAGCTTTTAGGCTTCCCTTATAAAAAGAATAATTATCATATTCTGTTGCCGTGGATTTATTTTTCACACTACCAACCAAGTCTGTATCTCACACTCAGGGTAGGTGAGAAGTCCATAAGGATCAGTCTGATTATGCAGTAGAGTCAGACTGGATAATTTCAGTCTGAATCCACCTTTCTTTCAGTGTAAATTAGTGGTTGTGAGTTTTAAAATTAAGTACATAATTAATTGCCCCAAATCTATTCCATCTGCTGTTATTAAAACCCACAATTAAATTATTTTACTCTATGTAGCTGGCAGGATGATTTTTTTTCAGGAAAGCCAGGGCAAAGCCAAACTAAACCTCTGAAGCCTGGGTCTCTGGGTTATCATACACACATAGGAAACCCGCCTGGAAACTGAGAGTAAGAGAGATAAAACTTCAGTGATACCTTAATGACGTTCTTAATGTTTTCTAAACCTTTGCCACTCAGGTTTCTGCTTATGCACATATTTTGCAGTTTAGTTCTTTGGCTTATTACACTTCTTTTAATCTTTGGTACCAGTGTCTAGCTGGATTAAATAAATTTTAAAAATCAGGAACATTTCATAGGAATTGTGTGTGTGTTCTGTGGCTTCTAAAGTGCTCATAGAGTCTGTCATTATTATCTGATACTGTGTATGTGTGTGTGTGTTCAGTGGCTTGAGTTGTGTCCAACTCTTTGGACTATAGTCTGCCAGGCTCTTCTGTCCAGAGATTCTCCAGGCAAGAATATTGGAGTGGGTTGCCATGCTCTTCTCCAGGAGACCTTCTCAACCCAGGGTTCGACCCAGTGTCTTCTGCATCACAGGTGGATTCTTTACTGCTGAGCCACCCGAAGCCCTACTGATTAATAAAAACTTTTCAAGCAGAAAATGGATAGAAAAAAAGACTCTTTAGGTGACTTTACCAAAAGTTGATAGAGACAAGATTTTCAGGTCAGATGCTAGTGCTGATTCAGCCTGGATTAATGGTAGGGTAGAAGAGCATTCTCTCATTCTCTGGTAATCCTTCCTCCATATGTCTGATCCCACACACAGAGCTGTCTTCTGGTGGGTGTTTACCATATGGGTCTGTTGTAGGAGCCTGTTTGTACATTTTTGGATCATGAGTATCATACCTTCTGCTCAGTCAAGCCTCCACCTCAATTCACTGATTTAAGAATCAGTTCTAAGAAAGTAGCTATTTCAAAGGTGCTTAATACTATAGTCAGCTGGATCACTGATGACCTAGTGGTAAATCAACCAGGTTAAATGTTTTCCAACATGATTTACCTTTCCTATATATTGCTCCAAGTTCCCAGAGCTACTTCTTGTTGCTGTTCAGTCGCTAAGTCATATTTGACTCTTTGCACCCTCATGGACTACAACACACCAGGCTCCTCTGTCCTCCACTATCTCCGAGTTTGCCCAGGTTCATGTCCATTGAATCAGTAATGCAATCTAACCATCTTATCCTCTGCCACCCCTTTCTCTATTCCCTTCAATCTTTCCCATAATCAGGGTCTTTTCCAATGAGTTGGCTCTTTGCATCAGGTGGCCAAAGTATTGAAGCTTCAGCATCAGTCCTTCCAATGAATATTCAGGGTTGATTTCCTTTAGGATCAACTGCTTGGATCTGCTTAAAGTCCAAGGGACTCTCAAGAGTTTTCTCCGGCACCACAATCTGAAGGCATTAATTCTTTGGTGTTCAGCCTACTTTCTCATCATGCACAAGTACTGGAAAACCATAGCTTTACAATGTGGACTTTTGTTGGCAAAGAAATGTCTCTGCTTTTTAATATGCTATCTAGGTCTGCCATAGCTTTTCTCCCAAGGAGTAAGTGTATTTTAATTTCATGGCTGCAGTCACTGTCCACAGTGATTCTGGAGCTAAGAAAAGAAAATCTATCACTGTTTCCACTTTTTCCCCATCCGTTTGCCATGAAGTGATGGGACTGGATGCAATGATATTCATTTCTTGAATGTTGATTTTTAAGCCAGCTTTTGCACTCTTTCACCCTTATGAAGAGGCTCTTTAGTTCCTCTTTACTTTCTGCCATTAGAGTGGTGTCATCTGCATATCTGAGGTTGTTGATATTTCTCTTGACAATCTTGATTCCAGCTTGTGACTCATCCACCCAGATGTAGATGTAGATACAGATTCAGTTCAGTCGCTCAGTCATGTCCGACTCTTTGCGACCCTATGAATCTCAGCACGCCAGGCCTCCTTGTTGTCTGCATCTAAGTTAAATAAATAGGATGACAATATACAGTCTTGACGTACTCCTTTCCCAACTTTGAACCAGTCCATTGTTCCATTTCTGCTTCTAACTGTTGCTTCTTGACCTGCGTACAGTACAGGTTTCTTATTATTATTACCTGGTAACTCCTTCTCACCATTCCCAAGATGTGATTAATTTACCCTCACTATCCTACCTGGCTTTTTTCTTGCCTGCTTATGTGTGTATTATAATCACACTTATTGTTGAAGTTGAGAGTAACAGACAACACAGAGGACTACTGGATATGCTCAGAGACTCCGCTATTTAAATCTCTTACTATTTTCTGCTTTTTACTTAGGAACCACCAAAGTTGGTGTGGGAGGAAATAAAGAGTGAAAACAATAATACTAAGGATTACACCTCACAGACTTAGTTAAATCTTTTTTTAATCTTTCTTGAGTGCCTGCCTATGTTGGGTTAAAGTGTATTTAATAAGTAACTTAATGTTTAATTGCATTTATTTGCTGCTGCTGTTGTTCAGTCACTCAGTCATGTCAACTCTGCCACCCCCTGGACTGCAGCACCCAGGCTTGCCTGTCCTTCACTATTTCCGGGAGTTTGTTCAAACTCATTGCCAATGAATCAGTGATGCCAACCAGTCATCTCATCCTCTGTCATCCCCTTCTCCTCCTGCTTTCAGTCTTTCCCAGCATCAGTATCTTTCCCAGTGAGTCAGTTCTTTGCATCAGGTGGCCAGAGTATTGTCGTTCAGCTTCAGCATCATTCCAGTGAATATTCAGGACTGATTTCCTTTAGGATGGTATGGTTGGATCGCCTTGCAGTCTGAGGGACTCTCAAGAGTCTTCTCCAAAACCACAGCTCAAAAGCATCAATTTTTTAGCACTCAGCCTTTTTTTATGGTCTAATTCTTATATCCATAGATGATTACTGGAAAAACTATAGCTTTGACTATACAGACCTTTGTTGGCAAAGTGATGTCTCTGCTTTTTAATGCACTGTCCAGGTTTTTCATAGCTTTTCTTCCAAGGAGCAAGTGTCTTTTAATTTCATGGCTGCAGTCACCATCCACAGATATTTTGGAGCCCAAGAAAATAGTCTGTCACTGTTTTCATTTTTACCCATCTATTTGCCATGAAGTGATAGGACTGGATGCCATGATCTTCAATTGTTGAATGTTGAGTTTTAAGCCAGATTTTTCACTCTCCTCTTTCACCTTCATCAAGAGGCTCTTTAGTTCCTCTTCGCTTTCTGCCATTAGACTGGTATCATCTGTATATCTGAAGTGAGTGATATTTCTCCCAGCAAACTTGATCCCAGCTTGTGCTTCACCCAGACCAGCGTTTTGCATGATATACTCTGCATCTTATTTAAATAAGCAGGGTGGGTGACAATATACAGCCTTGACGTACTCCTTTCCCAGTTTTGAAACAGTCCATTGTTCCATGTCTGCTTCCAATTGTTGCTTCTTGACCTGTATACTGGTTTCTCAGGAGTCAGGTAAGGTAATGGTGGTATTCACATCTCCTTATGAATTTTCCACAGTTTGTTGTGAACACGTCAAAGGTTTTAGTACTGTCAATGAAGATGTTTTTCTGAAATTCCCTTCCTTTTTCTGTGATCCAACAGATATTGCCAGTTTGATCTCTTGTTCCTTTGCCTTTTCTAAATCCAGCTTGTACATCTAGAAGTTCTTGGTTCATGTACTGTTGAAGCCTAGGTTGAATGATTTTGAGCATAACCTTGCTAGCATGTAAAATGACTGCAATTGTACAGTAGTTGAATGGTCTTTGGCATTGTCTTTCTTTGAGATTGGAATGAAAACTGACCTTTTCCAGTCCTGTAGCCATTGCTGAATTTCCAAATCTATTGGCATATTGAGTGCAGCACTTTAACAGCATCATCTTCCAGGATTTGAAATAGCTCAGCTGGAATTCCATCACCTCCACTAGCTTTGTTTGTAGTAATGCTTCCTAGGCCCACTTGACTTCACTCTCCAGGATGTCTGGCTCTAGATGAGTGATCATACCATCATGGTTATCCAGATCATTAAGACCTTTTTAGTATAGTTCTTCTGTGTGTTCTTGCTACCTCTTATTTGCTTTTAACTAGCAGTATAATATTAGTTACTTATAAAGATTATGCAAGGAGAAATATTTCTTATTATTCATATTAACATTATTGTTTCTATTGGTTATTAGATTAGTCCAGTATAACACCTTGGGGTTGATTTTGCTTTTGTTGATATTAAGATAAAGTAATTGTTGAGTTTGAATGCTTTTATAAAAAAATTATTATAGTTGCTTTACAATATTGTGTTAATTTATGCCAAACAGCAAAGTGAATCAGCTGTAAGTATACATATATCCCTTCCTTTTTAGATTTCCTTCCCATTGAGGTTACCACAGAGCATTGAGTAGAGTACCCTATGCTATACAGTAGGTTCTAATTATATTACATTATATTATCTAGGTTTTTATATTATCTAGGTTTTTATATTATCTAGGTTTTTATACTATCTATTTTATACATGGTAGTGTGTCTATGTCAATTTCAGTCTCCCAATTCAGCCCAGTCCCTCATGCTACCTTTGGTATTCTATGTATTTGTTCTCTGGGTCTGTGTCTCTATTTCTGCTTTGCAAATAGGTTCATCAGTACCTTTTTTCTAGATCCCACATATATGCATTATTATAAAATTTTCCTTTTTTCCTTTTCTCCTTCTGACTTTGCTCTTTATGGCAATCTCTAGGTCCATCCATGTCTCTACAAATGACACAATTCCATTCCTTTTTATGGCTGAGTTTTATATATATATATATATATATATATATATATATATATAGTCCAGTGTAATACCTTGGGGTTTTATATATATATATGCCACATTCTTCTGTTGATGGAAACTTAGCTCGCTTTCATGTCCTGGCTATTGTAGTGCTGCAATGAACATTGGGGTGCATATATCTTTTGAAATTATGGTTTTCTCTGGGTATATGCTCAGGAGTGGCATTGCTGGATCATATAGTGTTCTACTTTCAGTTTTTTGAGGCACTTCCCTACTATTCTCCATAATGGTTATATCAATTTACATTCCCACCAGTAGTTTAGAAAGGTTCCCTTTTCTCCACACCCTCTCCAGCATTTATTGTTTGTAAATTTTTTTGATGGCCGTTCTGACCAGTGTGAGATGATAGTTTTGATTTGCACTTGTCTGATAATTAGTAATTCTGACATCTTTTCATATGCCTGTGGTCCATCTCTATGCTTTCTTTGGAGAAATGCCTGTTTAGGTCTTCTACCCATTTTTTGATGGTGTTCTTTGTTTTCATATCGAGCTGCAAGAGCTGTTTGTATATTTTGGAGATTAATCCCTTGTCAGTTGCTTCATATATTTTCTCCCATTCTGAGACTGTCTTTTTGTCTTGTTTATGGTTTTCTTTGCTGTGCAAAAGCATTTAAGTTTACTTAGGAGCCTCTTGTTTGTTTTTGTTTTTATTTTCATTACTCTAGGAAGTGGGTCAAAAAAGATTTTGCTGTGATTTATGTCAAAGAGTAGTCTGCCTATGTTTTCCTGTTAGAGACTTATAGTGTCTGGCTTTACTTTAGGTCTTTAATGCACTTGAGGTTATTTTTGTGTATGGTGATAGGGAGTTGTTCTAATTTCATTCTTTTAGCTTTAGCTCTTCAGTTTTCCCAGTACCACTTATTGAAGAGACTGACTTTTCTCCATTTTATGTTCTTGCCTCCTTTGTCATAGATTAGGTGACCATAGGTGGGAGGGTTTATCTCTGGGCTGTCTGTCCTGTTCCATTGATCTGTATTTCTCTGTGTGTGAATGTGTGTGTGTGTGTTTGTAGTACCATACTGTCTTGATTACTGCAGCTTTGTAGTACAGTCTGAAGTCAGGGAGCCTGATTCCTCCATTTTTCTTTCTCACGATTGCTTTTGGCTCTTTGGGGGTCTTTTGTGTTTCCATACAAATTGTAAAAATTTTTGTTCTAATTCTGTGAAAAATGTTTTTGGTAACTTGATAGAGATTGCTTTGAATCTGTAGATTGCTTTGGATAATATAGTTGTTTTCACAATATTGATTCTTCTGATCCAAGAATATGGTATATCTCTCCATCTGTCTGTGTGGTCTTTCTTTCTTTCATCAGTATCTTATAGTTTTCTGAGTACAGATCTTTTGCCTCCTTAGGTAGGTTTATTCCTGGGTATTTTGTTGTTGTTGTTTCAATGGTAAATTGGATTGTTTCCTTATTTTCTCTCCCTGATATTTTTTTGCTAGTGTATAGGAATGCAAGAGATTTCTCTGTTTTAATTTTGTATCATACAACTTCATCAAATTCATTGATTAGTATCAGTAGATTTCTGGTGGCCTCTTTAGGATTCATTATGTATAGTATTATGTCATGTGCAAACAGTGACAGTTTTACTTCTATTTCAATTTAGATTCTTTTTCTTCTCTGATTGTCATGGCTAGGACTTCCAAAATTATGTTGAATGATAGTGGCAAGAATGGACATCCTTGTCTTATTCCTGATATTAGAGGAAATGCTTTCAGTTTTTCACCATTGGGTATATTATTATTAATAGCTGTGGATTTGTCAAATATGGCCTTTATAATTAAGGTAAGTTCCCTTTATGCCTACTTTTTGAAGAGCTTTTTAATTGTAAATGGGTGTTGAATTTTGTCAAAAGCTTTTCCTACATCTATTGCTATGATCATAGAGTTTTTATTCCTCTATTGGTTAGTGTGGTGTATTACACTGATTGGTTTGTGTATGTTGCAGAATCCTTGCATCCCTGGGATAAATCCCACTTGATCATGGTGTGTGATATTTTTATATGTTGTTGGATTCTGTTTGCTAGTACTTTGTAGGGGATTTTTGCTTCTGTGTTCATCAGTGATACTGGTCTATAATTTTTATGGATGTGGATGTGTGATATCTTTGTCTGGTTGGTATCAGGGTGATGGTGGCCTTATAGAATGAGCTTGGGCATGTCCCTCCCTCAAAAGTTTTTTTTTTTTTTTTTTTAGAAGAGTTTGAGAAGGATGGTTGTTAGCTCTTCTCTAAATGTTTGATAAAGTTTACCTGTGAAGCTGTTCCTGAACTTTTGTTTGCTGGAAGATTTTTTAATCAGTTTCAATTTCATTACTGGTGATTGGTCTGTTCACATTTTCTATTTCTTCCTGGTTTGGTCTTGGAAGGCTGAGCCTTACTAAAGATCTGTTCATTTCTTCCATTTTATTGGCATACAGTTGCTTGTAATAGTCTTACTATCCTGTGTATTTCTATGGTAATGGTATCAATTTGTAATTTATCCTTTTTCATTTCTATTGGGTTGGCCAAAATATTTGTTTGGGTTTTTTTCTGTAAGATGTAATGTGCAAAACCAATACAGTATTGTAAATTAAAATAAAGTAAAAATAAATAAATAAAATATATATGCAAAAAAAAATGTAATGTAAAAACTGGAACAAACTTCTTGGCCAGCCCAATAATTTTATGGCTTTAAGGCCTTTTCCTTTTTTTTGATGAGTCTGGCTAAAGCTTTATCAGTTTTGTTTATCAAAGAATCAGCTTTCAGTTTTATTGATCTTTGCTATTGTTTTCATTTCTAGTTTACTTCTGTTCTAAATTTATGATTCTTTTTTTCCTTCTTCTAACTTAGCATTTTGCTGCTTGTTCTTTCTCTAGTTGCTTTAGGTGTACGGTTAGGTTGTTTGAGATTTTTCTCATTTCTTAAGGTAGGATTATATTGCTATAAACTTTCCTCTTAGAAAAGCATTTGCTGCATCCCATAGGTTTTGAGTCACCATGTTTTCATTGTCATTTGTTTCTATGTATCCTTTGATTTCCTCAGTGATCTCTTGGTTATTTAGTAGCATATTAGTTAGCCTCCATGTGTTTGTACTTTTTACAGTTTTTTTTTTCCCTTGTAATTGATGTCTAATCTCATAGCATTGTGGTTGGAAAAGATGCTTGTTATGACTTCAAATTTCTTACATTTATCAAGACTTGATTTGTGACTCAAGATGTGATGTATCCTGGAGAATGTTCCATGTACACTTGAGAATCAAATGTATTCTGCTGCTTTCAGGTGGAGTGTCCTATATATTTCAGTTGAGTCTGTCTGATCTAGTATGTCATTTAAAGCTTGTGTTTACTTATTACTTTTCTCTCTGTTTACTTATTTTCTGTCCACTGGTATAAGTGGGGTGTTAAATTTCCCCACTATTATTGGTTTGCTGTTGAGTCCCCTTTTTATGGCTGTTAGCATTTCCTTTAATGTACTGAGGTGCTCCTATATTAGGTACATAAATATTTATCATTGTTATATCTTCTTGGATTGATCCCATGACCAGGATGTAGTATCCTTCCTTGTCCCTTATAACAGTCTTTATTTTAAGGTCTATTTTGTCTGATATAAGTATTACTACTCTGCTTTCTTTTTATTTCCATTTGTATGAAATATCTTTTTCCAACCCCTCACTTTCAGTCTTTATGTGTCTCTAGGTCTGAAGTGGATGTCTTATAGACAGCATTTATATATAGGTCTTTTTTTTTTTAACCCATCCAGCCAGTCTGTGTCTTTTGATTAGAACATTTAATCGATTTATATCAGGTAATTATTCATATGCATGCTTAATCATGTCCAACTCTTGCAACCGCATGGACTGCAGCCTGCCAGGCTCCTCTGTCCATGGGGATTCTCCAGGCAAGTAGAATGGAGTGGATTGCCATGCCCTCCTCCCAGGGGATCTTCCCAACCCATGAATTGAACTCAGGTCTCCTGCATTGCAGGCAGATTCTTTACTGTCTGAGTCACCAAGGACGCCCTTTATATATGTTCCTATTACCATTTTCTTAATTGTTTTGGGTCTGTTTTTGTAGGTCTTTTCTTCTCTTATGTTTCCCACCTAGAGAAGTTCCTTCAACATTTGTTGTAAGGCTGTTTTGGTGGTATTGTGTTCTTTTAAGCTCTTGCTTCTTTAAAGCTTCTAATTTCTCCATCGAATCTGAATGAGATACTTGCTGGGTAGAGTAATCTAGGTTGTAGGTTTTTCCCTTTCATCACTTCAAATATATTCTGCCACTCCCTAAGGCCTGTGGAGTTTCTGCTGAAAAATCAGTTGATAACCTTATGGGGGTTCGCTTATATGTTATTTTTTGCTTTTCATTTGCTGCTTTTAATATTTTTTCTTTGAATATAATTTTTGTTAGTTTGATTAGTATGTGTCTTGGCATATATCTCCTTGAGTTTGAGACTCTCTGTGCTTCCTGTACTTAGTGGCTGCTTTGAGGCTAACTAAGGTGTTTATTTACTCTTCTGATAAGGTTTCTAAAAAGCTATACCTTTTTAGGTTAACATTTAAAAATATGTTAAAAGTTATAACTTTTGGGTAATTTTTAAAGTTGAACTAACATTCTTTTCTTGGACAACCAGCTAGCACCAGCCTTGTTAGGCTTGTCACCTCTACTTATATGTTTTTTATTTTGCTACAAAGATGAGTTTGTCCTACAAACTGTTCATAAGGAGCTTTTCTGGTTTCAGGATATTTAGCTTAAGTTCTCTTCATATGCAAAAGGGGTAAACTTTGCTTTTTATTACTTTTAATGCTTCTTTCATCATTCCATTCCTTTACTTTCTCTATAGAGCTAAAGGTTGTTTAATTTTCTATCTCTATACTTTAAATGTTAAGTAAATTATTAATTTGCTTGTGATAGTAAAATTTAAGGATGATTTTGTCTAGTTTTACTTCAAAGTGTTCACAGATTATGAAGTATCCTAGATGCAAACTGAAGTGAAGTAAAGTCACTCAGTCGTGTCCGACTCTTTGTGACCCAATGGTCTGTAGCCCGCGAGGCTCCTCAGTCCATGGGATTTTCCAGGCAAGAATACTGGAGTGGGTTGCCATTTCCTTCTCCAGGGGATCTTCCCAACCCAGGGATCAAACTCAGGTCTCCAGCATTGCAGACAGACGCTTTACCCTCTGAGCCACCAGGGAAGCCCAGATGCAAACTAAGTGCTTTTATTTAAGCTATGCCTTGATTTATCCAAGCCCATTTTCCAGTGTGCTTACCTTTACAACTTGTCTCCTCTCATACAGTTAGTGTTTTTCTTAATACTGGACTGAGCCTAGAAGTTGGCTTGCCAATATAGGGTTGCCAAATAAACTATAGCATATGTCAAATTAAATTTGACTTCCATATAAAAATAGGCAATCTTTAGTATAAATATGCCCCAAATATTACAGGGGGCATACTTACACTAAAAAAAAAAAAAAATTCACTATCTGAAATTAAAACTACCTAGGAATTCTGTGTTTTATTGTGCTAAGCCAGGCTAGAGGTAGAGGCCAGACAATGGAAGAGGAGCAGCCAGTGAGGTTGGAGGAAAGCCAAGAAGGTGTTGAGTCCCAGAGGCTAACTGAAGAAGGAGTAAACAACTGTTAAAATGTCATTTAAAACAATGCTTTGAAAAATTCAGCTGTTACTGGGAGAGATGGGGACCGAATGATCCCCCACTCAAATTAATTCAACCCAAAAAGCATCTTTCTTACTTTCTTTACATATAAGGGTTCCAAGTAAGTTTTCATTGCAATAAAAAACTTTGCAGCTGAACAATAAGTTTGAAAACTAATGAGCAAAAGAAATCATGCCATTGGAAACAAATCAAACTCCCTGGGGTGAATTTAACAGACAGGGCAAAGGAAACCATAATTATTTGCTTTATTCCATAATTTATATTCTTTATTTTCAGTTTCCAGCTTATCATTGAAGGGTGCATAAAACAAATGAGTTTCGAACTAAATCAAATGAAAGCAAATGGAAATACTACATCTAATAAGAACAGTGCAGCAATGGACGCAGAGATTGTATTAAGACCTCTCATGGACTTCTTGGACAAAACGTAACTATTCTGCTCAATTTTCTCTTTCTACACTGACCTAAGTTCAGCAGATATGCATTTGAGGTGGTGGGGGAAATAGTTTTCCTCTATGTATGACAGTTTTAAAGGGCTTCTACAGAAATAGATCAGTTCATTAAAAAAAAAATCAAAACTCTTAATTCATTACTAGATGGGAAAATAGAAGGAATGACTATGTACAGAAAAGGAAAAATGGAGAGGAAATAAGTATTGGTAACTAAAGAGGCTGCTATTCTGAGGCACAGAAAGATTAGGATTTTCATGCTTCTCAGATAACATTTGGACATGGAGATAGATAGAAGTGAGTCCAGAATATCCAAGTTCATGCCGGAAACCTGCTGAAGAAGAAAATAGCACAAATATGACTAGAATCAATTCAGCCCAAAGACAAGTAAATTTCTGCCTTGTCCCACCTTCAGCAGCTATTTACTTAGTGTTCATTTGTATCAAACACTATAATCTAGACACTGGACAGTGATGATGGAGAGTCAAAATACTTGACTCCATGGAGCTTTCAGTTCAGTAGTGGTGGGAATGGTTGGGACCAACTAAGATAGTGTTCTTAACTAAAAAGGTTGGCTTGTTTCCCTTTCTATTTGGTCCCTTCCTCTTAGACGTTCTAGTTTTATAGGTTTGGAGTAGGCACCTGTATTTTCACATGTGTCCAAAATTGGAAACCATTGATCAAAAACAACAAGGGGTATGACTTCTTCAACGGTGATACTTGAAACCAAAACTGAAAGTAGACAAGGAGAACATAACTTTGAATGCCTACCAAGGGACCAGCGTAATATCTCTACTTTATTTATATTACCTCATTTAATATTGTTGTGACAAATTAATTAATACCAGTGAGACCAAGATAAATAAGGATACATTACCTTTTGTTAAAAGAACAGCAAAGAAGGAATTAGTAAGAACCTTCTCTATATATTAATAACTTTTACTTTAATTTCATTTCCCTTTGCTTATAACCTTACTGCATAAATAATGTTGTTATCACTTTAATTTTAGTATTTGTTAGAAAAATTCTTATTTTCTGTTTGCTATGAAGAGAGGTGAATAGGTAATTAGGTAGCTTAGCGAGAAATAGGTAGGCAGGTGGTTTCGAAGAAAAAATTAGAAGAAAGGAGGGAGAAAAGAGGAAGAAAGAGGAAAAGCCATCTTTCTATCTTTAGGTTCTAAATAGACACTTTTACTCTTATCACCTAATTTCCTAACAACCCCTTGAAATTTTTGTCATGACTCTTTTCTATGGATGAGACAATTGATTCACAGAAACTACCATTTAGTTGTGACTGTGATGGTGAGGAGAGAGCAGGATAAAGCAATCCTGAACCTCTTAAAACTCCTACCAGAATGCCTTCTGTTTAAGAGATTTCCAGTCAGCAGTTCAGAGGTACACATTTATCACTGGCAGAGCTATTTATTTTTGCATATGCTGTAACCAAGAAGTGTGAAACATACAGAAAGTTTTAAATTATCCTAGTACTGTTACCTACTAGGGCTTCCTAGGTGCTGTAATGGTAAAGAATCTGCCTGTCAATATAGGCGACACAGGGTTGCAACTTTGATTCCTCAGTAGGGAAGATCCCCTGGAGAAGGAAATGGCAACCCATTCCAGTATTCTACTAGTTAAGGGACTCTGACTCCATTTCAGCATCCATAAAACAGAGCTAATACATAAACTAGGTTGGCCCTTCTTTTCAATATATTTCAATTATTGTTTTAGTCAGTCTTAAAACAGTCTCTTCTATATCTAATGATACTTTATTATATCATCATATGTAACTTCCTCACATTCTTAGTAGAAAGAGATATAAAAGTAGAAAATACATCAGTGAACTTTAAAAATCTGTAACATTTAAAATTTGAGGAAGAGATAGGGCTTGGAAATTTGGGGGCTAATACAGAATGTATAGCCATAAATCTACTTATTAGACCTTTTAAAAAGTCAGATATCAATTCTGTTCTCAAGGAACTAACAGTTTAGAAAGAAAGAAAAAGAAAAGTGTAGCAGATAAATGCAATAAGGGATAACGCAGTAGCCTCCCGTTCAGATGATCAGCAGAAATATCGTTTGTGCTGCTGCTGCTGCTAAGTCGCTTCAGTTGTGTCTGACTCTTAGCGACCCCATGGACTGCAGCCTACCAGGCTCCTCCATCCATGAGATTTGCCAGGCAAGAGTAGTGGAGTTAGGTCTTCTTTAAAGGCAGATAGGGTTTGGATGTATGAAAATGGGAGATGGGAATTCCAGAGGGAGGGAAAAACAGCTGGATACCTTTTTATAAAAATGTGGTCAACTGTATGGAAAGATATCTCTCTTGTCAGCAAGTATATATAACATTTAAAAATTGTCTAGTTAATTGGTTCTGTGATCACTCAAAATAGACAGTTCAGGTTCCAAAATATGTGTTCAGCTTACATTACCAAGCTGGTTAACTCTGACTAAATTAAGGAAGCAATTGCTAGATTTCCCCTTTGTTTTTTGTTATTTAAAATGAATGATTAAGGCCAAAAGTCTTCAAGGTGGTTTTGAGATGATCCCCTTAAAAACTGTGTTATATTATAAATGTACAGGCTGTCTTTGTGTAGCCTCCCTAAATATTATACAACACTGTATTTCTTTATGCTTCATTTTCCCCACCAAGACCTCACTACTCTATAAAACAAACTATAAAGGCCATTTCCAGCTAATAGAAATCCCATGCAGAGCTACAAACATATCAACAATTTTATTCCTATTGGTTCAAGCCCAGTTTAAACAGAGTTAGATAGCACACCAAGTACATGAACTGACCATAAAAACAAGATCAGTTTTTAAACTCAGACCTTCAGCAATGGAAATGACACAGCTGTTTCAAAATTGGCAGATTTGTTCTATCTCAAATCATCCAAAGAATTTCTCTGAGGATAGGTTCTGTTATTTTTTTCATGACATATCATCTGGTTTCTACCCTGTGTCCATATAGTGAATATCCATCTACTAGCAGGCTAGAATTACTGCCTCTGAACAATGGGTTCCAAACCTGTGGGGCTACAGAGTTCCACAGCTATGCCTCCAGGGACCCCCAGCTCTCCCCTTCTTCCAGGGTAGGTCACTTTCATGTATTTTTATATACTAGGTTCTACACACAGCAGTGTTAGGAGAGATACTTCTATGTGAAATTGAGTTTGGGAAATCTCTTCCTTTGCTTCTCAAACATCAGTTCAATTCAGTTCATTTCAGTTGCTCAGTCGTGTCCAACTCTTTGCAACCCCATGAATCACAGCATGCCAGGCTCCCTGTCCATCACCATCTCCCGGAGTTCACTCAAACTCATGTCCATTGAGTTGGTGATGCCATCCAGCCATTTCATCCTCTGTCGTCCCCTTCTCCTCCTGCCCCCAATCCCTCCCAACATCAGAGTCTTTTCCAATGAGTCAATTCTTCGCATGAGGTGGCCAAAGTATTGAAGTTTCAGCTTCAACATCAGTCCTTCCAATGAACACCCAAGACTGATCTCCTTTAGGATGGACCGGTTGGATCTCCTTGCAGTCCAAGGGACTCTCAAGGGCCTTCTCCAACACCACAGTTCAAAAGCATCAGTTCTTTGGTGCTCAGCTTTCTTCACAGTCCAACTCTCACATCCATACATGACCACTGGAAAAACCATAGCTTTGACTAGATGGACGTTTGTTGGCAAAGTAATGTCTCTGCTTTTCAATATGCTATCTAGTTTGGTCATAACTTTCCTTTCAAGGAGTAAGCGTCTTTTAATTTCATGGCTGCAATCACCATCTGCAGTGATTTTGGAGCCGATAAAAATAAAGTCTGACACTCTTTCCACTGTTTCCCCATCTATTTCCCATGCAGTGATGGACCAGATGTCATGATCTTAGTTTTCTGAATGTTGAGCTTTAAGCCAACTTTTTCACTCTCCTCTTTTACTCTCAAACATCACATGCCTTTAAATTTTAACTCCTTAAGTGTTAGTTATATATTTAAATATTTAAAAGTCAATTCTATCTCTGTCAGATCCAAGTTTGTAATTTCTGCATCCAAACATTCAGAGTACTTAGTAGCACTATAGAAAGTTCATTAGGCTACCCTGAAATATATGATCCAACTTTGGCACTCTGTACAACAGGTTTGATAAACTTTTATTAGAGTCTCAAAGTTCAGTGTAAAGTAATGGAAGTTATGGTACTTTCCATAAATCTTTGTGCAGAACTGTGCCTTCAGATACTGCTGGCCCTTCATGCACAAGTGTGTTTACCAAGGGTAGCATGGGCTGTTAGACAACCTACTGAATCTCAGCCCTCACTCACTAGCTTCACTTCCTTAGATGAGTCCCTCCAACCTCTCTGAGCTGTTATTTGATTTCTGAAATGGATATACTAATCCCAGAAATATCTGCAGAAGAAGTTTCCAAACTAAAGTGTTCTATAAGTGCTCATGGACATTACCATCATTATCTCACCATGTGAAGAACTGGTAAATATTTTAAGTCTATCACAGTTGGTGAATTGGGAATCTAGAAAATCTGAACTCAGAGAACAAATTTGTGTTTGTTGGGAATGAGTGAAGTCTAAGGATACAAACTTCCAGTAAGGTAAGTCCTGAGGATGTAACAGATAGCATATATATATAGAGTACAGTATTTATAGGAAAATCTAAAAAGCCTCTTGTTGAAAGTGAAAGAGGAGAGTGAAAAAGTTGGCTTAAAGCTCAACATTCAGAAAATGAAGATCATGGCATCTGGCCCCATCACTTCATGGGAAATAGATGGGAAAACAGTGGAAACAGTGTCAGACTTTATTTTGGGGGGCTCCAAAATCACTGCAGATGGTGACTGCAGCCATGAAATTAAAAGACGCTTACTCCTTGGAAGAAAAGTTATGCCAACCTAGATAGTATATTCAAAAGCAGAGACATCACTTTGCCGACTAAGGTCCGTCTAGTCAAGGCTATGGTTTTTCCTGTGGTCACGTATGGATGTGAGAGTTGGACTGTGAAGAAGGTTGAGCGCCAAAGAATTGATGCTTTTGAACTGTGGTGTTGGAGAAGACTCTTGAGAGTCCCTTGGACTGCAAGGAGATCCAACCAGTCCATTCTGAAGGAGATCAACCCTGGGATTTCTTTGGAAGGAATGATGCTAAAACTGAAGCTCCAATACTTTGGCCACCTTATGCGAAGAGTTGACACATTGGAAGAGATGCTGGGAGGGATTGGGGGCAGGAGGAGAAGGGGACGACCGAGGATGAGATGGCTGGATGGCATCATGGACTCAATGGACGTGAGTCTGAGTGAACTCCGGGAGATGGTGATGGACAGGGAGGCCTGGCGTACTGCGATCCATGGGGTCGCAAAGAATCGGACACAACTGAGCGACTGAACTGAACTGATACTGTATCTTGTATTTGAAAACTGCTTAGGGTAGATGTTAAAAGTTCTTACTACAAGCCAAATGGTATAACTCTGTGAGGTGATAGATGTTAGCTAAACTACTGTAGTGATCATTTCACAATACATACATTTATCAAATGATTGTCTTGTGCTCCTTAAACTTACACAATGTGATATATCAATATCTCAAGAAAATTGGGAAAAAATAGCAGTCAATTTTGTTTTCGAGTGAATCATATGCCTGTTTGCCATGTCATTGTGCAGATCCAATGCCAGTTAGTGATGAAAACATGTTTCTTTGGTATTTGGCCTGTACCATGAACACGAGGCATGCAAGCCTGGAATGCAGGAAAAAATCATGTACTTTGGGAGTCTTGATGTCAACTTGGGAAGCAATTTAAGAAAAGAAATACTTTGAATTCATTTTCTACCAAACAATGAATTTTACAAAATATGATGAAACAGATTTTTTGCATTATGTATTTTGTTTTTAGTAAATAAAATTTAGCATCTGAAATTATAAAGGCCTATTCAGGTATCTGACTCTCAGCCCTGAAAAATGTGAATGTGTGATCAGTAAAACAAGGTGATACCTCAATGAGAGACTCCTAAGCAATTATGTATTTTATTTCAGATTAAGTCTCTCAGCCAAGATCTGTGAGAGAACAGTCCTGAAGCGAGTATTGAAAGAGTTATGGAAGCTAGTTCTTAACAAAATAGAAAAACAAATCGTTCTCCCTCCTCTGACAGATCAAACAGTAAGTATTCAAACTCATGTTTGATTATACTTTGAGTAACCCATCTAATTGGTTTTTTGTTTCAATGAATGGTTTTGATCCAGATGAAATAGTAATTAAATTCATTTTGGGGGAAAGGGTTTGGTATACAATGGCTTAGCAAGGATCATTCCAATGACATTTCCTTATATGAATCAATTTTATTTTCCATTATGGCTTATTACAGGATGTTGAATATACTTTCCCTGTCTCATACACCAGGACCTTGGTGTTTATCGATTCTATATATAGTAGTTTGTATCTGCTAGCCCCAAACTCTCAATCCAACTCTCCACTACCCCCACTACAAATCAATTTTAAATAGTGGAAATAGTAGTCAAACTTCACACTTGCTTGATATTTCAAACTTTATCTCTTAAAAAAAATGTATCAAAGCCCAATTTATGGGGCTAGCTCATCTACACAAATCATTTTTTCTTTAATTTTATTATGAACCCTCACCCCAGAGGAACAGATATATGCTAGAATATACTTGCTGTGTTTCTTCCTGCAGTTTTACAGTTTAAGAAGATAAGTCTCACCCTGCTATCTGGACTCTTTTTTTTTTTAACCTTTTGCTTTTATCAATCACCTTTGCACTTGGATGTAAATATAGGTGATTTTTTTAGTGGATTTAATGGACATGATTGTATCAGACACAGTGGAATAAAAAGGAACCAGAAAGATCAATGACAGCAAAGTCAGACAGTGATCAACTGCATACACCAGCTAACTCAGTTCACATATCCTGAGCCAAGCAAAGAAGAAAGAACCCTAACAAGCACTTGCTATGGTGACTGAGAAAGACGAGCTGATATAAATAATGAGTAATTATAAATTAAAATATATATTGACACCATTAATCATGCACACTCAGTGAAATTTAGCCAGTGAAATTATATAGAAAATATTTTCTTGCAAATTATTCCAAGGTGCAAAGATTCATATGTTTGTTGATTTACCACTGGACAGTGAGTGTTAAATATAAATGACTTTGAGTTTTACTTCATGCCATGAGTATGTGGTATAATCATATGGGTAGCCAAATCACACATAGAAACATACACACTTACGTCTCTTATTCTCCTATAATACATAATGCATTTACTTAACATCAGCTAGCTTTCACTTAATTGGCCAATAGGGGAGGCTGTCAGGGCAACCTGAAAGTTGGGTCACTTTACTTACACACTTTATTTACATTCTAGGCTACTAATGAGTATTCTAGTAGTGCTTCCAATGTTTATTCTGATGTTTTTTCAGCTTTCCCCATGGCCTTGAGGTGCTAGGGGAAAACCTCTGGCTGAGGAAAGAGTTAGAAGGCAGGGCTCTGACAGTTTGGATGGCATATCAAGAGGACTAGCTCCACCTTCTTCAGCTCTGGATCTTGAAATTTTGCGTAGTTTATTTTAAGGGGTAGGGAGTGGAGGGAAGGAGTTGCCTCTGCTACAAATAAATAAATGAGAGTTAAGCTCACTGATGTAATCCGCATTGTACACTAAACTGGCTGCCGGAGCAGTAACTCAGACTGAAACTTCCAGAAGTGGGATGCTTGTGAGGACAGTTGTATTGCCAGATACAACCCTAGCTATCTGCTAGGTATCCAGATCCAATTTGTAGAATAGACCAATTTAGGGCCTATAAAATAAAAGTCACAACCATAATCATTAAAATAGAGAACACTGTCTATTGACTACATTTCTACTTTGCTACTGAAGATCTAAGTTGTCTCTCCTTTTCTATGTGTGTTCCTAGGGACCCCAGATGATTTTCATCGCAGCTAAAATCTGGGACAACTCTCCAGACTGAAGGTAATGAGAATAGTCAGTGCACTACCTTTCACAGACACACAGTTCTGTGAGAAACCAACCTCCTGTTAGTAGTGATATCCAGCACAGAAGGACTAAGGCTGTGTGTCTGAGATCTCACAATCTAAGAAGAAATTAGAGTAAAATGGAGGGACTGAATTGTGCTTTCTTCTTCTCCCCACCCCCTATATTTTTGTATTTTCCAATTCGTAGGGCAGCTGGGAATTTTTGACTGTGTTGAAGCATTCAGGATTACTGCTTTTGAAATAAATTAGAGAGCATATTTTCATTTTTATAGTGAACTGGCTTTGTACAATGAAAGGCAAAGAGTGCTCCACAGAAACCCAGTGAAGTCTAGAGAACTCTTCAGGCAAGAAACCTAATGCAGGAAAATAAACTTATCAAAGCAGACACTGAGCTTGTCAAGATAATCAACCCCATTATAACAAGGATTTGCTGTATAAACAATCCTACCCTTTATTATTGCTTGAGAGTCACAGGACTTTGCAGTTGTTTAGGGAACCTCAGATTTTTTTTTTCCCTCTATAGTAGAAATTTGACTGGTTAAAATACATATTGTTATTCTGTAATGGACTTTTTGCACTTAGCACAATGTCCTGCAGTTTCCTCAATATTGTCGCATATAAAAAGAGTTCCTTCCTTTTAGAGGCTGAATAATACTGTATTTGTAAGTACATACCACTTTTTATTATACATTCATTTATCAATGGACCACATATAGGCCAAAGTTGTACCTGTAGTTGAAATATATGTTCTTGCTCTATTTCTACCTATGAGAATATGGTGTAGCATGGGGGTAGGTTCCAGATACTGACCACGTTCTACCTCAGCTGCTTCCAAATATGTGACACTGGCCAAAGCACTGAACATGTCTAATTTTCAGATTTGCCATTTGTAAAATCAAGACAATGTCAACCCTTGGCTCATAGGATTGTTGTGATGATAACATGTTCATTATCTTTGCATGGTAACTGCAAAAATATGCCTCTTTCCACTCGCAGAGGGCATTCTCTTGTCTCTTCCCTAGCTGGCAGCTCAGGGTTACATATCATCGGGGCTGTTTTGTGTGTACATCACAGGGGAGAGACCAGCCCTGTGACTGCATATTTGCTTACTGAGTTGAAATAGATGCCTGATAATGGCAGTACCTTGTTACATCACCTACTTTGTCCCCTTTGTTGGAAAAAAAGTTAAAAGCCAATAATCCATTTAGAAGACAGAACCATCGCATGAGATCGTTTCTCACAAGTATTCAGTGATTGTGGTGGTTCAGAGGGAAAGTAGAAGGTAGATGCCATTGTCAAACTATTGTTTTGGATCTTGGATCTCTATCATTTTCTCGATCCCTCTTATTACCTCCCTGAGATTTCTATCCCCTCTTTTGAAAAATGGATTTATACAGCATTGAAGTTTCTCATAGAAAACCTGGAAAAGTGAAGCATCACAGTCCCTCATTACAAAAGCAATGGCCTTGGCAGTGTGTGTAAGATCTCTGTGACATCAGGAAACAGATACTGCATCTCCTCCAGCGTCAGCTTCCTGAGCCGAATGCTTTATCAGCTATAACTGTTTCAGTTTCAAATGATGGAAAGCCAGACTAACAAAAGCAAGGAAGGGATTTATAGCTCCATGAAATTTTACAGTTCTGGGCTAACTCTGGTTTCCATCACTGCTTGATTAGGAAGTCAAACAATGTTACAGAAGCCAGTTACTCTCTTTCAACTCTGCTCTTCCCTCGTTTGACTTACTGCCTCGGCAGTCCTCCTTTCCTGTTTGTAAGATAGTTCTCTGCCTATGTCTAACATTTTTGAACTTGAAATTTTACGGAAAAGAACACCCACCTTGATGCAGGAAATCCTAGCAAACTCCACAGGCACATCATGAGTGCTAATGCGATACTGTCACCATTCCCAAGCCAACCGCCGTGGCCTGGGGGATGACACATGCCACTGGGCCTAACTCACATACCCACACCTGAGCTGAGGAGCGCTGTCAACCCCTTCAAACCTTATGAGCACTGAGTGAGAGAGACTGGATCCTCAGTAGGCCTATGTATGCTACCGGGGAAACATCAGAGTCCACAGAAACCACAGCACGTATATCCCTTTAGTGGCCTCAAAATTTCTTCAATTCAGTGATTCTCTTGATTGCAATAAGCTAAAAGCATATTATGAATAAAATGTCCTCAAAGCGTTAATTCATTAAGACTGAAATAATCCGAAGGACTAAAAATAGAATCCTGTTGTTCATATGTGATAGAAAAACAACTTAGTTTTAAAACATATTTTTTTCTATTATTGTTCCTTGAGATTTTTAAGTTATTGCTCCGTTTAGTTATTATTAAAATTACTGAGCAATAAGTCTTTTATATTGTTATGTAAAAGATTAAAATTGCAGCCCAAATATAGAACTACCACTTTTAGTTGAAGTATAGTTGATTTACTATGTTGTGCTAATTTCTGCTGTATAGTAAAATGATTCAGTTTTACATATATATACATTGTTTTTAAAATTCTTCACCATTAGTGTTTACCAGAAGATATTGAATAGATTTACTTGTGATATACAGTAGGACCTTATTGTTTATCCATTCTATGTATAATGGTTTGAATGTGCTAACCCCAAACTCTCAGTCCATCTTTCCTCTACCCACTTTCCCCTTGACAACCACAAGTCTGTTCTCTGTGTCTGTGAGTCTGTTTCTTTTGTGGATAGGTTCATTTATGCCTTATTTTAAATTCTACATATAAGTGACACGTTATGGTCTTTGTCTTTCAGATTATTTCTCTTAGTAGATAATATCTAAGTTTATCCCTGTTGCTGCATTATGTACATGTACCACATCTTTTTTAAAATTAAAATTATACTGGAATATAGTTGATTTACAATGTTGTGTTAGTTTCAGGTATACAGCAAAGTGATTCAGTTATACATATAGCCATTATTTTTCAAATTGTTTTCCCATTTAGATTATTGAATACAGTTACCTGTGGTATATGGTAGGTCCCTATCAGTTATCTTATAATGTGTATATGAAAATCCTAGACTGAGTTTATCCATCCCTGTCATCTTTCCCCCTTGCTAACCATAGAAGTCTGATTCTTCTGCTCATTTTTCAATTGGGTTGTTTGGGATTTCTTGTTGTTGAATTGTATGAGCTGTTTGTATATTTTCGAAATTAAACTCTTCTCAGTTGCATCACTTGCAAATATTTTCTCCCATTCTGTAGGCTTTTTGTCTTGTTTATGGTTTCCTTTGTTGTACAAAAGCTTGCACATTTGATTAGGTCCCATTTGTTGAATTTTGCTTTCATTTCTATTACCTCGGGAGAATGACCTAAGAAAACATTAGTCCAATTTATGTCAAAGAATATTGGCTATGTTCTCTTCTAGGCAGAACTGCAAATTTTGTAAAACTGTTTTCCCATATTTTACCAGAATGTTGCTTCCAATGTTTTTTTTTTTTTTTCATTTCAAATCCTGGGTCTTTTCATTTTTTCATGTATTAGTTTGAAAGCAGATTGGATCCACAGGTAAAAAGTGTCATTTGAAATAATAGTATTAATGAGTAAATTCAGCAATCCTGTACATAAATATTAACAAATGACTACCTTACTTAAAAGAACACAGAATCAAGGAACATAGAACAACGAAGGAAACTAATTTCTTTTCTGCATGTGACTATGATTTAGAATTAATTTATTAAGCAAGGATTTATTTAGATTTTTACATATTCTATATTACTTCATCCTATGGAACTTTATAATGTAAGTTATTGTAAGTATGTGCAACTTATTACTACTTTATGGGATCAGATTTATCTGGCATAACATTTTTATGGACAGGTGATACAATATCAAAACCAGTTAGTAAAAATACATCTGGGACAATGAATTTCCTGCAAGCAAGCAGTAACACATTGACAGCCTTTTACAGAGACTACCTTATTTGAATAAGTTATTGTTAATCATTTCTTATAAGAATTGTATTTTTCTGTAGTACCAACATTTATTATTTATTAGCATCTATTAAAAAATGTGACCACCCGAAAAGCCAGTCAAAATTGACAAAGCCAGAGAGATTTATTTACTTGCCTTCAAGCATTTTTCTCTATAATTTGGCAAAAAATTTCCCATTATTCTTTGAGTCTCAATGGGCATTTAATATCTTTATTTTTAAAATATTAAATGGACTCATATGTTTATGGTGAAATCCCCACATCAGAGAAAGATGCAGTGAGATGCAGAAGTATATACCGTGAATCTAGCATTATACCAAGTTTTGAACAGTATTCAAGGGAGTGTGATTCCATTCAAGCATATGGAATCATTTAAGATATTCTGAAGAAGTACAACTCAGTTACCAAAAACATATTGAGTGCCTAGCAGGTGATAATTGCCAAGATAGGCACTGAAAGTCGCAGGAGTGAGTAAAACATAGGGATTATCTTCAGAAAGTCATGGCACCTGCTAAACGACAGAGTAACATAAGGTCTGGAATAGAAAGATGAGCCACTGGGTGTGACTGTATAATTTGTATGTTTCAAAAGTATCCCACGAAGGAAGTGAATGACAGCTGAACTGGGGTCCATGATCCACTTTGCTGTGCCCCATAGAAAAAGAGGTACTTTTTATTACTGAACAAATACACTGATCCCTTGACCAAGCCATGCATTCTCAGAGCTGTGTCCACCCATATTGACTTTCCTTCTGATTCAGAGACACACTTATCTAAGTTAGAAATTAAGCTCCAGAGGACAAGAGTCTTTCTTTTATGAAACAATATATCTCAGTCACCTAGAACAGTGCTGGCACATAGTAAGCACTCAGGAAATATTTGTTGAATGCTGTTGACTAGAATAGTGGATGCCCTGGGAAGATTGTATCAGTCTGTGGGTTAGGAATTAAAAAATTTTTCTCCAGACAAGTTTTCCTTACTGTTGTCCTCAACTTTCTACCATCATTTCCCTAAATAACTTTAGATGAAGACAGAGTTCATAGTGAGCAATGAGGAAAATCCATTGTTATTATGGAAATCAGTTCTAAAATATTGATAACTGAATTTAAATATTAAAAACAAAAAAAATCATAGAAATATTAAAAACCTCCAGAACTGAATTCAGTTAATTCTTTGGGAATTTTCCTGTTAATGACTGAGCATTAAGGGGATCCTAGAAAGTGAGTAAAGTGAGAGCATTATACTTAAAGTAGATTTTATCAATAATAATTGAATGAGGCTAAAATTTACCTCTTAAGTCCTTTCCAAGGTTGACCTTCTTCAGTGTAACAGAATAGAAAGCAGAGATTAATGTGGAAAAGCTTGGACACACATTATCCAGGATTATCTCTTCCCTTCCCCCACCCCATAACATTAGTTTGCAGGTGAAAAATAAAGCCATATATGAATCAAAGCACTGCTTTTTAAGTTAACTTTGGGCAAATGAATTTGTATTAACTATCTGACAAAATTGTCATTATCATCATCTAAATGTTCATATGAAAAAGTTATCTCAAATGGGAAATATCTGCATACAAGGATTATACAAATTTTGTTTGAAAACAGTTGTTAAACAAATGAACTGGTAATTTTATAAGAAATTGTTCACCTGTTTTCCAGGAGCACATGATTCGAGAGGATGTCAAGGGTCTGACACCAAGACAGTGTGGCATAATGGAGGTGGTCCTGGCTACCATCAAGGTGAGATTGTAGAGTCCCTGGATATGTACCCTCAGAGGAGTGGACCCCAGATGCTTGTCTGTAGAGCTGTATATCCATAGCCATGGTAGACAGTTGCATACAGACATTCTGGGATTGTGTTCGACTTAGCCCATACTTTGTCATTATTATATCCATATTACTTCACCCTTAGAGTTGCTTTCTTTGTCTACCTTAGAAGATGGGTAAGAAACCTATGTTGTAACAGATGTTTTCAAAGAAAGACAGGTACCTCCAAAGTCCAGTTAAACATCAATAGATGCTTCAGGGGGCTTAGGGCTAATAGAATTTCTATTTGTGTCTTCAATGCTTGTTGAAATGATTTTGGAAAACCAATTTTCTCTTCTCTTTTAGTAAAGATAGTAATTTAGTTTCTGCTGAAAACCCAAAGGCATTGCATCATATGCATCAATGTTTCATAGCTAAAGTTTGGCCTAAAAGTTATTGTGAGTGAGTGAAGTCGCTCAGTCGTGTCTGACTCTTTGTGACCCCATGGACTGTCACCTACCAGGCTCCTCCATCCATGGGATTTTCCAGGCAAGAGTGCTGGAGTGGGTTGCCATTTCCTTCTCCAGGGGATCTTCCCGACCCAGGAATCAAACCCAGGTCTCCCACATTGCAGGCAGATGCTTTACTGTCTGAGCCACCAGGGAAGCCTCTAAAAGTTATCGTAGTGTGGGTTAAATATAGGTAGATCTCAAAACATAACATCGTAATTGTTTTCATATGATCCCTTACAGATGTATATACATACATTTTATATTTATATGTGAACGTTTATTAGAGAGTGAAATATTAATCCATCTCCTAAATTTAGACTGTGTCCAATGTCTGAACGCTTCACAGGGGGAAGCACCTATTATCAAGGAAGTGTAGAGTGTAGCAGAGACCTGTGTGCTACCACAAGCCATTTTCCAAGCACAGAATAATCTCACTGGATAGAAACAGATATTACAACAGGAGTCATTAAAACAGAGTTCTATATGACGCTCCACAAAGCTATTACCTCATGATTTTTGCTGCTTCAGTTGCAAAAACTGCAAAATAAAAGTTGTGAGGTGACAGTTCTGTGACACTTGGTAGAAAATGGAGTGTGTACATTTTGGCATTGAGATTACTGAGATGGAGTTTCTAAAGATGCAGCCAGAGTATGGGCTGGACATACACAAATATTGTGCAAAATCATTTTTAAAATGGAAAACATGAAAGAAAGGAAAAATACAAAACCAGCTCTTTTTAAGAATAATTTTCAAAAATATGTGGAATTATACCAGCACTCATGGCTACAGAGGAAAGTGCTAGTAGAAAAAAATAACTCTGGAGCACACACTAAACAGTTAAAAAAAATATGGTTATAGAATCAGAATTCAGCCCTTAATGGGTTTTATTAGGTCAGGGATGACTCTAAGAGAGCAAGAAAAATGTGTTCTGTGAAAATAGATAATGGCCTTCATTTAACTGACACCTGGCCCATGTCCCCTAACTCCAACTTTTCTGTAGTTCTTCTTGATGGGGACAGATGACCACCTCCTACAGGACTAGTTCTGCCCAAACTCTGGGATAATCCCGATCCCCAAGCAAATCCCTCTGGTCTACATGTTGACATCTCAACTATACTGTCTTCCTGCCCAGGTCATTGGTGATAATACTTTAGTTCAGCCTCAGTGACCAGACACTTGCCTTGCCCTTTTATAAAAAGACTGCTGCCTGGTATCTAAGATCCAGTAAGTGGGTCCATGTCATTATCTTGTTTCCCAGGACTGGAGTCTGACCTCGGTCCTTCAGAACCTCAGAACCTGAGGTCAGGTCTTCAGTCTCCCTGCTCCCCAGCTTTTCCTCTGGGGTCTCCATGCTACACCCACTTTACCTGCTTTGAGAGCCTTTTATTCCTGTCCTCTGCCCCTCTGCCAAGAAGGAGAGTCACCTAATATTTCTTCCAATGTCCCTGAAGTCAGTTTGCCAAAGCTGGGATTCCCTTGCAGCTCTTCTGATTCTGAGATTTACCCTGATTATACTACAAGGCACTGCTTCTAATGGTGACTACAAAGCAATTCAAGAGAAAGAGGAATACTACTTAAAAGAATTGTAGTCTCAAGAGCTAGTGATTCAGAATCTGCTGGGGGCTCAGCAAAGGGGTACTGTCAGGTGGAGACTTCCTGGGAAAGATATTCTTATACTGAAGTAGCAGACACTATCCAGGCTAATTCCCAAAGGCTGCCAACAACATGATCCTTAATTCTTCTTTAGGTGAATTTAAGCAAATAAACACGAGAAAGTGAAAATTGAAGGAAGAGGATGAGGATGCTACGGAGTTTGTAGACTGTAGCTGAAATAGTGTTGTGCATTCTTTCAGTCATCTTTCATATACATACATCCTCTCACCTGATCCGTATAAACATCCTGGGTGTTAGGTACACCAGAATGATCATTCACATTTTACAGATGAAAAAGCAGAGGCTAAGCAGGTTTAAATTGTTTGCCTAAGTCCAGAGCCACTTGTAATAGGCAGAGTTGAGAAAAGATGCCAAACTCTAAAATCAGTGCTGTTGCTTCTACATCTTATTTCACTAAATGTTAACAAGGTGTAGGAAAAGGCAGCAAGCCAAAATGGGTAATATTCCTACAGATAGATTAGTTCTAAATTAAAATACCATGTTTCAGTTATTTAGATTATTTTCTAATGATTTAAAATAATATGAGCTCATTCAACCTCTACAGAGGTACTGATGAAAATATTAACTTAAATACTAAAATTCTAATTAGACTGAGTTATTTTGTCATACCAGTCACAGGTAGTTTCAACTATAAGTCAAAAGTATAGAACATGGCCGAAGAAATAGTTACCATGATCTGCTGCAGCTAGCATGGTTGGCCTTGGAGGCATTACAGTTCCTGCCAACACTGAGCCAAGTCAACAGCTCTCAAACAGCCAACAACTTAACCAGCATGTTCAAGCTGCTCCAGAGGCCAATGCAGAAACCGTGGTTAAAGCTGAGCTCTGGAGTCTCAAACTCATATCTCAGGAAGATTCAGCACTTACAAGAGAGTCCCTGAAATGTGGGTTTCTTTCCAAGAAAAGAAGAGCTTTTCCCAACAGCATGTACTCTTAACTGAATCGTGAATCTAAAGACTTTTTTTTTTTTTAACTTTGAACCATCCTCTAGTTATTTTCTGATGAAGTTCAAAAAACATAGGGGAAAAAAATCTGGCTGGTTGTATTTTTCCCAACGTTCCAAATTACCCTGGAACACTTGTTATTTGTAGCTAAACATGACACTGAAATATATGTGGCAAATGTCTGACATCATGCCATGGAACACAGAGGTTTCACTAAAAATAATGGAAACCTAAATGTCCTCAGCAGAGGAAAGGATAAAGAAGATGTAGTACAAATATATAATTACTCAGTCATAAAAGAAATAAAATTGGGTCATTTGTAGGATGTAGATGGACCTGGAGACTATCATACAGAGTGAAATAAGTCACTAAGAGAAAAGTAAGTATCATTTATTAACACAAATGTATGGAATCTGAAAAAAATCAGTAGAGACACAGAGGCAGAGAATAAACATATGGATACCAAGTGAGAAAGAGAGGGTGGGATGAATTAGGAGATTGGGATTGACATATATATATATATATATATATTTACTTACACTATTGATAATATGTGTAAAATAGATAACTGAAAACCTACTAAATAGCACAGGGAATTCTACTCAGTGCTATGTGGTGACCTAAATGGGAAGGAAATCCAAAAAAGAGGGGATATATATGTATAGGTCCACTTTGCTCGACAGCAGAAACTTACACAACGTTGCAAAGCACTCCAATAAAATATGAAAATAAACACATGGATTAGGGCCCTTTAGAAATATGCATTTCTTGGTGTTCAGGGGAGAATGTGGACTAACTATGAATATCTATTCAAATACAGCCTTGAAAAATCCTAGATAATACCATTTCTGATACTCAGGATTCTAGACAAATAACAGGACATGGGATATTATGCCTCTCAGTCTCTCACCCTGACCAAGTCCTACACAATCCTGGTGTCCATTATTCAAGAGTCAGTTTTGGCGGCTGTTTCTTACTTAACATGTTGTATTTTATCATTTGTAAGTGTAGTTTTTGCATTATTTAAATTTCAGGTGCTCATGGGAAGAACAAAACAACCTATCTAGTTTGGAGTACTGCAATTCAGAAATCATTATTTGAGAGCTTACCATATGTAACAAAGATGATAAGCACTAAAGAGGAGACTGAAAATTAAAGAGATCTTGCTCTTAGGAACAGAAACATCTACAATCCATAAAACATGAAAGTTACTGACAAAGTACTGGGAAGTGCAGAGAGGGTGATAAATTCTCTGTGAGTGGCTAGGGGAAAGCTTCCTGGTGAAGGAGGTTTCAGATCATTAAACGGGAAAGCAAGGGGGAAAGTCATCACAGGCTTAGAGAAAGCTTGAATGAAATGTGATTGAGGAATGGGGTAGCCTAAAAACTTCAAATAGGCTAATGTAGAAGGAGATCAAGATTGGTTGAGAAGTAAAGGGAATATATAGAATAGAAGAGACACATTGACTTGGACCCAAAGTGATCAGGCATAAACACCAAGAATCTGAACTTCAGTTTGTTGGCAAAAGGGAGGAAGTAGCATATTATGATTCAGTGTATTACAGAGGACTCCTATTGTCTTAAAAAATAATTTATTAAATAACTATCAAGTAAGTCTTTAAAGTAACCTCAGTTGTTAAAAACAAGTGATGATTATACCTAAATTTTCAAAACAGATCATCTGCATGAATTTTCCAGAAGTCTGACACTGGTATTGGAAGGAAAGAGAGTGATGATGGGAAACTTCTACCAAAATGGTACATGTAACCAAAGAAGTAAAATCTCCCAGCAGACTTGTAAAGAAATATTAGCATATTTCCATGAGCCAGTAAAAATAGAGTATGAAAGATCTTCAAATATCTGGCAAATATGAAGAATTAGAAGAATTTAGCATTTTTATGGGAATTATAAAAGGGATGGCTTGTTAACCATGCAGACAGTATCCTGATTTTTTAGTTAGTAGTTCTTTTTTTTTTTTTTCTCACAAATCACATTAAGGTCTGAAATGTTCTACTTTTTTATATATATTTTTTTGTACTCTCATGAAGAATATAAGAAACACAAATATCTCTGGTTATTTTTTAAGATAAAGAAAATGATATCTCATACAAAGCTCTTTCAAGCCCCTCATCACTCACATCACTCACCCATATATTAGTGAAGCAATGTATTCCTATATGACGGTGGGAAATCTTTACAAACATCAGAAGGAGGATATAAATGTAAAGAAAATATCTAAAACTACATGAGGAATACCACTGATTGAGTATCAGCATAGTGGGTGACATTTAATTCTGCTTTATTGATTATGCCAAAGCCTTTGACTGTGTGGATCACAATAAACTGTGGAAAATTCTGAAAGAGATGGGAATACCAGACCACCTGACCTGCCTCTTGAGAAACCTGTATGCAGGTCAGGAAGCAACAGTTAGAACTGGACATGGAACAACAGACTGGTTCCAAATAGGAAAAGGAGTATGTCAAGGCTGTATGTTGTCACCCTGCTTATTTAACTTCTATGCAGAGTACATCATGAGAAACGCTGGACTGGAAGAAGCAGAAGCTGGAATCAAGATTGCCAGGAGAAATATCAATAACCTCAGATATGCAGATGACAACACCCTTATGACAGAAAGTGAAGAGGAACTAAAGAGCCTCTTGATGAAAGTGAAAGAGGAGAGTGAAAAAGTTGGCTTAAAGCTCAATATTCAGAAAACTAAGATTATGGCATCTAGTCCCATCACTTCGTGGCAAATAGATGGGGAAACAGTGGCTGATTTTATTTTTCTGGGCTCCAAAATCACTGTGGATTGTGACTGCAGCCATGAAATTAAAAGATGCTTACTCCTTGGAAGGAAAGTTATGACCAACCTAGATAGCATATTAAGAAGCAGAGACATTACTTTGTCAACAAATGTCCGTCTAGTCAAGGCTATGGTTTTTCCTGTGGTCATGTATGGATGTGAGAGTTGGACTGTGAAGAAAGCTGAGCACCAAAGAATTGATGCTTTGAAACTGTGGTGTTGGAGAAGACTCTTGAGAGCCCCTTGGACTACAAGATCCAACCAGTCCATCCTAAATGAACATCCTGGGTGTTCATTGGAAGGACTGATGTTGAAGCTGAAACTCCAATACAAAGAGCTGACTCATTTGAAAAGACCCTGATGCTGAGAAAGATTGAGGGCAGGAGGAGAAGGGGATGACAGAGGATGAGATAGTTGGATGGCATCACCAACTCAATGGACATGGGTTTGGGTGGACTCCGTGGGTTGGTGATGGACAGGGAGGCCTGGCGTGCTGCGGTTCATGGGGTCGCAAAGAGTCAGACACGACTGAGCGACTGAACTGAACTGAAGAGAGAAAGACTACAGTCTACAAGTTACTGTCCTCTCTTGTGGGAGTAAAATTAGGACTTAAGAATGCATTGTCAAAAAACAAAATGAGTTATCACATATAAAACAATGAAAACAGTTCCTACTGTATAGAAAACTCTTCATAAATGTGACCATCGTACTACCTTTGTGCATGGGCACTCAGTCATGATGACTCTTTGCAATCCTGTAGCCTACCAGGCTTCTCTGTCCAGGGATTCTCCAGGCAAGAATAATGGAGTGGGTTACCATTTCCTCCTCCAGGGGATTTTTCTGACCCAGGAATCGAACATGCATCTCCTTTTGCCTGAGAATTGGTTATTTTGAAGGAGCTTCTTTCCACTGGTAAACCCAAGACCCTACATATTCTAGTACAACTAGATTTTTTTTTTGTTTTTCCTCCTTTCCTAATAAACCAGTCATTCTCTCTCAATGATGCTATTAAATCTGACTCTTTGCCCCAAGTAACAGTCCAAGTCCTATCCTCCATCCTTTTGATTCCCTCTGCACAGCATTTTCACACTACAAGGGCAGAAAACCCCTAAGATTTCTGGTGCTTTCTGAGACTCCCCTCTAGGAAGCAGTGCTGTTCTCTTTCTGCAGGAGTTTCTAGATTAAAAGGCAGGGAGGGCCCATTGAAAATGAAGTAATGATATGTGTTAACTTACAAAAAAAAATCATGTCAGAGATGGAATAGGATGATACAGATGTGACTGGGCCTGAGGAGGGGACACACATAAAAGTGGGAAGGATTTAGGGGAGTTAGCAACTACCATGAACTTCAGAAATCAGGGAAATATGAAAGAGTGATCACAAAGGACAGATAGCAGCTCACTGGTTGGACAGGAAGGATAATCATTTTCTTTGGAGGAAGACTTGAACATACTCAGAGAGAAACAACTTGACCATGAAAAAGCACAAGACCAGAGGCTGGGAGTCAATGATTAGACCATTCAATGGACTGGACTGGATTTAACTGGAAATTTGCATAGTGAAGCAGTGTAACGTTGAGGTTACAGGTAATGTTGGGGTTGCAAGTAGACAATATTGAAAATATTAATACATGGCATGCTAAAAGTAGCATTTCAGCAGTGGAAATCTTACAGGAATGTACAGAATGGATTGACTAGTTCAAGACTATAGTCATAGATATCAGTTATGGTTATTTAATGCATAAGATGACAAGGACTATCACAAAGAGGGTAATCTTAGGAGTATAAAGTGAAAGATGGCTAAGAGTGACACAGAAAGACCCAGTCACTAGAACTTGGCAACTAAAAATGGGGCAGGAATGATGGAGGAGCCCGGGGTGACTCAGAGTTTTAGCTAAGTGGTTGAGAAGCTTGGTCCCACAGGAAAAATGGCAAATCAGTCAGGAGTGTCATTTTCCTCTTTCCACCTAGAATCTGGGGAATTATTCTCACAGTAAAGCTTATCTTATAAGTAGAAAGAACTCTGTAGTTCACAAAAATCTTCCAGACAGAGTAATTAATTTCATCTTTACGACACCATAGTCAGGCAAGATGGCTGTTTCTGTTCCCATTCTACAGAGAAATTAACCAATGCTCTGTGAGGTTAAATAATCTATGCAAATCACACTGCATAGAGGAAAGACAAAGAGTGTTTTCTAGCACGTTTTAAAGAACAGGTCAAAGAAGTGAAAAGGATTCTAACATCTTGAAACTGAAAACAGAAACTGACATGTCCTGCTGACCTTTTCCTGCTCGCATAGAAACATGTTACATACAGTGTTGTTGGTCACCTGTGCTATTCTCAGTTGTGTCTGACTCTTGTGACCCTATGGATTGAAACTTGCCAGGCTCCTCTGTGCATGGGGGTTCTCCAGGCAAGAATGCTGGAGGGGGTTGCCATGTACTCCTCCAGAAGATCCCAAACCAGGGATTGAACCCAGGTCTGCCATATTAGAGGCAGATTCTTTACCATCTGAGCACCAGGGAAGCCCAAGAATACTGAAGTGGGTATCCTATCCCTTCTCCAGAGGATCTTCCCGACTCAGGAATCAAACCAGAGTCTCCTGCGTTCCAGGCTGATTCTTTACCAGCTGAGCTACCAGGGTAGCCCTCTGGTCAACTGGCCATCCCTTAATAATGGCTAGTAATGGGATCTTACTAATTCACATGTAGCAGCTTCAGATTTTAAGGTACACTTTTTCTTTATATCAAACCAGTATCTGCTTCCCCAGTGCTTCTAATTATAAATTGGTTCTCCTTCTACCCTTTAAAACTACTATAAAATAGTTCTGTTTCCTTTTCTATGTCTTCCCCTTTTCAATGCCTTTCAGGCATTAAAACTATCATGCTGCCCCAAGTTATCTGCAGCTGTTTATTGAATAACATGCCTTCTAGAGCTTACAAAGTTCTGGTCATATACCTTGAGGCGATTTACATTTTATATTTCTCATAAAATGGTGATGCCAAGGAACCACCCTTATATTCCAGATATGTTCTAATCAGCAGAAAATGCTGTCGCTCTATTACACCCTTTGTCTTGACCTATCTATGATATTAATACATGATCAGATTTCGTTAGCTTTGATCACTGCCTCATAAATTAATAAATCATGTTAAACTTGAGCATGAGTAAAGCTTGAAGACTCTCAAATTTTAATTTTACTGATGTTAAGCCATGTCACCCCCATTCTTTGCTTTGCAATAAAAATTTTATTGGGAATACAGACCTTTTCCTTTTCTCCTTGTCATCAGGTTGGCATTTGCATAACCATAGAAATCATTTCCTTTTCTCTGTGAATGAGGAGCCCATGGCATGTGTTATTTATCTGTGTTCACTGAACCATTGAACAGAGGCTTTGGTGCTTAGCTTCCTGCAACTTGTTTTCTCTCCTAACATTGCTACCTTCTGGCCTGAGTTTGTCTTACAGCATCTTCTATTATACAATGCACTTAAAAGACAAAGGCACCGTTTCTGCCTTTACAAATCTTCTACTGTTCACTACTGTGCTGCTAGAGCTTTTACCGAACGACTCAAAATGCTCCATGGCTCCAAAGGAACAAGTCAGCTCTGAATCATAACCTGAAACTGTACAGAGACCCTCAGACTTTACTCAGGAACAAGCTCATACCCTATTTATGTTTTCACTATATGATTAGTTCCCCATGTAGCGAAAACCTACAAAATAATGCCATTTTAATGAAAACATGTCTTCCTATAGTTATTAGAGAGTTTCAAGACAAATACTGTACATAGTTTATGCTCTTATAGCCTAACTCTAGTTCAGCATTTACATAAAGTCTGCTGCTGCTGCAGCTGCTAAGTTGCTTCAGTCGTGTCCGACTCTGTGCGACCCCATAGATGGCAGCCCACCAGGCTCCCCTGTCCCTGGGATTCTCCAGGCAAGAACACTGGAATGGGTTGCCATTTCCTTCTCCAATGCATGAAAGTGAAAAGTGAAAGTGAAGTCACTCAGCCGTGTCCAACTCTTCCCGATCCCATGGACTGCAGGTACCTCAATTATATTAAGTCCAGTTACATTCTTCTATCTTAGAGTTTCCTAAACAATATTCCATGGAACACTTGTGTGTCCCTGAGAGTTAGTAGATGTCCTGTGTGATAGGTGTCCTATAGCCTAATAATTTTAAGAACAGGTATGTTAGTGAAACGTCAGACAGTTTTCCCTACCACCGTGAATTGCACAGCCTTTAATGGATTAAAAAGCATTGTGAATCTTTAAGAGTATATGAAATCTCTTAACTTCTCTAGGTTTTCTACTTCCTAAAGGCAACTTGTAACTTTCAGGAAGCACAAGGTTAGTAATGACAATATAGTGACAGTAGTAAAACAGTATATTTTAAACTATACCAAAGAAATATGAGAACTACAACTGTAGGTTTCCCCCACTATAGGAAAGGAGAGCATTCCTATGAAACCTTTTATTAGCTGAAATGACATAGGCAATAAGCAATTACCTTAGGACTCATTCTGCTCAAGGATGCACAAAATAAATCGAGATCAAGCCAAATACTGTCCAAAATCATGGCAGCTTGATGCTCAGATGCTGGGTGTAATTCCTGGGTTAGGCGCTGGGTGGTACCACTCTCGCTACTCAGGGTATACACTGCCTCTGTAAGAGCTCACTGCTGTTTAACATCTGTTTTTTCACAAAAGTGAAAATCATTTTCATGTCTTTTTTGGTTTGCGAAAACAGTACTAATGTAGGTCATCTACAAAAGTGAAGTAGCATAAAGCCAATTTTCAAAGAATGGGGAATGCCTGTACTTCAATTCTTCTCAAGCAGTTCCTCTCAGTTACCTAGTGGGATTTTCCCCTTTCTTTAGTCCATCGTGGTAAATTATCTGGTGGCTGCTGAAGTGGAAAATGGCAGTGCTAATAAACAAGACACCATAGGTGTCACCTCTTTGAAAGTCTTTATTGATTCCTTCAGCAACAGCATTATTTCCCAGTCCTATTGTCTGTCTTTTTAAATTCTCTTTATTACGCCTCCAACATATCATTGGAGTCATTCACTGACTATAACATTTCCTACTTGATCACAGTCCCTTTGGGAACAATCTCTAGGCCTCTTTTGCTTCATATCCTTGGTGTAAGTTCTGGGTCTCAACACAGATTTAGTAAATATTTGTTAAGGGAGAAGAGGAAGAGAGAACAGCCAGGAAGGCCACCCATCACTGATGCTCTTAAGGGTAAGCTACAAGCGATGGCCCTTCCTCAAAAAGTAGACTAATCTAAATTAAGGTTGTCACCATGCTACTTTACATACACTGTGAAAGATCATTTGTTTTAAAAGAGTATACGATCACTGAAGAAATCAAAGGGAATTTTTTTTTTAATGCCTAGAGACAAAATGACAGTGAAAATATGACAACCTAAAACCTATGGGATAGCAAAAGCAGTTCCAAGGGGGGAGTTTATAGTAATACAATTCTACCTCAGGAAAAAAGAAAACTCTCAAGTAAACCTAATCTTACACCTAAAGCAACTAGGGAAAAAAAGAATAAAACCTAAATTTAGGAGAAAGGAGAAATCATAAAGATTGGAGCCAGATATAAGTGAAATAGAGACAAAGAAAACAATGGCAAAAATCAATGAACCTAACAGTTGGTTCTTTGAAAAGAAAAATAAAATGCATAAACCTTTAACCAGACTCACCAAGAAGAAAGAGAGAGGACTCAAATCAATAAAGTTAGAAATGAAAAAGGAGAAGGTGTTACAACTGACATCACAGAAATATAAAATACTACAAATAACTATAAACCAATAAAATGGACAACCTAGAAAAAAAAATGAACAAATTCTTAGAAAGGCACAACCTTCCAAGACTGAACCAAGAATAACTAAAAAGTATGAACAGACCAAGCACAAGTTATGAAATTGAAACTGTGATTTAAAAAAAAATACAATTGTTGGGAATGTAAATTGGTACCACTATGGAGAATAGTATGGACGTTCCTTAAAAAACTACAAATGTATCTTCCATATGATCTAGAAATCCCATTCCTGGGCATGTATCTGAAGAAAATCATAATTTGGAAAGACATATGTACCCCAGTGTTCAGTGTAGCATTATTTACAATAACCAAGATATGGAAGCAACCTAAATGTCCATCAACAGAGGAATGAATAAAGAAGCTGAAACTCCAGTACTTTGGCCACCTCATGCGAAGAGCTGACTCATTGGAAAAGACTCTGATGCTGGGAGGGATTGGGGGCAGGAGGAGAAGGGGATGACTGAGGATAAGATGACTGGATGGCATCACTGACTCGATGGACGTGAGTCTGGGTGAACTCCAGGAGTCGGTGATGGACAGGGAGGCCTGGTGTGCTGCGATTCATGGGGTCACAAAGAGTCGGACACGACTGAGCGACTGAACTGAACTGAATATGTATATATATATATACACAGACACACATACACATGCACACTATCATACTCAGCCATAAAAAGGATGAAAAAATTCCATTTGCAGCAACACATTTGGTCTAGGAGATGGTCATGCTGAGTCAAGTAAGTTAGATAGAGAAAGACAAATATCATATGATATGCTTATATGTGAAATCTAAGAAAATGGTAAAAGTGAACCTATTTACAAAACAGAAATAGAGAAATAGAGTCACAGATATAGAAAACAAACTTATGCTTACAAAGGAATAAGGGAGGAAGGGATAAATTGGGAGTTCTGGATTGACAATATAAACACTACTATATAAAAAATAACTAATAAAAATCTGTATAGCACAGAGAACTCTACTTAGTACTCATTAATGAGCTATATGCTGTTGCTGCTGCTGCTGCTAAGTCACTTCAGTTGTGTCCAACTCTGTGCGACCCCATAGACGGCAGCCCACCAGGCTCCCCCGTCCCTGGGATTCTCTAGGCAGGAATCCTGGAGTGGGTTGCCATTTCCTTCTCCAATGCATGAAAGTGAAAAGTGAAAGTGAAGTCGCTCAGTCGTGTCCGACTCTTAGCGACCCCATGGACTGCAGCCTACCAGGCTCCTCCATCCATGGGATTTTCCAGGCCTATATGGGAATAGAATATAAAAGAGTGGATATGCATTTATGTATAATTGATTTACTTTGCTATACAGCGGAAACTAGCAACATTGTAAATCAGCTATACTCCAATAAAAATTAATTAAAAACATAAGAGTATAACTGTGACATTCATGCAGTTATAAAACTTGTCAAATATTATTATTTAACCCATCAACTAATGAGACAACCAGTAAGATCTTACAGTTGGCTCAAAGAAGAATTCCGAGAACTTCACATAAAGACAAGCAATGAGGAAAGCTGAAATAAATTTGAATAGAGGCAAAACAGATCTGGCCACAAAACGTTGATCACTTGCATCCCACCAGAAATAAATAATTTTCATCTCTTTGGACAGGAGTCATAGGCATTATTATCCATTTTCTACAATTTACAGAGTTTTACATAGCCCAGGTGACCCTAGTGGTAAAGAGTCCATCAGCAAGGCAAGAGATAGAAGAGATTCAGGTGCAATCCCTCAGTCAGGAAGATCCCCTGGAGGAGGAAACGGCAATCCACTCCAGTACTCTTCCTGGAAAATTCCATGGGCAGAGGAGCCTGGCAGGCTACAGCCCATGGGGGTGCAGAGAGTCAGACACAACTGAGCACACACACATAGCTCCAAGTGAAGGTAACTCAGATAGGTCTCATGGATGGAGAGCTCATTAAACATTTTTGCCCATTTCAAAGTTTTTCACAATTTTTTCTGACAACTACATATAGTCCCAAGAGATCAGGAAACATCACCTTAGTTGCTGCTCATTACTCTTCCTGTACTTTACTAACTTAAGCCTCCAGCACTTATGCTCAGGTATGATAAGATTGGAGCTTGTCTGGGAAACAATGAATGGGAGAATGCTTTCCCCTCCTGAGAAGCCACCAAGTCCTAGTTCAGTCTGTCCCACAGTTCTTTGCAAGTAGGGTATGTTATTTCATCTGATGCTTCCCTGGTTCGTTATGTAAACAGAGCTCCGGAGCTCACCCCACCACTCCTCTAGGAAAAGCAGTCAATTCCATGCAAAACTCCCCTCTCAATACATTCATTAATACTTTTCCACTTAAGTATCATATCACACTTCCTGAAGAAAGGAATTCTGACATCTTTTCATCCCCCAAGGCACCGGAAACAATTCTGGACTCTTAACTCCACAATAAATGCTTTCTGTATGTCACAATATCTAATATTTATATAAGATCAAGGTATAGAAAACGTTTAAATATTATATCTTTGTCATCCCTTCAAAAATAAGAGGCTTTCCCCATTTTTCTCTGCCCCTTCTTCATAAACTTTGGTGGATTTAGGTGCAATTTGTGTTTCCACAGTGCACTCAGCTACAGCGGAATGGGATTGTAAGTGACCATGGGTTTTTCTTTTTGAGGAAGGAGTTTGTGATTGTAGCACACTTTCTTCAATTTATATCCCCATTGCCTACTTTCTCAGGCCGGTGCCCTGAATTTTCTCTATATTATAGTCTCTAAAATTACAACCCAATGCCTGCAAATGCTCAGAATATGTTTCTGCAGAGGGAAGAAAACTGAAGTAATTTTGAGTTTCAGTGGACATGTTTTACCTTGGAAACCTTGAAGTAGGCTAGACCGATGACACACAGGAGAGTGTATCAGAATCATTTGTTGAGCTTTTTCAAAACACGCCATCCTGTGAGAATCCTAGATCCTAGTGAGCCGGGTTGCAGTGCGGGTGAAGTTTAGCGTTGGTACAGGGAGAGAAAGACAGACCCATTTATCTAATCTTAACAGAATACAATGAACATGTTATCTATAAATTGCTGGGAAATAACATTCTTAGCTCTATCATATATCTTGAGATAGATAGTCTGCCCTCTGAAGTGAAGTCTGTGCTTAATACTTGCAACATTAGAAACTCTAACAGCCCTCAGTGACCATATTTATTGTCAAATATATATCTTCTCTATTATTTAACCTATAAATATGGTGATGTTTTGAGTTGTAGGATGACTGTAGCAAAGAAAAATAAGAAGAAAGAAACTGCTTTATTACATTTCTCAGACACAGTTTAGGGGACATTGGGTTTCTAAGGCCCACTCTGCATCCTCAGGGTGGCCTATGTGTGTGTACCACTGTGTGATTAGATCACAGCGAAGGTGGGAACAGTGGGCACTTGGCCTAGAATTGCAAATCAGTATCTGGGAAACATGTGACCGGAAGATACTCCATTTGTGAAATCTGACAACCCTGGATATTTTTCTCATGCTCTGAAAACAGAAGTCAACAATCGAGTTGACACATTATCTTAAACCTAGCATTCTGTAAGCCTTCGGCCTCTGCATCTTCATGATCCCATTTAACTAAAGTTTTAAATGAGAGCAACACTTGAGATACTAAGGTAACCTGAACTACAAGGTGATGACTTGGTAATGGCCATGTGGTACTATGTCTTTGTATCTATCTTATGTTGATCATACTGTATTATTCCATCTGAACCTCATGATTATGGCCATAAAATCCCTCATCTAATACTTTTTTCTAAATGCCTCTGCTTACATTGTTTTTCTTTTCTTTTTAGCAATACTTTCATGCAGGAGGAAATGGCCTGAAAAGAATTTCTTGGAGAAAAGCCCAGATCTTCAGTCTCTGAGATATGCTCTCAGTCTTTATACCCAGTCAACTGATGCCTTGATAAAGAAATTCATAGACACCCAAACCTCACAGAGTAAGTAACACACTGGACATGAACAGAGGTAAACTCAATACAACTAAACTTCAACACAGAAATCACTATAAATAATATCTGTAATTTAACTATAATAAATTAAAACATCAATAAGAATGGATGATTATGATTTGTAAAACAAATTATTCAATTTTTAGAAACTTATTTTATAAATAATTTAAATAATACTGAGATATGCTTAATACTAAAATTGTATGGAATAGTTAACCTTTGCTGTTGATTTTAATTTCAGAAAATTTAGCAAACCCTAGTTGTGAAAACCATAACTGTGACATTCTCAAATTAGTAAAAAATAATCAGTGTTTATTGGTCTCAGTAACTTCTAAAATACAATAATAATTCCTCAGATCCTAACTTCAAATGAAAACAATCTCCTGCTCTTGGGTTTTCAGGAGGGAAATCTCATTTAATCTTAATTTTATAGGAGAAAATTCTAAGTCTTTGAAAAGAGCCAAGTATGTTAGTGGAAACTCAGATCTATTTCATATTCTGAAATAAGCTTCTAGGATATTACTGTTAAACAACCTTTTCTTCAAGTTGCTTTGTGATTTATTATATTTTGGTAATTACATGCATTAAAAATCTGACATTTCTGAGTGATTACTGAAAATGTCACTCTAAGTAAAAAAAAAAAAAATTCAAATGCAGGCTCAAATTCTAGAACATAATAAATTGCACCCCACTATAATCAAAATAAGGAGGAGGACACAACTTCTTTCATGAGAGATCCTTCCAAAGGAAGCACATAGATTTTTTTTTTCTTGATAAAAATCCTTCAGACTTATCCATGTTTCATCATGGATATTTTCACTTTTCTAAATACATTTAAAGATAATACCAAGATAGGTGCTAGGTAGCTGCTTGACCTGTCTAATACTTTGTGCTTCTTACAGTGTCCAATAAATGCTACAAACACTCCTTCTAATGCAATCTTCAAACCCAGATTACATCTTAGGATGGTTCCAAAAAGAAGAGAGTTGAGTGTAAGGCCTTGTCAAGAGATACATTACTCCTTGAATCATGATCTCTCAAGGTTTTCTAAACTATAAATATGAATGCAGTTCTAACACAACTCATCCTAATAGTGTTGTTGCTTTATTCTCAAGAGAATGTGAGTGTTTAAAAACTTAGCTTTGCTTTTGTAGGTATACACTATGTGTATATACATACCACCCATGTTTCAGCATAGTTGTCAAAACAAAAAGCTACATATGAATTTCAACTTTGTTGCATGGAATTTAGTACATGTGTGTTTTGTATGAATTGTATGGCAACATTAAAAATATATGGGGAGTGGGGGAATAAGAGGATTCATTATCCCAATAATCCCTAACTATATTAATTATTTTAGTCTTGGTCTTTTTCTTTTTTACTTCCCTTTTCCGGCTTTTTCTAAGTAACACAATTTTTTCTGCATAATTGAAATTGGCAAGCTTTAGATATGAAATGGCTTTGCCTTTTCTCTGATAGTACCTTCAAGCATGCTCCATGGAAACTATTCCCATCTCCTCCTCTGTCCCTCCCTTGGCATCCCTCCAGCTGGTCCCAGCCCACCATGATCAGGTCCACAGGACCTGAGGTGTGGGGGGAGTTGGATGTGCCCTCTGCTCCCCTTCCACATCATCTTCTTGATACCTCTCTGCTTCAGGGTATTGGGGGCAAAAATTGAAGGGGAGGGGGAGATATCTTTAAAGTCCCCCTACAGTTGAATCCATATGCTGACTTTCCCAGGGGCCCAATGCTAGGGAACCTCCTATCCATTGAACTTTATGATGAATGCAGTCTGCCCAAGGTCCCTGCAGGGACCCCTCATTTGCTGCCTCCTGCAGCACATGCCATGGCTTCTTGCTCCTTGAATGTCTTCTTCTAGTGTCCAGCCCTCTGTAATGAGGTCCCAGCAAGAAGATGATGACGAACTTCTTCCCATGGGGCCCAGTTGAGCTCATATATTCTTTCCACGTTTTAGATGATCATGAGGACTTCCTCACTGTCACCTGCCATCTCTCTATAGCTCTCCTCTCTACCTGCTCAGATAGTTGTTTATACTTTTAAATTGGAGGAGAAGGGGAAGGAAGAAATACTGCTGCCCAATATAGCACAACCCTTGTTCAATCAAAAAGGAGGCAAGCCAGTCTCACCAATTAATGGATGCAGTGTTTCTGAGTCTCTATTCATCTTTTATTCTATCACAATCCTATCTCAATACTCATTACCACAGACTGAATAACAAAGTGAGCAACAATACCATATCCTTCATAAAATATGGAAAGGAGAGATAAGAGGAAAATTCACTGGATATTAGAATTCTTTATAACACAACCAAAAATAGAACAGATTAAAGGACACAATCTCCATTTTCTGTAACAGACTTCCAAATGCCTGGGGCCAGTCCGTGTTTTCTTTGTCTTCTAAATAACCTCAGCTTCCTCAGGTTCTTTAAATGACAAACATGGAAAAGTTGACTTCTCAAGAGTCTTATTTAAATGGACTGGTCTACTGTTCTATGGATGCTTGACCTGGGCTGTACTAAAAGAGAGGAACTTGGGTGCCACTCTTATATCCCTGCAGATGAGTATTTACAATTCTAGTAAAATCAATTCTCCCCCTTTTTGTATTTCTTATCCTAGTACAAGGACGAGTCCAAAATGATCAGATGAAGTCTCAGTTTCCAGTTTAAATACTATTGCAATTATCCAGATAATTTTCTAGGATTTGGCACAGTATCAAATACCCATGAAGATTTATTATATTTAATTTTTGCCAATCTTATATTTTGTTAATACAATACAGAAAGACCATGCTGGTGTTATAGTGTCTTTCAAATATAAAATATTAAATGGGAGCTAATGCTACACACTGAGAACCCCTTCCACCCTCTGCCCAAGGCGCCCCATCCAGGGTAAGCTAGGGTGTCAGACAGTTAATATCCAAGAAGCAGCCCTCGGCCAATGGAAGATAGGAAGTTGGAAGATAAGAAAACAAATAAAACTTTAGCTTCCTCAGTTGGGAAAACTCTAACATGAGTTCTACACAAACTCCAAAATTCCCCTGTGATGTGAAGCTCCATCCTCTCTGAGAGGACGCCTTCCCAGGTGGATCCTTGACCATGGAATGCTTGTCTCAGCTTTCACTCCCAGGGCAACCCAAATCCAGGGTCACACTACTAGAAATAGGGAGCCAGTTCCAGTTCAGCTACTCTAGACCTATATCCTGTGCTCTTAACCACCATGCCTGCATCTTCTTGATAATAATTAAATTATAAAGGTCAAATATCCTGAATGAATTTTTCCCCTTTACTTGAACTTTTTCTCTTACAAATTCGCAAGTGAGGAATACAGAATTAGAGAAACAACTTCTAACACAGTGAACATTATTTGAAAAATATCTTACATTATAATTGATAAAATGCAAACTAATTTTTGTCTCCTTAATTTCTAATTCATACATGTGCAAGTATTAATGAATTACCATTCAAGTGTTAATCAACATGCTGTGTAAAAGAAATTGGAATCCTTTAGAAATTTAACTGTGCTTTTTAAAGTATCCATATTTTGTTCTCATACTCTCATAAACTCTTCCCTTAGTCCATTTTCTTCTTTCCTTTTCTTTTGTTAAAATGTTCTTTTGCATCTCTTTCTCCTTTCTGCATTATCCTTGTCTGTGTTAGAAAAGTAATTGTAACATAAATATGAGGAAAAATAATAATTAATTGGGTTATATTTTTCACTGTCTTCAAACAGAAGATATACTTTCCTTTGAAAATAGTTTTAATTCAGCATTTACATAAATGGGTTTGTGCATAGAAAAATACTCTATATCTTGCTCACTTATTTTTTATTTTCTTTTTCAATTCTCTTTGTTTTCACCTTCTCGTCCTCTTTGATCTCTTTTTAGAATAGATTTAGATGTCCTCTTTTTCCAGTAATAATAATAAGAAAAAATGACAAGGGTAGAGTTTCACTAGAAATTTATGAGCCAAAGAGTCCAATTGAAATCTATAAATTTGGAAAAACACTCTTCTTTCTGTTCCAAATACTGGAAAATAAACAAATTCAAAATGGAGAGATAAGTATTCTTAAGTCCTCAAGTGAAGCTGACAGATCAGTTTATAAGAGTAACACATTTATTAGTCTAGCAATGTACTGTGGCAATGAAATACCACTATACTCTGTTAAAGTGCTGCACTCAATATGCCAGCAAATTTGGAAAACTCAGCAGTGGCAGGACTGGAAACGGTCGGTTTTCATTCCAATCCCAAAGAAAGGCAATGCCAAAGAATGTTCAAACTACTGCACAATTACTCATCTCACTTGCTAGCAAAGTAATGCTCAAAATTCTCCAAGTCAAGCTTCAACAGTATATGAATCGAGAACATTCAGATGTTCAAGCTGAATTTAGAAAAGGCAGAGGAACCAAAGGTCAAATTGCCAACATCCATTGGGCCATCAAAAAAGCAAGAGAATTCCAGGAAAACATCTACTTCTGTGTCATTGACTACACCAAAGCCTTTGACTGTGTGGATCACGATAAACTGTGGGAAATTCTTAGAGATGGGAATACCAGACCACCTGACCTGCCTCCTAGGAAACCTGTATGCAGGTCAAGAAGCAACAGGTAGAACCAGAGATGAAACAATGGACTGGTTCCAAATTGGGAAAGGAATGCATCACGGCTATATAGAATTAAGATCACCAGGAGAAATATCAATAACCTCACATATGCAGATGACACCACCTGTCAGAAAGTGAAGAGGAACTAAAGAGCCTCTTGATGAAAGTGAAACAGGAGAATGAAAAAGCTGGCTTAAAACTCAATATTCAAAAAACTAAGATCATGACATTCAGTCTCATCACTTCATAGCAAATAGATGGGGAAACAGTGACAGACTTCATTTTCTTGGGCTCCAAAATCACTACAGATGGTGACTGCAGCCACAAAATTAAAAGACACTTGCTGCTTGGGAAAAAAACTAGACAAACCTAGACAGCATATTCGAAAGCAGAGACATTACTTTGCTGACAAAGATCTGTCTAGTCAAAGCTATGGTTTTTCTAATTGTCATGTATGGATGTGAGAGTTGGACCATAAAGAAGGCTGAAGGCTGAATGCTGAAGAACCGATGCTTTTGAGCTGTGGTATTGGAGAAGACTCTTGAGAATCCCTTGGACTGCAAGGAGATCAAACCAGTCAATCCTAAAGGAGATCAATCATGAATATTCATTGGAAGCACTGATGCTGAAGCTGAAGCTCCAATACTTTGGCCACCTGATGTGAAGAGTCAACTCACTAGAAAGGGCCCTGATGCTGGCAAAGATTGAAGGCAGGAGGAGAAGGGGATGATAGAGGATGAGATGGTTGGATGGCATCACTGATTCAATGTACATGAATTTGAGCAAGCTCTGGGGCATGGTGAAGGACAGGGAAGCCTGGCATGCTGCAGTCCATGGGGTTGCAAAGAGTTGGACATGACTGAGCAACAACAAATACCCTGCATTCACTTTGAACAACAACAAATACCCTGCATTCACTTAACAAGTATTTACTGAGTATCACCTCTGAGATCACGTACCATAGGGTACATATTCAAAGCTGAACCTAGTGCTATGTACACCAGGTGCTCTAGTATGGAGATTCTCGAGCAGAGGTGATTTTGTCCCCCTGGGGCATCTGTCAATGTCTGAGGAGCTTTGATCCTTTCATCTGGGAGTGGTGTTTGTTACAGGTATCTCGTGGATGGAGACCAGGGAGGTTGCTAAACATCATACGGGGTACAGGACAGCTTCCTACAATAGGAAGTTATCTTTAAGTCTCCAGATGGCAGTAGTGCTGAGGCTGGGACACCTTATATTAATACTAGACTGAAACAGTGTAAGAAGTGATGTAACATAAATTGTGTTAGAAGAGGGGACAGTTTGACTCAGGAAGACAAGTAAAGGCAGAACGGTCAGTGGAAAAACTGAGTCATGAAAGTAGAAAGAAAAAGGTATTTTGGATCAGCAACTGTCCGGGAAAGAATATACTTGCATTCTTAATTTTAAAATCCCAATATGTCAAGCATATCCTCAGTATATTTTTATGAGGAAACAATGTTTATTTTGCTTTTAAAGCAAAATTCACCATATCACTACTTATATTTGACACTTATGATAGTGTAAGGAACTCTAAGGCACTTTTTAACACTATTTTGGGTAACATTAGTAGAACTTATATTAATATTTGTAATAATTACCAAACTCTTCCTCTTGAAGTTGACCCTATGATTTAAATTGGATAGTTTCCTTGAAAATTTATACTTTCTCCTTGTTGTTTCTCAAAGATATGCTACTTACAGTTTTAGAAGCTGGTACAAAATTCATTTCTTGCATCTTAATTACATTATTCATCATCATTAACAAAAAAAGCTTCTCTAACAGCTATTTCATTATACCAAGGACTCTTTGAATATTTCATACAGTAGAAGACAGTGAAAAATGTACAAAACTTTAACATATTAAGTAGAATTTTTTTCAGTGGATAACAATTTGGAATGAGGCACAGAATGATTAACTTCTGGGCTATCCTAGGTCATATTCTGTTTCCTTACCTGAGCATTTATCACAGTTTGAGGAAATCTAAAAATCTTCCAAAGGGAATTTTTGTATGTCTAAGTTACAACTGGCTCAGAAAGCAAAAAGAAATGACTGTGTGAATTAAAATATATGAAATGAAATGTTTTTATTCTATACTCTATCCTCTTTTTAACTCTTTATGAGCAATATCTTTGAATCCTTGCTTACTTGATTTTTTTTCAGTGGATAACAATTTGGAATGAGGCACAGAATGATTAACTTCTGGGCTATCCTAGGTCATATTCTGTTTCCTTACCTGAGCATTTATCACAGTTTGAGGAAATCTAAAAATCTTCCAAAGGGAATTTTTGTATGTCTAAGTTACAACTGGCTCAGAAAGCAAAAAGAAATGACTGTGTGAATTAAAATATATGAAATGAAATGTTTTTATTCTATACTCTATCCTCTTTTTAACTCTTTATGAGCAATATCTTTGAATCCTTGCTTACTTGAAATTTCTTAAAATTTAAATACCATCTTGGTCATTACAATAAACTATTTTCTGCTAAAGTGTAGTATATTTTCATCTAAAATGTACATCAGATAGCTACATTTTGACTCTATGAATATGCTTCAATATTCATTATAAATGAGGATTATCTCTAATCATGTTGTTCAAATTATAAAAGATATGCTCATAAGAAGAAAAGAAACTCTTTGTGAAGTGGTTTACTGTAGAAAAGATCTCTTCTTATCAGAAATGTAGAACTTAACATTAATGGTATTTAGTTGGCAGAAGAGCTGGCATTGAAATAAAGAGATTAGTTTTAAGGTCAAGGGCCACAGCTGGAACTTCACCTTGATCCCACCTATGGAAAATGCTGAAGAATGTCTTCAGGATATGTGGGGAAATAATATTAAAATCCATTCAGCCATCTTCAATTTAATACTGATTTGAAACCAAAGTCAGACCTGGTGTCCTCTTTTAGTTAATCAGGCTGTCAGAGATCACCAGATAACCAGAATCCCCTCCAACAGACCAATGCCATCGTCTTTCCCCTGGAACAGTCGGATTCCACTAGCTAGTACTGCCTTCCAAGATGAGGGGTTAGCATTTCTTGGGGGATACAGTGGAAAAAGCTGAGGAGGGTTTGTGTGATTTGGCTCTTCAAACACTGCAGTTGGTCTAAAGACATTCAACTCTAGATGAGGCTCTTCAATGCAATCAAAAAGCTGTACTTAAAAAACTTTAACCAGAGTGGTGATGTGATATGGTTCTGAGAACACCGAATCCTTTCCCAGGGTAGAAATGTGTTAGATAAGGTGACAGTAATCTGAGCAATCCTGGGCACCAAAAGCAAGTTGGCCACCACTGTACTAGTCTTCCCAACAGTCCTCGGGTAAGTAACTTCATCCACACTTGTCAGGGTAAGAAATGAATCATAAATATATTAAGAAACTTGCTAAAGTCATGGAGGTGAGTGGCAGCGGCAATCCCCTTCCCACTATATCACACTTAATCAGCAAAGAAAGCAGAATCTGTCATTATGACTTTCTACAACTCAAGCACTCTTCTCTATAGTTTTGAATAATTAAAGTTACTTCATCCTCCTTACTTCTTATTCTGGTATGACTAAAGCTGCCCAGAAGATAATCTTTCAGTTGGCATTGTTTTCATATCAGCAAGAAACTCTCTCCCCAAGAACATCTTCCTTCCTTCCCCAGTTTCTTCTCATTCTGACCCCCAGTACTGGGTATACTTAGTGGCCAGAGAATCTTTTGAATGTTAATTGGAAGTAATTATACTATAAGAATCTAGGTTGAAATTAAGAAAATGCATTCTTCTTCAGAAAACCCTTTCTATTAATATATAGCCTGATTTCTCACCTCTAGAGTCCACTTTGTGTGTGTGTGTGTGTATGTGTGCGTGTGTGTGTACACACGCGTGTGTGTAAGCACAAAGCTGTTGCTACTTTGGTCTTCTCTCTCTTTTCTACTCTTCTCACCCTTGGGCCCACCAGCAAAAATGCCATTTTGTAACACTCTCCTTGCAGATAGAGTCATATCATGATTGCTTATCTACATTTCTCTGCTCTCCCAATGTAAGACTCTAAGTCTCTAGAAGTTGCCTTCCCTAGAAAACTCTCCCTTTGGGTCCCAGCAACTACTCCTGCCCCTCAGGCTTCAGGGACTGTGGGTATTAACAGCCCCACTATTCCTTGAGTTTTCCTTAACCCCGACCTAAACCTTCATAAACAGCCACTTTCTTAAACCTTCCAAAATGACCCTAATTTGAATTTCCATCTGTTTGCTAATGATACCCCAATGGATACAAAGGCAAATATTCATGGCTTTGTAGGTTTTTCTTCCATGCCAAGTCTTTCACTCAGATCATCAAAGATAAACATTTTAAAATAAACAAGTCAAGCATCAGAATAATTTATCTTTTGACTGAGGGAAAAAAAAAAAAAAAAAACCATTGCATTTTGATGACTGAGCTGTCCAGAATGAATAAAAGAGCTTTTCAGTCACAAGGATATTTCCATTATACTGTGGCCAAATCATCAAAATCCCAGCTCCCACTTTCTCATAGCACAGTTTATCTGACCCAGGGTTTCATCTCTGAAAACCAGAAATCAGATTGAGACAGCTGGGAGCCTCTGGTGAAATCATTTGCAAAATCTAAGCATCCTCACAGCACAAAGCAGGTGTTTGTTATATGTCTTATAATGGGGAAATTATCGTTCTTTGTGCATTCATCTAAGTGTGTATGTATGTGTGTGTATATATATGTTTTTTTCTAGATCTGAAAAAGAGTTCTTTCATTGTTACTGCATTCATTTTTTAACATAAATAGTTGGAAGATTAATTTTGCTATAACACTACCCACACAACTATGTGTAGGGGAGGGGCATCTTTTCATTTCTCAATTCGGTGAAAACTAGATCTCATTCCAAGACTATGCAGAATATCAGAGGTATTAGAACACTGCTTTCTCACTTAAAATATTCTCTGTTAGTTGTTTCTTAAAGGCTAAGTTGTATTTAAATAATTTAAAAAAAAAAGGGAGCCAGTGAAAATTGCAGGACATTTTATACAAATTAACTCAAAATGGATCAAAGACGTATATGTAAAATACAAAAATATAAAAGTCTTAGAAGATAACATAAGAGAAAATGTAGATGACTCCGAGTTTGGTAATGACTTTTTAGATACAACAATAAAAGCACAGCCTATGAAAGAAATAACTGATAAACTGGACTTGAATAAAAGTTAAAGTTTTCTGCTCTGTGAAAGACACTGTCAAGAGAATGAAAAGACATGTCATAGACTGGGAAAATAAATACTTGTAGAACACATATCTGAAAAAGGATTGTTATCCAAAATATAAGAACTCTTAACATCACAAAGAAGAAAACAAACAACCTGATTAAAAAATGTGCCTAAGACCATAACAAATAACTCATCAAGAGAGATATGCAGATGACAAATAAACATATAAAAAAGTTACTCTACATCATATATAAAATAAATGCAAGTTAAAACACCAATAAGATATCACCACATACCTATCAGAATGGCCAAAATGCAAAACATCAAATACTGGCAAGGATGTGGAATAATTCATTGCTGGTGGGAATGCAAAATAGTATGCCTCTAAGGGAGACAATTTGGCAGCTTCTTACAAAACTAAGCATACTCTTACTATACAGTCATACTTCTTGGTATTTGCCTAATAGAGTTGAAAGCTTCTGTCCCACATATGCAAATTCATAGCAACTTTATTTATCATTGCCAAAAACTTGGAATCAACCTTGATATCCCTCTGCAGGTCAATGGATAAGCAAACTAGGTATGTCTAGATAATGAGATATTATTTAGGAATTTTTAATAAATGAGAGCTATTGTCACAAAAAGACATGGAAGAAACTTAAGTGTATATGTAATGTAGGTGAAAGTAATCAATTGGAAAAGTCTATCTAATATGTGGTTTCAACTACATGGCATTCTAGGAAGGGCAGAAATATGAAGATCATAAAATAATCAGTGGTTGCCAGGGGTTAGAGAAGAGGGAATGATGACTAGATAGACACAGAGTATTAAAATCTCAGTAAAGTACTCTGTGTGATCCTGTAGCAGTGGATATATGTTTTTGTGTATTGGTCTAAACACACAGAATGCATAATGCTAAAAATGAACCTAATGTAAACTATGGACTTTGACTGAAAATGATGTGTCAATGTAGATTCACCTATAAAATGCACCTCTCTTGTGAGGGATGTTAATGAAGGGGAAAACTATGCTGGCAGGGAGTGTATGAGAATCTCTGTGCTTTCCACTCAATTTGGCCATGAATCTAATAAAACTCTAAAAGATAAAAAAAAAAAAAAGAAAGAAAACACATTTCTGGCAAGGCTGTTTCTGATCTTCTGATCTCCAGCTTTCAGTAGACTTTTACATGCAGTTTTGGAAGACAATTATATGAGTTCTTTGGATATCTGAAAGCTATTAAAATGCCCCACATATACTGTGTGTGTGTGTGTGTGTGTGTGTGTGAGAGAGAGAGAGAGAGAGAGAGAGAGAGAGAGAGTGTGTGTAGGTTATCAGGGTTTCTTCATCATATTACCAAGTACAGAAAAGTCATCATGATACATAGTAGCAATAACTCTCCTGTCTCCAACAGGTCACAGGATCTAAGGGCAACTTGGCTGCAGGTACATGGTTGTTTAGGCCTCTACTGTGGGAAAAGCAGTAAGTTATACACCTAGCAACTGGCTCATCAGCTGCAGATTCCAGATTCTGGAATATATTTGTATCTTCTCTTCCTCCTGTTTTTTTTCTAATCTTATTTTTCAAAGAAACAACATGACATTAACTATGATAATTACCCTTCTCCCCTCTTTATTACCAAGTACAGAAAAGTCATCATGATACATAGTAGCAATAACTCTCCTGTCTCCAACAGGTCACAGGATCTAAGGGCAACTTGGCTGCAGGTACATGGTTGTTTAGGCCTCTACTGTGGGAAAAGCAGTAAGTTATACACCTAGCAACTGGCTCATCAGCTGCAGATTCCAGATTCTGGAATATATTTGTATCTTCTCTTCCTCCTGTTTTTTTTCTAATCTTATTTTTCAAAGAAACAACATGACATTAACTATGATAATTACCCTTCTCCCCTCTATAGTACTCATTTACTTGATGTACGAATTCTCATCCTCAGAAAAAAACATTCCAAAGAAAACAATGACATCCATAGCCTTGTGGTTAAGGGCCGGATTAAAAACCTCACTCCACTTCAGGTTAGAGATACATACTGATTTAAAGTTAGGGACTTCCTGGCAGTCCAGTGGTTAAGAATCTGCCTTCCAATGCAGAGGACATAGGTTTTATCCTTGGTCTGAGAACTAAGATCCCACATGCCATAAGGCAACTAAGTCTGCATGCTGCAACTAGAAAAGCCCATGTGTTACAATGAAGAACCAATGCAGCCAAAAATAAAAAATAAAGTTGTTTAGGGAATCAGCCGTAACAAGCAGGAAGTCTGGATTAGAAGAAATCTTGTCTGAATCTGAATTCAGGAGTGACCATGTGTTTGCTGCTCTGACACACCTGGCCTCAAATTCCCTTTAGCATCCATCGGTCTGCTCTCAGGATCCATAAGCTACTGAGTGTTCGAGCAACAAAATTAAATCATTCCTACTTAGGAATCACTTAGGACACAGTGATGCATAGTTGAAACTAATGCAGGTTTCTTTTATTCCTTTTTATCCCCTCACATTCCACTGAAAACTATACTGTCTATAAGACTAAGTGCGAATTAGGCACAGATGAGGACTGGTGAGGAGGGGAGGAATCAGTGTACAACTCACCAACCATATGTGAAATTTAATTGATATTCAAGAGTCATGTGGGGTTACTGATGGGGTTCAGAACATGCTACCCAAAAATACCAGACATCTTGGAATGTGAAGTCAAGTGGGCCTTAGAAAGCATCACTACGAACAAAGCTAGTGGAGGTGATGGAATTCCAGTTGAGCTGTTTCAAATCCTGAAAGATGATGCTGTGAAAGTGCTGCACTCAATATGCCAGCACATTTGGAAAACTCAGCAGTGGCCACAGGACTGGAAAAGGTCAGTTTTCATTCCAATTCCAAAGAAAGGCAATGCCAAAGAATGCTCAAACTACTGCACAATTGCACTCATCTCACATGCTAGTAAAGTAATGCTCAAAATTCTCAAAGCCAGGCTTCAATAGTATGTGAACTGTGAACTTCCAGATGTTCAAGCTGGTTTTAGAAAAGGCAGAGGAACCAGAGATCAAATTGCCAACATCTGCTGGATCATGGGAAAAGCAAGAGAGTTCCAGAAAAACATCTATTTCTGCTTTCTTGACTATGCCAAAGCCTTTGACTGTGTGGATCACACTAAACTGTGGAAAATTCTGAAAGAGATGGGAATACCAGACCACCTGACCTGCCTCTTGAGAAATCTGTATGCAGGTCAGGAAGCAACAGTTAAAACTGGACATGGAACAACAGACTGGATTCAAATAGGAAAAGGAGTATGTCAAGGCTGTATATTGTCACCCTGCTTATTTAACTTCTATGCAGAGTACATCATGAGAAAT
>SJXQ01011662.1:91634-105967 GCA_006408695.1 Aepyceros melampus
TGTTGTAATCCGGGCTTTTGGGGTTTGAATCTCTACTCTACCATTTATCCAACCATGGAATCTTGGTTAAAGGATTTAAGCATGCTAGTCCTTGACTTCCTCATCTGTAAAATGGGTATAATAGTAAGATCTGCCTCTGGAGTTGTAGTGAGAATTTTAAAAGTCATATGCAGGCAGCACCTAGAACATTGCCTAGCAGAGTTAAGCAGTATATTGGAATAGAAATTACAATTATTGATGTTGATGGATATGTCTTCTCAGTTAAGACCTCTAGCTGATAAAGTGTAAATGATAATCATGGTAAACATTTGATTATCTGTGGACTAGGTACTATGTTAAGTGCTTTACATCCATTTCTGTTGTTTAATCCTCATGGTCTTTGGTAGTAGTTGTATTATCCTTCTCTCCCTTCCTTTGTTTTTCTAAGCAACTAAGAAAATTCAGGGGGCTTCCCTGGTGGCTCAGAGGTTAAAGTGTCTGCCTGCAATGCAGGAAACCCAGGTTCGATCCCCGGCTTGGGAAGCTCCCCTGGAGAAGGAAATGGCAGCCCACTCCAGTATTCTTGCCTGGAGAATCCCATGGACAGAGGAGCCTGGCAGGCTACAGTCCATGGGGTCACAAGAGTCAGACACGACTTAGTGACTAAACCACCACCACCACCAAGAAAATTCAGAACTGTGAGATTGCAGATAACTCAGAGCTACTAACAAATAGAGCCAAGACTTAAAACTCTGATTTGTCTTGTATGCGTCAGTTGCTCAATCATGTCTGACTCTTTCTGACTCTGTGGACCATAGCCGACAAGGCTCCTCTGTCCATGGAATAATCCAGGCAAGAATACTGGAGTGGGTTGCCATCCCCTACTCCAGGGGATCTTTCCTACCCAGGGATTGAACTCAGGTCTCCTGCATTGCAGGCAGATTCTTTACCATCTGAGCTATCAGGAAAGGCATTTTAGATATGACTTGACCCTTCTCAAATATCACTGAGAAAACTGTCATAAATTCTTTGTGAGTGCTCTTTTTTCCATAAGAGTTCCCTCAGTATCCGTGCAGGTCAGGAAGGCTAAGTTCTCTTCAGAGGCAGAGGGACAGCAGACAATAAAGCAAGGGTCTCTCCCCTGAAGGCTGGCTGCAAAGATGACTAAAATAGCGTCATAATGAACTCAATTATTGTGCCCCACTGTGCCACACAGGCCCTATTACTGCCCATACTGCCTAAGACCACTGGAGATAAAATGTCTAGGATCCCCACCTCACCTCATCATTCTCTAAAGCTTGGATATTATAAAAGATTTTGCTTGTTTTAGGATGGCACCAAAAGACTCTTTAATATACTATTCTGACTCCAACCAAAGTGGTAGTAATTTCCACATTAGCAGCAGGTAGAATCAGGTATTTCTACCTCAGCCCAAAAGCACAGCAAAATCTCCTCTTTCCTAGTTAAAAACAAAAAAGGAATCCCCTCTTTTCCCTCAGATCCTACAGGGTCTTGTTAGTCTCGCTCCGCACGTACCTACTCCCACTTCCCGACTGATGCTCAGGCAGTTCACAGTGGGTTTTTTTTTTTTTTTTCCAGAAGAAAGGCTGCTGATGGTAAAGGGACTGGTAAGGAAAAAGAATGTAAGACCCCAAGTTTGCTGAAGGTAAACCAAGTACTGCTTTGTCCCTACCCCTGTACCCATTTGGTAGCTCCCTGACCACCTTTACTCCCTTTTGGCACTTCAGAACTCATTACCCTGCACACCCAGGAAAGCCTTTGGGCTTGAATTGCCAAACAATCAACTTGTCTTTTTTTCTTCACAACCCCCAACAAAGCACGGATGGCTAGTCTTTTGTGTGTGTGTGTGTGTGTGTGTGTGTGTGTGTGTGTTTAATGTGGACCATTTTTAAAGTTTTTATTGACTCTGTTATAGCATTGCTTCAGGTTCTTTTGAAATATGTGTTTATTTGGCTGTATTGGGTCTTAGTTTCAGCACAGAGAATCTTTAATCTCGGGCACACAGGATTTTTTTTAGCTATGGCATGTAGGATCCAGTTCCCTACCAGGGATTGAACCCAGGCCCCCTGCATTGGGAGCATGGAGTCTTAGCAACTGGACCACCAGGGAAGTCCCTGCTTCAGTTTTATGTTTTGGTTTTTTTGGTCATGAGGCATGTGGGATCTCAGCTCCCCACTGGGAATCGAACTTGCACCCTCTGCATCGGAAGATAACGTCTTAACCAGCGGACTGCCAAGTCCCTGGGCTTGGTCTTCTACTCAAAATGGCTAAGTTTAGATTCTTCTCCCATATAGGCCATCACACTGACACAACATTGTGGGTCAGCTATGCCAGTATTCTTGCCTGGGAAATCCCATGGACAGAGGAGCCTGCCGGGCTAGAGTTCTTGTGGTTGAAAAGAGCTGGACACAACTAAGCAACTGAGCACACAGCACATGCTCCTATAATTTTTTTTTTTAATTTGTGTGTGTGTGTGTGTTAGTCATTCATGCGACCCCATGGACTGTAGCCCTTTAGGTTCCTCTGTCCATGGAATTTTCCAGCGGCTAAGTTTAAAAAGATAAAGGAGAGAGAGAGAGGATGAGAAAACTTTTATCTTAATTTTAGCACATGCTCCTATAATTTTTTTTTTTAATTTGTGTGTGTGTGTGTGTTAGTCATTCATGCGACCCCATGGACTGTAGCCCTTTAGGTTCCTCTGTCCATGGAATTTTCCAGCGGCTAAGTTTAAAAAGATAAAGGAGAGAGAGAGAGGATGAGAAAACTTTTATCTTAATTTCCCCCATTATTTCTAGTGTCAGACTATTAGAAAGTGTCAGCATAGGGGTAAAGCTGAGAGAAGTCCAGTTCCAGAAGTCAGGAAATCTTCCCTGGCGCAAAGCATAAGTATTGACAGAAGGAAAACAAGCAGACAAGGGTGTCTCTTGGGCCAGTAGAAATAAAGCAGAGAGGTTGGGTGCAGATCTCAGACATAAACAAGAGACCCTACACTTATAGCTCCTTTCATCCTAAACCCCATATTCCCATTCCAGAGATTTCATCTGCCTCAAATTCTTACCAATTTGGTTCTTTGACTTCTGGGCAACTTGCCCTGATCACAGAAGCCACCACCAGCTGCTATTGCTTTGCAAAACGAGTAGGTAAGGGGAGAGGATATTCCTTATTCCTAAACCCAATTTTAGAAAGGGAGATGTGTTTCCAGTATCTCATCCCAGATGTTCTCATAACATAATTTTCGAAGCTGTCATATGTAGTTTGTGTTCAAGTTCTGCTGTGTTTTCTGTGGTATTTTTCAGTTATGTGTTTTTAAGGGCTCATCTGGGGTCCTAATACACATATGACAATGTTTCTATACTGTAGGGTACACACACTGCTGGTGACCAGTTCAGGCTCCCTTTACGAGGCAGATGGACCAATTCTCCCAGCAGCTGTGGGTGTTAGCTGCTAACTACAGCTGCTTCCTTTTCTGGATAATTGCACTCTGTAGAAGAAGAGCTTCAGTACTGTTACAAGACTCATGCTCCCCACAAACCCTTGCAAATGAAAATGAGGCCCAGCCTATTCCTAACTTCTCTTGTCTTGCTGACATCAACAGATCACATTCTCTCAAATTAGAAAGTAAATTCATTCATGCTTCATCGTATTCTCTTTCACTACAGACTATAGGGAAAAAACTTATAATTGTTAGAAAAAGCTATTTGAGACTTGTTAAAATTTTGGTTAGATTAGAATTATTTTGTGATAGATATTCCTGCTCTAATAGCATGAATTGTAAATTGATCAGTTGTTGGCTATTTCATTTCTGTTGACTGTAAGCTGTTACTGAAGATGGCCAAGAACAAGCCCAAGGTTGTGTATCTGATAAGGACACTCTGATCAATCTAGAAATGTTAAGAAAAACAGACAAGACTACCAATTTGCAAATAATAAAAATATATCCTAAAATAATTCTGGTATAATTCAGAAGATATATTGGGATCATTATTATAAACCTTGATCATAATATTGTAGAAGTGTGTAGGTATTGGTTGAACAAGGTTCAGGTTGAAAAAAGTATTCAGGTTAAAAATGATCAGATTTTTAAATTTACATTTGCAGACATACAAAATCCTTAACTTCTGGCATCACATTCAGTTTCTTCCTCCAACACATAAATCCTATTATAGAGCCTTTGTAAAACCACCATACCAAAACGGCTGGCTAAATCCACTCTTCCGGCTTAAAAGAGCCAAGATGATTTTTTTCACTGGGATTATACCCTCAATTAACTTCCATCTAAATTAAGACCCAAACATATCTGAAAACTTATTTCTCTGTGTATTTTAATATATTGCTTTTAGTGTGACCTCTGATCATTAATTCACTTTCATTTATTATTTACATGTATTTATTTGTATATTTTATGTTGTTTTTTACTATTTTGGGCTTCCCTGTGGCTCAGCTGGTAAAGAATCCACCTGCAATGCAGGAGATCTGGGTTCGATCCCTTTCAATTCCTTTTTACTTGTTATTTTGCTAAATATATTGATTTTATCCTCCCTTGAAAAAAATCAGATTATGGAAGGTCTTTTAAGTGGTGGGTTTTGATTTGGTAACTGAAATAAACATTTCCTATTTCATAAGAGGGAAATATTATTTAAAAATTTATACTGATCTGAAAACTATGATTGTTTCTACATTAGTCAAATAAATCTCAGTATTTATAGAACTTGTTCAGTATTTTAGTTCTGTACAAGATTTTCAGTATAGCATAGGAAAGAATACTCTGTTAACTTGCTTAACACAGGTATACTGAAGAGAAGAAATGGCTTTCCTATCTTATCTGTAATCATTGTTAAGTGAAGTCTTGGTAAGAGCAATTAAAGAATGGTGAGTTACTCATTAAAATTTTTGAAGTACTAAAGCATTGGAATGGATAGAATTATACAGGAGAATAATATAACTTATTTTCAGAAATAATAAGAAAATTGTATGAGGGTAGATATGTAAATTTTATTATAACAGTACCCTCTGTTGGTATTTCTCAAAATTTTTCTGCCTATCAACCCTTAAAAGTTTCTAAGATTGTAAATGATTAATTATCACATTATCCATTTCTAATAAAAACATTTTCTAAGTCCTTCATCTATCTTTCATCATTTACCAGTTTCACCATAGAAATGATATGAAATTTCAGTGTCACTGTTGATACACAATGCCCATCTTTTCCGGCCTAGTTGACAGATACACATATTCTAAAATCCCAAGCCAAATGTCACTCCCTCTGTGAAGACCTTCCCAGTTTCCTTTTTCCTAGGCAGAATTCATCCTTTTCTTAAATGTGCACTCATAGGTCTTTATACATACCTCTTTTAGACCTTGCATCTCATTATATTATAATTATATGCTGTATAAGTTAATTGTTTTTTCATGTCATTAAGAAACCCATTATTTTTCTATTATATAAAAAATCCAAAAGTAGGCAGTTCAGTATTGTTACAGCTTCTCCTTTCATCTTTATGCTTTATTTTTCAACCTCAATCTCTGCCTTCCTAGCTCAATTTCCTCAATGTAACAATATAGTTGCTGTAGCTCCAGCCATCACACCCATGTCCTAGGCAAGAATGAGTAAAAAGGTAATGCAAAATGGCCTCCCATCTTATCAACTTCATAAGCACTCTCACTCCTCCTCCCCTACCCCAGTGCATTATGTGCACATACACATAACACATGGACAAAATTTAAAAACTTTCTAGGAGGCCCCACCCAAAAACTTCCACCTACATACCATTGACCTATGCTTAGTTACATGAACACCCCTATTTGAAAGAAAGGGTGAGAAATTACATTTTTTCCTATTTGAGTACCTAGCCACACCCCCTACCCAAGAAAATCAGGTTTTATCACTTAGAAATAATAGGGAGAAAGAGATAAACAACTAGCAATCTCTGTCACATTCTTTCACTTAAAAAAAAATCATACCTGTTTCCTTACCTAGGCTGTAAAATCTTGGACGGTTTAGAGTATGTCATATTTATTTTGTATTTCAAGGGCCTAGCGTAGTACTATTTATTGTTTATTTTCTTCACCTACAATGTGAAGGGTTATTTTATGTAATCTTCCAAATAAAAAAGATTTCATGTTTTACCAGAATAATTTCTATGCTTTGTGTTGACTTTAATCATGTCCTTGATTATTTAAGAAAACAAAGCTTCCTCACTTATGAAGGAGCTAAGGTTCTTGAGAGTCATGTTACCTTCTGTGTTTATTTTTAAATGCTTTATTGTTCCCTTCATATGAATAGCCAAATACTGTTTCTTTTCACCAACTATCCTATTTTAAGTATTCAAATTTCTTGACTTTTGATTTTGTTTTCTTCCTAAGGTTGAATCCTAGATGTAAAATGAAATAAAATAACTTTCAGGATATATTTTGCACCTAAAGGTATATTTGATATTTTCCAAAGGGTCCTCGATCAGTCAAAGATTTGTTCTTTCTTTTACCTTAGAAAAAGGTGCTAGAAACTATTGTGTTTATTTAGTGTTACTATTCGGAGAAGGCAATGGCACCCCACTCCAGTACTATTGCCTGGAAAATCTCAAGGACGGAGGAGCCTGGTAGGCTGCAGTCCATGGGGTCGCTAAAAGTCGGACACGACTGAGCGACTTCACTTTCACTGTTCACTTTCATGCATTGAAGGAAATGGCAACCCACTCCAGTATTCTTGCCTGAGGATCCCAGGGATGGGGGAGCCTGGTGGGCTTCTGTCTATGGGGTCGCACAGAGTCGGACACGACTGAAGCGACTTAGCAGCAGCAGTGTTACTGTTGATGAGATGCATAGGAAGAGTTGTCTAATTAGAAGAGATCCTCACTTTCCCCTAAGTTACATTTGTATGGGCAAAATATTACTAACATAAACATTTCAAAAATTGTATCCTAAATGGAAAGTATCTAGAGATTTCTCAAGGCTCTTGGTCTCCATGATATTTCTATTTATCAGAGTTCTGGTGGTACTTTGAGAATATTAGGCAAAAGCAGTTTAGCATTATCATTTATAATTTTAGTTATTATTGTAAACCTTTTCTTGGCCACAACCTTACTTCTTCTTAACTTGAATCTACTCCTGTGGCTTTTAAGTGAGGATGTGTATCAGACTTAACCTATGGAGTTCCATTAAAATATAGATTTTATTGTACCTGCTCCAGATTTATTGAATTTCTTTAGTTGGTATTCTTTTTTTTATTGGAGGATAATTTCTGTACAATGTTGTGTTGGTCTCTACCATACAGCAATGTGAATCAGTCATATATATATATATATATATATGGGATATATATCCCTTCCCACTTGAGCGCCCTCCCCCCAATTCTACTCTTCTAGGTTGTCACAGAGCACCAGGCTGGGCTCCTTGTGTTATGCAGCAGCTTCCCACTACTTACATATTTTACACGTGATAGTGTATATATGTCAGTGCTACTTTCTCAATTTGTCCTAACCTCCCTTTCCCCCGCTGTGCCCACAAGTCTGTTATCTACGCCTGTGTCTCCATTTCTTCTCTGTAAATTGTTTCAACAGTACTCTTTTTCTGGATTACATATGCATGCGTTAATATATGGTATTTGTTTTTCTCTTTCTGACTTCTTCACTATGTATAACAGAATCTAGGTTCATCAACCTTACTCCAACTGACTCAAGTAATATCATTCTCAACAGTGAAAACCTAAAAACATTTCCTCTAAGATCAGGAACTGTTGGTATTCTTGATATCCTGTAAATATATGTTCTTCCTGTATGTTTAGTATATTCATGGTATAAAATGTATGTCATATCTCTATTATTATTTATCTTTCAGTTTTTTCCTCTATAAAAATTTCTATTTTTTTGTAAATCAGATGTAACATTTACTGTTTTTGATGAAAGTAGACTCAATTGTTATAGATATTTTGTCTAAAACTTTGGCATTATCAGAATTGGCTCTGATATACATTCTGCCCCATTAGTTTGTCTTCTAGGAAAAAGGATGAACAGATAATTCAAAAAAGAAAAAAAGGAGGGGTCTCCAATTAGAGGACTGAAACCCTAACTGCTTTTTGGGAATTCTGGATTTCTTTTTCCTTTCCTCAGGCCTCTTAATTTCATGCTTTATAAAAGGCACAGAAAGTAGAGCAAACCCTACATGCTGTGGTTCAGAGAATATCAAGCGATTTAGACAATGCCACTGCAGTGGGCTGAATGGTAGACCGTGAAAGATATTTCCACCTTCTAATCTCTGAAATCTGTGAATATTGCAGTATATATTAAGCCAAAAATATTCATAAAGATTTTGAGAGGAGAACTTATCCTGGATTATCTGGGTAGGCCCTAAGTCCGAAGAAAAGTGTTCTTAAAAAAGTGAGACAAGGACTTCCCTGGTCATCCAGCAGCTAAGATTCCGAGCTCCCAATGCAGGGAGCCTGGGTTAGATCTCTAGTCAGGGAACTAGATCCCACATGCCACGACTAAATATCCTGCATACTGAAACTAAGACCCAGCACAGCCAAATAAATAAATACTTTTTAAAAAGTGATGCAGAGGAAGATTTGAGAGACACACAAAGGAGGCAATGTGATGAAGGCAGATGTTAAAGAAATGAGTCTACAAGTCCATGAATACAGGGGCAGCTACAAGAAGCTGAAAGAAACAAGGGACCACTTCTCCTCTAGGGTCTCTGGAGTGAGTGTGGTCCTGCCACATCTCAGATTTCTAGGCTTCAGAACTGTGCAAGAATAAAGCACCAAGTTTGTGACAATTTGTCATAGCAGCCTTATGAAACTAATACAACCACTTAAAATGATAGAACTTCTTGCCCCATAAGTTCATGCAATTGAATGGGCCATGGTTCAGAATTGAACTGCCTTAGATATAGGATTGGCTTCTTGAGGGAGAATATGAGCCAATTTAACAGTAGGATGTTGTGCCTACATCCCTACAGTCCTCTGCAAGATTTATTTATTCATTTATTTTTGGCTGCATTGGGTCTTGATTGCTGCATGTAGGCTTTCTCTAGTTGTGGCTTGCAGGCTCTAGAGTTCAGGGCACATGGGCTTAGTTGCACTGTGGCATGAGGAATCTTCCTGGACCAAGGATTGAACCCGTGTCCCCTGCATTGGCAGGTGGATTCTTAACCAACAGACCATGAGGGAAGTCCTCTGAGATCTTTGATACTACTAAAAATCCAGGAAGTAAACCAAGAAATCTGAATTTGGGTAATTTGGAGAACAACCCCATAGCTGGTTTGGCAGGCTCTTCAGACCAGGGATGGGATATATTCCCTTGGTTTAATATAGGCACTCATGGCTCCTGGCTGAGAAGTGGACCACGAATTCTGATCATAATCAAACATATAAACTCTGATCATAATACTTTTTAGTATTGTTTTTCAGTTTCAGATCTATGATCTCACAGCTGTTATTATGACAATCTAGCAAATGGCTGTATAGCAGGAAGAGCAGAAAAGCTTGATACAGAAATATAAACAACCACTGTGGGAAACTTGGGGACCAGAACAACTATAGACAGAAACTTGACATGTGATTGTGATACCCCAAACAACAATGAAAATCCAGAATGGTCACACCTTGGATATTAATAGTGTATTTAAGGAAAAACTGAAAGCCCAAACTGCCTATCCCCACACTCAGCCTGGACTCTGAGATCTAAAACTATGCTTACAGTCTATATTAGTATAACTTTGCTGTTCCTCTGTCTTCATGAGCATCTCTTTATTTTCAGGACTGTCCTGCCCAGGCAAACAGTTGATTGTTCATCCCAAGAACTTCCCCAGGAAACAAGGTTAATATTCAAAAGTGTCACTTTCCTATATACCTGCAATGATCAAGTGGCATTTGAAATGAAAAACACAATACTATTTACATTAACACTCCCAATGATCTATAGATTCAGTGCAATCCCAATCATAATCCCAACAAATTATTTTGTGGATATCGACAGACTGATCCTAAGTTTATATGGAAAGTCAAAAGACCTAGAGTAGCCAACACATGTTGAAGAACAAAGTCAGAGGACTGACACTACCCAACTTGAACACCTACTATAAAAGCTACGGTAGTCAAAACAGTGTGGTATTGGCACAAGAAGAGACAAATAGGTCAGTGGAACAACACAGAGTCCTAGTACAGACCAGCAAAAAACAATCTTTTGACAAAGGAGAAAAGATATCTTTTCAACAAATGGTGCTGGAAAAACTGGTCATCCACATGCAAAAATATTAATGTAGACACAGACCCATCTCTGATGGCTCAGTGGTAAAGAATCAATCTGCAATGCAGGAGACCTGGGTTCGATCCCTGAGTTGGGAAGATCCCCTTGAGGAGGAAATGGCAACCCACTCCAGTATTCTTGCCGGAAAAATTGCATGGGCAGTGGAGCCTGGTGGGCTACAGTCCAAAGCACTGCAAAAGTTGGACACAACTGAGTGACTGAGCACACACTGAATACCCTTCATAAGAATTTCACAAAAGACCCACCAACTCTTCAATGGAAAGCACTGACAAAGTTTGCACCCTAAGATTCTCTGAATTTCTTACCTCAGTTCTTGCCTTGCTGCTTCCACCACTCTTGGACTGTTGTATCATGAGTCTTAATTAATCCTAGTCTAAGTTTCCACACTGAAATCTCTACTTTTAAAACAAACACCCTATTTTAATCAATTCTATCCTTACCTTTTTCCCTCTGAGACACTGCCAAACCTTTATGGAATAGATGTTCTCCCTTGCTATGATAAGTAATATACTCAAGCTTTGTTTTTCAAGTTGTGTGGTGATACTTGGGGAGCTGATTTTATCTATATATAAAATTTAATATATCTGGGGCTTCCCTGGTAGCTCAGCTGATAAAGAATCTGCCTGCAATGCAGGAGACCCTGGTTGGATTCCTGGGTCAGGGAGATACCTTGGAGAAGGGATAGGCTACCCACTTCAGTATTCTTGGGCTTCCCTGGTGGCTCAGATGGTAAAGAATCCGCCTGCAATGTGGGAGACCTGGGTTCAGTCCTTGGGTTGGGAAGATCCCCTGGTGGAGGGCATGGCGACCCACTCTGATATTCTTGCCTGGAGAATTCCCATGGACAGAGGAGCCTGGCGGGTTACAGTCACAAAGAATTGGACATGACTGAGCAACTAAGCACAGCACAGCATATCTAATATATCCAGGTATAGACATAGATATATACACACTTATAAGTTGCATCCATCAGTCACATGAAAAAATTATAAAGATTAGATCACAGATCATTGTGTCAAATTCAATCTATTTCTATCCAATAGTAACCAAAATGATATAAAGATTGTTTGGCAATTCTCGATCCTGTCAGCCTCTTCACAGCCCTCTTGCAGTCCATCATCTCTCTGGGTACTAGTTATGCACCTGAGGAAGGTAGATCACTCCAGGGTTGCCTTCCAGGCCCGGACCCTCAAAGAATGTAGGGAACTAATATATACATACCAGAATTATTCCATTTCATTATAATGGTAGGGAAGGATGAATTGGGTAAATGCATTCAGACTAGGTACCCCCAAGGAACTAACCAAGAAAATTGAAGCAAGAAGGAAGGATGCATAACAGTCATCAACTCTTAGATCATATATTTAAGTAAACATTATACATACAGTACACATTCTCTATGTGCGGCCGTCATTATTTCTATCACTGTTTCTCAACTGAAAAATATATTTAAGGGAACTCTTAAAAACTTTCTCAGACCCAATCATTTATGTTAGTTTTTATACTACTATTTCCTAAATATAAACAAAACTAAATATGAACTCTGCTGTTCATAAACTCTTCTACAAATTCAATTTACCAATTCTGCACAAATTTTAAGAATGTTCATTTACTGTGGTACATGAGGTTTGCTGAAACAAAACTGCCCTTAGAAACCTGAGCATACTACCGACTGGCCTGTGTGCACTCTTGATTTTCAGCATGCTTGTATGTGCATCTTGAGAGGACTCTCCTTTCCCATCACTCCACTTTCAAATGACAAACATTTTCAGTTGTACAGTAAGCCTTGAAGGAGGAGGGTCACATCTTTTCTCACTAGTTCATGACAAAGCAGTATTACTTTGTGCCAACTTGGTTTTAAAAACAGACTCAAATACATGTCCTAATTATGTGGCAGCTGTTACCATTCAGTCATCCAGATACTCCAGAATATGCCTAAAACTGAATGTAAAACATACTTGTAGGAAAACTCAGACTCTGTCATTGGATTCCAGTTTGAAAAACACTGTCCTATTATGTGTAAATAAATATATGTTTAAATGAGACTATTTTATTAGCTTCTTACTAATACTTTCTGGTGCTACTACCTGAGTACCTGCATTATAATGCAGCAGTTGACTCCTGCTTCATTTGGGCCATCAAGTCTCTTGTTTGTGAGCATAAGGTATGGGCCATTCTGTCTCACTAGTCCAGGCCCCTGAAAATGGGTGCATTGGAGACCATAGGTCTCCATCATAGATGATCACTGTTCTTTGATCTCTAAATTGAGTGAAAGAAGATATACTCAACAGTAGGGTAGCCAAATAACTGAAGCAAGACATTAAATTTTAAGGAGCGGTTGAGGAGTTGGTAGGACAAGACAGTTTGGGGCTCATGTGACAACTCCCCACTTCTCCCAAACCCCTTTCTCCTTCCTGTCCTTCTGCATTCTTTCACTGTTCCTCTCGTTTCCATCTACTTCTACACTTCCCTCAAGGATCATTGCGATGCTTTTCCATAAAACATATTTAATGTTTTTTAATTGAGAGATTATGGCCTTATCATTTTATATTAAAATGTACTTCCTTTTGTAAAATAGTGTAGGTAGTTTTAAAAATTGTCTCTGGTAAAATAAGTAATCGGTAACCTTGTGTTTTCCTCTATTTTTAAAAATTTTACACGCCCAAGATCGGGAAGTACTGTCTAGAAATGAGAGAGACGAGAAAGAGGTAGGAAGAAAGGAAAGCATGTGACACCTAGTAAGTTGATTTATCAAGTTCAAGACGTTTAGCACTTTAATGTATTATATCTTCTACAGGAGTAGGAATGCGTAAGTCTCATTTGGGAGTCAGGGAAGGCTTCACAGAGGAGGTAACGTTTGAGCTGGGGCTTTAAGGATTACCAGTGGAGAAAAAGCAGGGCTTTACAAGCAGAATGCATAATGCCAGCCAGAGCACAGAGCACAAAAGAGCATTACGTGCCCGGCAACTCTAAGAAGCCCGCCGGCTGTTGGGAAGAGTTCTCGGGGTTGGGCGATCAAGAGAGAAGCAGGGACTATTTTTATCCTAATTGGCCCTCTTCCCCTGCAGCCCATTGCACAGTGCTGGGCACACACACTGCAGGAGTTCAATAAATACTTGTTGAATTGGGACAGGGTGATCGAGTGTGCTGGGAACCAAAGCCTCCGGATTCTTTCTCACGCACCCGTAGTGTGACCTTGGCCGAGTCCCTTTTCCTGGGACTGCGGCTTGCGGTTTAGTAATCCGCCGAGGGTGGGAAAGCGGAGGAGGAGGTTGGCCTGAAGCGTCGGGCTCTTACAGCTCCTGGAATCCCTGATTCGGCGCGCGCAGGGCGGGGCGGGCCGGGGCGGAGCCGGCGGCGGGGGCTGCGGCGGGCGGAGATTCAGTTCCTCCTCCGAGCCAGCAGGGGGCACAGGGAGCGGCTTCCGCCGCCCTTCCCCTCCCCGCGGGCGCCTGGCAGACTGCTGCAGTCGCGAGTGGCGAGCGCGGTGGGCGGGCCGGGCGGCGGCGGCGGCGGCGCGACGCTGGGCTAGGTCGGGCGGCCGCGACGACAGCTGAGGTGGCTGCAGAGGCCGCTGAGGCGCTGATTGGGTGGCCTGGAGAGCCCCTGCGAGCCGCCAGGCGCGCCCCGGCAGCAGTGGGTCGCGGGCAGGTTAGAGTGGGGGCAGGGGCCGGCGCGGGAGCAGCCCCGGGCCGGAGTGGGAGCCCGAGCCAGGCCATCTCCAGCTATGTCCGACGAGGCGTCAGCCACCACTTCGTACGAGAAGTTTCTAACTCCCGAGGAGCCCTTCCCGCTTCTGGGACCCCCTCGTGGGGTGGGCACCTGCCCGAGCGAGGAGCCGGGCTGCCTGGACATCAGCGACTTCGGCTGCCAGCTCTCGTCTTGCCATCGCACGGACCCGCTCCACCGCTTCCACACCAACAGGTACAACCCACTGCTGAGGGCAGGAGCAAATTTACCACAGCTCTGACTCCAGCCGCTCACCGCCGGCGCCCCCCGATCCCGGCCCTCAGCCTAGGGGCTGCGCGGCCAGTTGCCCCCTCCCCCACCTTTCTCCGCCCGGCGCTCATT
>SJXQ01011662.1:106139-117751 GCA_006408695.1 Aepyceros melampus
CTGTCCCCCTCCCTGTTGCACCCCTTCCCTCCGATTCTCCTTTTGGCCGGCATTTTACTCTCTCGCCCTACCCCCTTCATCTTCTGACCCAGCTACTCTTCCCTTCCCCCTCCTGCCCCATCTGTACCCTGCGAATCCCAAACCCCCACCCTTGATTTTTAGATGCTTCCCTGTTTCCATCCACCCGCAAAAGTTTAACCCCTTCCAATTCCGGTATGCTATAGAGAGGATTTCGGAAGGCTCAAAATCAAAATCTGTCGACGTTTTGAAAGGTGGTACTTTAAAAGCTAGAATCTTCCTTTCTCTATTTTTTAAATGTCTTATAGCGCTGTTTCCAACCTCCAACCCGCCTCCCATTTTTTAGTGAAGCTCTAGAAAACCAGATGATTCTCTTTTTTCCTTTCTCTATGAACTCTTTGCCCTAGCGCTTTAGGCCCTGCCAAAATGTATAAGCTTAAATCTGGAAGATTCTTTCCTGAAGCACATCCTTTGGTTTGCTCCGCCAGTGGAGGGATGGAGCGAAGCATAGGATGAGCTTGCTTATACAAATTTCTTCAGAGGGTGCATCCTCTAACTAGTTTTATTAGAAGGTGGAGTGTTCTGGAGATTTCTATCATGCAGACATTTGTGTTATATCAAATGTGGGGAATTTGAAAATGTTTTACACACAGCCCCAACCTATAACATAGGTGCATATTATATATATTCGTGTGCGTGCATGCTCAGTCACTCATGTCACTCTTTGCTTCTCCATGGACCATAGCCCACCAGGCTCCTCTATCCATGGGTTTCTCCAGGCAAGAATACTGGAGTGGGTCACCATGCCCTCCTCCAGGGAATCTTTCCAACCCAGGGATCGAACCCGAGTCTCTTTAAGTCTCTGCATTGGCAGGCATGTTCTTTACTGCTGAGCCACCAGGGAGGCCTGTATAGGGGCGCACAAACAGGCTGGGGAAGGTGTGTGGAGAAAAAGGGGGGAGGAGGGAAGGAGAGAGGGATTCAGCTGTGAAAAATACTGGAGCGAATTAAGGCGAAGGCGTCTAGTTCTGATTTCTGGTCCATTTTACAATATGAGCACAAACAAATCCTTCCACATTCTAATACCTTTTGCATGCTCCCTCCACCAATCCCTTAAATCAATCTACAGAGTTGCTGAGCTTCTACTGAGTACTAGGAATGTATAAAATATATTTGTCACCTAAAATAAAGTTATAGTCTGGAAACTAGGTGTTACAGTTAAATAAAAATACAGTTCATCACTGGAACATATTTGAAAAGGAAGTCATGGTAGGTTTGTTTTAACTGTTCCAAATCCTGGTTACAAAAAATGAAGAAACTGGGGCCCAGAGAGAAAAGATTTTATTCAAGGTCATAAAACCGAGTTTGGCAAAGCCAGGATTACTCCTTTGGAGCCAGTGATGAAACTTGGAACAGAGCTAATGGCTGCAGTATTATAAATGGTTGTTAGTTTCTTAGCCTAACTCACAGAAGCCCAGGATGTGACTATAGCATGAATGTAACATTCATGAAATCAAGTGTGCTTAGAATTGTTTGCATTGGAAAATAAAAATACTTGTGCACATCTTTGATGTTTAAGTTTTGCAGCATTGGAGTAAATCATATACACAGGAAAGTTAAATGACCTCAGGATTAGCCTGCTCTAATCATGAGGGCAGGGGAGTGGGGATAGGGGTTAAGTGCTCCCAAAATGTGTGGAGGTGTTGGGGAATGAAGAACGGTGAATAATACATTTCTTACAGATTGTTCTGTTCTCTCTCCTCCTCCCCATTTTCTCCTTGTTTTTCTCCCCCTTGTCTATCAGACCTTGGTAAGGTCAAGGTTGTTTTCCAGAATGAGGTGATGAAGATAGAGGGGGAGGTTCTTGTTCAACCCCAGTTTTTCCAAGTCGAGCATTATTTTTTTCTAGTTACTGCCTGTTTTTCAAGACCCCCTCTTCTACCCTGGGCTTCTCTGGTGGCTCAGCAGTAAAGAACCCACCTGCCAAAGCCAGGAAACAAGAGTTCAATCTCTGGGTCGGGAAGATCCCTGGAGAAGGAAATGGCGACCAGCTCCAGTATTCCTGCCTGGGAACTCCAAAGGACAGAGGAGTCTGGTGGGCTACAGTCCAGGGGGTCATGAAGAGCCTGACAGGACTTAGCGACTAAACAACAGCAACTCCTTTTCACAGGGCTTGGAATGGTAGCAGCAGGTCTAGTGTCTTGCTCTGTACTCTTCTCAGCTGAGTTTAGGGAAAGTAGAGTTAGCAATTCTTACAGCAGGTGATGTTTCTGCCCCAGGCTACCTTGCTTTTTAAATCTTTCTTCCTTCTGGAATGTTCTGCATTCTTATCCCCTCCTCAGGGTGGCATTTGAGAGCACCATAAGCTTCCCTTCCCGTCATTTCTTTTTAGGGAGAAGCAAACAACTAAATCATATATGTGGGCAAAGTTTAGTTTAAGGAGTTCTTTTATTTCAGAATCATATGGGTCACTTTTTTTCTTCACAGCACAATATTCATCAATTCAAGGAACAATCCAACACTCAGATCTGAATAGCTGAGTACTGATATTGTGTCTTGGGTTTGCTGTGTGCTTAGTTGCTCAGTCATGTCCAACTTTCTGAGACTCCATAGACCATAACCTGCCAGGCTCCTCTGTCCGTGGACATTCTCCAGCCAAGAATACTGGAGTGCATTGCCATGCCCTCCTCCAGGGGATCTTCCCAACCCAGGGATCGAACCCAAGTCTCCCATATTGCAGGTGGAGGCTTTACTGCCTGAGCCACCAGGGAAGTTGTGTCTTGGGTTTAATCATTATAAGATAAGTCTCATTGAAAACAGAAAGCTTGTCAGTGGGTAGATAATTGATTTACCTTTATTTTGCTTCTTCATTCTTACCTAATAACAAAACTGTGGAGATTGTTTAGATAATGCTATTGATAAGGGCCTTGTGATGATGACAATTTTGTGCCTGCTCATTTACTGGACTCGGGGGTATCTATGCAGTCTTCATTAACCAAGAAGGTCAAGGCACTATTACTTATGATTCCTAAGTTTGAATGTTTGTTGGTTTAGAGTCACCTGTGACTTATATTGGTGTGTCACTAGTCTAGGTTCACTGGAAAATAAATTACACGAACATAGCCGACTTCCTGAGAATTCACTTTCCTAGGATTTTATGACCCAGTTGGATTTGTCTGGAATTTGGGGAGAATAAAATAAATTTCAGTAAGCCCCAAAACATTTTTTTAATTAAAGTGTCAATATGAAATATATATGTATATAGTTTTTAAGGCTTTGTTTTTTAGAGGATAGGATTTTTCTGATGTAACTGGATTTTCTTGCAGCCTTTGTCCACTGTAACTTCCATTGTCATCAAATGAAGGACATCCTTTAGCAAACTGAAAAAATTACAGCGATATTGGTAGATCCTATAATTGTGAGATGAAGGAGGTTAATATGAACTACTCAGTGTGTTTTTCTCTTCCTCTTTCAGGAGTACATCAGTGCTTTGACATTGAATAATTGTGAAAAGCATGTGGGAGGACAGTGTCTCATTTTGCTACACCCTATTGGCAGGATACAAAATGAACTACGTATTGTATACAGCAGTTAGTTACTCACTTCTCTGATTTCAGAGCCCCATTTCTAGCCCCATTAAGTAGAAAAAGCCCAAGACTACGGGTGCCTTTGTTCCACCCACAGTTTTCCTATCTTGTTAGAAAATTGGAGCTGCAGAAGAGCTGTGAGTTATAGGTGGGAGAACCACATTTCACGAAGTGAGCTATGTTACAGAGGCAGGAAGAATTTTATTTAGGGATTTGTTGCAACAAATTGAGGATGGGGATAAGGCTTTGGAGAACTACCCAGGTTAGAAATGTAGATTGGGGAGTAATCAGAACAGCAATTTCAGTAGTGCAATAGGAGTGGAACTGTGGGTTGCAAAGGTTGAGAGAATAGAAGAAACTTTTCAATAAATTTAACAGGGAAAGGAAAGGGAGATGTGATGATAATTTGAAAAAAAAGTGAAAGTTTCTTTGTTTTTTCCCTTGTTTAGTGTTTATTTTTGAAGAATAGATATGTTAGCTCCTAGAAGAAGCCCACAGGAAAAGAAGAAATCAAAAATACTAGAGCAGGTGGGATGACAAGGAGATTGATGAGATTAACGCAGAAGGCTAAATGGAAGAATTAGCCTTAGAAATATCATGGAATGTTGTTTACTTCCCAAACTGTAGAGGGAGTAAGAGGGATGGGTAAGGATCTCAAGACAATTGAAGTCACTGGGATGAAAGTTGGAAATTTGAATGAGCCGAGTAGGGGGTTGTGTCATCTGTTCTAACTTGGGACCCTGATGGCCTTTTGGGCTCCAGAGAGTAGCAGAGGTCAAGGTGGTTGTATGGGAATTCTAGCAGGGCATCAGTGATGAATACAAGTGATGATAGGGGATTGTTAGCTGAGAAAGGATGGCTTTGGAATGACTTTTCATCGTTGACAGTAGGACTTGATTCCACAGTGCTCGTTAGATTCTCATTCTCGGAGGTAATGGTTAGGTCTTCCTGAGAAAGGCTTCAGAAGAATGCGTGTGATGCACGTGCTTTTCTTAATTTTACAAAAATGCCATTGAAAGCCCTTCATCTGTATATTATTGCCAAAATGCCTTGCAGATAAGTGTTCTTGGCTTTTTTTTTTTTAATTAAAATTTTGGCAGTAAGCCTAGTTACTGAGTTAAACCCCATTTCATGGATTCTTTTCAACATTTTTCTTTTGAGATATGGAGAGAGTCTCCCTTGTGAATAATTGCATGGTTATGGCTAGGATCTTAGTGTTAGGTAGTTTTCTCTCAGTGGAATAAGATTTAAGGGCTTTGTAAGTTTGAAGAGTTCAGTGCTGAGCACACGTACATGGTGCTCTTGCGTTACATATTTGAAGCCAACAGAACTGTCTAAAAGCATCAATTAAATTTCTATTATGAAAGCTCATTAGAAAAAAATTGTGGGCATATATACAAAACCATAAAGACTACTTATAATCCTTTTCAGAACAGATAACAGGTGTCAACATTTTGATGATGTTACCTTTTTGGCTGTACCATGAGGCTTGCAGGATCTTAGTTCCTGACCAGAGATTGAACCTGGGCCCCTGGAATGGGAGCACCAAGTCCTAACCACTGGACTACCAGAGAATTCCCTGTTGTTACTTTTAATGTTATTATTTTTTTGTACACATATAATTTTAAAAACCAGGATCGAACTATGTATATAATTTGTGACCAGGTTATTTGCACTTTTATTTTATTTTCCAATAAATAGTCTGAAAATATGATTTTAATGATTATAAAATATACTCATTAATTATTCATTACTCATTAATTATTCCCAATGTTTTGGGAGCATTTGTCTCCCCCCCTTTTTTATTTGCTATTATAATATTTGGACAAGTTTTATATATACATCTTCTTCCAAATTTCTATTTGAGAAAAGGGATAGATTCTTAGCAAAGCAATTACTGGGTCCAAAGGAATGAACCTTTTTAAAGCTCTTTGTATATATATATACACTACCAAATTGCTTTATACACATATCTACCAAATCTATATATACAGATTATGTCAGTGCCAATATAACACTCCCACTGGCAGTGGATGAAAGTACTTCCTGCTTGGTTTTTATCTACATTGTTTTAAAACAACAATAATAGTATTTGCATATTAGAAGATAAAGACAATTTTTTGAAAACTCAAAGTGCTGTTTTTCCGGTTTGTAAATGACTGTTTCAGGTATGAGATCAGTTTCCTTGTTGTTAATTTAAAAAAGAAAAGAACAAGGAGCTAAGGCTTCTAAGAATACCCAGAACTTTGTAATATCTATTAAAAGTTACAGATCTGAAAAACTGAGGAACATCCTGATTTTGCCGTAAGGTAAGAGCACAAAATTAAGCAAATTCCAGACTCCCTTGTCAGTGACCTAATGTTTCAATTATAAAATATGGCATAGTTTTTTTTTTTAAAGAGTCATTATTACTCATGAAAAAAAAATATTTCTACTAAATTTTTGAAGCTGAGAAGAAATTCTTATTAAAACAATTACCTAACTGCTTTTCCTAGTACATGATACAGTGCTTGGCACTTTGAAGACATGACTGACTGAATGTCTGTTGAGTGTGTGAAAGGACAGAACTTGTAATTGCCATTCAAGGCTTTTTATTGCCCTATTGCATGACTGAAGCAATTAGGTTAATTCTACCTAATTCAACCAGGTTTGTTGATCTTTAAAAAAAAAAAAATGTGTATACTGCTTACCTAACAAGCATGTGATAAAGCTGCTGCTGCTGCTAAGTCGCTTCAGTCGTGTCCGACTCTGTGCGACCCCGTCCCTGGGACTCTCCAGGCAAGAACACTGGAGTGGGTTGCCATTTCCTTCTCCGATGCATGAACGTGAAAAGTCAAAGTTAAGTCGCTCAGTCGTGTCCGACTCTTAGCAACCCCATAGTCTGCAGCCCACCGGGCTCCTCCGCCCATGGGATTCTCCAGGCAAGAGCACTGGAGTGGGGTGCCATTGCCTTCTCCGGTGTGATAAAGCTAGGTAATATTAAAAGGTATTCTAGGATTCTTAGATGAATTTTGAGTTTTTGCCTATTTATAAAAGTTTTTTGACATCTGCTTTTATATTATGGAACTATACTAGGTTAGCATGTGTGTTTCAGTGCTTTAAAATACTCTACCTTTTATAACAAAAGAAAAGGTGCCATAAAATTGTCAGACAGATTGCCCAAATTTTGTAAATCAAGAACTTTGGGATTAAGATTAACTATATAAAATAAGAGGGGAAGTTAAAAAATAAATACGTAATTCAAGAAAGAGAAACTGGATTTAATGAAGGATGAGAAACAACCTAATAATAGGTAACTAATAGGCTATTCTTCAGGAAGTCATTATTTCAGTACCTTATTAGTATCAGATATACTAACTCATGTCTTAAGGATTAATTTCCTAGGCTACTGCCAAAGCAATGAAGATTATCTCAGTAATATAAAGCTAGTGGAAATTTATAAAAGAAAACAGATTTGTAGGTTTCAAGACCAAAAAAAAGAAAAAAAGAAAAATGCATAACCCTGCAACATATAATACACAGTCAGTGATGCCATCCAACTATCTAGTCTCTGTCATCCCCTTCTTCTCCTGACTTCTATCTTTCTCAGCATTAGGGTCTTTTCTAATTAATCTGCGTATCAGGTGACCAGAGTATTGGAGTTTCAGCTTCAGCATCAGTCCTTCCAATGAATATTCAGGATTGATTTCCTTTAGGATTGACTGGCTTGATCTCTTGGCAGTCCAAGGGACTCTCAAGAGCTTCTCCAACACCACAATTCAAATGTGTCAAATCTTTGGTGGTTAGCTTTCTTTATGGTCCAACTCTCACAACCTTGGTTGGTAAAGTAACGTCTCTGCTTTTTACTACACTGTCTAGGTTGTTCATAGCTTTTCTTCCAAGGAGCGAGCATCTTTTTATTTCATGGCTTCAGTCACCAACTGCAGTGATTTTGGAGCCCCCCAAAATAAAGTCTGTCACTGTTTCCATTGTTTCCCCATCTATTTGCCATGAAATGATGGGACCAAACGCCATGATCTTAGTTTTTTGAATGTTGAGTTTTAAGCTAGCTTTTTTCACTCTCTTCTTTCACTTTCATCAAGAGGCTCTTTAGTTCCTCTTTGCTTTCTGCCATAAGGGTGGTATCATCTGCATATCTGAGGTTATTGATGTTTCCCCCAGCAGTCTTGGTTCCAGCTTGTGCTTCATCTAGCCCAGCATTTCGCATGATGTACTCTGCATGTAAGTTAAATAAGCAGGGTGACAGGATACAGCCTTGACGTACTCCTTTCCCAATTTGGAACCAGTCCATTTTTCCATGTCCAGTTCTAACTGTTGCTTCTTGCATACAAATAATGCAGACAAAATATTAATATCCTTACTGTATAAAGAACTCTTAAAAAATCAGCAAGAAAAATACTAACACATTTTAAAATGCTGTAGTAAAATAGCTAATAAATATTTTTAATTTTGCTCTTGACGGTAGTCAAAAAAATAAAAATTGATATAAAAAAGTTTTTCTCCTATCAGCCAGGTAAAATTTTAAAAATGAAAATTTCAGTGCTATTAAGGTTGTGAAATGAACACTTTTAAGACTGCTTTAGGGAGTGTAACGGAGAAGGCAATGGCACCCCACTCCAGTACTCTTGCCTGGAAAATCCCATGGACAGAGGGGCCTGGTAGGCTACAGTCCATGGGGTCGCTAAGAGTCGGACACGACTGAGCATCTTCACTTTCATGCATTGGAGAAGGAAATGGTAACCCACTCCAGTGTTCTTGCCTTGAGAATCCTAGGGATGGAGGAGCTTGATGAGCTACCGTCTGTGGGGTCACACAGAGTCAGACACTACTGAAGCGACTTAGCAGCAGCAGGGAGTGTAAATTTATGCAACGTTTCAGAAAGGTACTTGGCTACGTATACTATCACCCTTAGAAGTGTTCATATTGTTTGATTTAGTAATTTCCTTTCAAGTTACTTATCCTGAGAGATTATATGTTTGGATAAATAATTATAAACAAAAAGCTTTCATCTCAGTATTATTTGTAATACCAAAAAATGGAATTTTGAATAGCTAAGTACCTGTTATTTAAGGATAATGTTTAATAAATTATGTTTAATCAATGGACTGTTTATATAGGCATTAAAATGTTTTCAAGTAATATAGCTGGGTAAATGTTCAGTATATAATGTTAAGTGAAAATAAATACAGTACTAATATCTATACACACACACAATACTGATTCTGTAAAAATATACATATGCATGTAGAAAAAAGTACCAAAATATTGTGGATCAGTTATTGCAAATTAGTGGAATTATTGGTCATTTTAATCTTATTCATGACTCCTTTCTTATTCTAACATATTTGCAATGATTTGTAAAAGTTACTTAAATATAAGAAACACTTTGAACTTTTGCCTGTATTACTGTGTTGGTACTTTTCTCTGCCCTGTACTGACTGCCCTCTTCCTTTAATAATAGTAGCTGTGGATTTCTCTGGTCGGCCACAGTGGTTAAGAATCCACCTGCCACAGAGCAACTAAGCCTGTGCACCACAACTATTCAGCCTGCACCCTAGAGCCTATATTCCACAACAAGAGAAGCCACCACAATAGAAACCCATGCACCACGACTAGAGAAGTAGCCCCCACTTGCAGCAACTAGAGAAAACATGGGCACAGCAACAAAGATCCAGCGCAACCTAAAACCAATAATTAAAAAAAAAATAGCTGCCATGTATTGAGAACATTTTATATCTACTGAGTGCTCTCTATGCATTCTCATATAATGTTCATAGTAACTGCACTTTAAATATGATGACCCAGGCTTGGTGAAGATTTGTTTTGTTTCAGATCAAACAGCAGGCAAATGAGAAAGCAAGAATTTGAATTCATTCTGGCTCCAGTCGGATATGAAAGTAGAAAATAGTGTAATGAACCCCATATGCCCATCATGCAGCTTCAGTAATTACATATGGCAGCGTACTTTATCTATGCCCCTATCCGTGGCGCTCGTGGTAAGGAACCCACCTACCAATGCAGAAGACCTAAGAGATGCAAGTTCTATCCCTGGGTCAGGAAGATCTCCTGGAGGAGGGCATGGCAACCCACTCCAGTATTCTTGCCTGGAGAATCCCATGAAAAGAGGAACTTGGCAGACTACAGTCCATAAGATTGCACAGAGTCAGACAACTGAGGCGCCTGAACATGCACTCATTCCTCAGTCCCTTCCATATAATTTTGAGATAGGTTCCAGACATACTCATTCATAAATATTTTACTATATATCTTTAAAAGAGCTCTTTTGAAAATAATTATCATATATTATATCTAAAAATATGCTCATATTCCTCATAAATGTAATAAATATATCTTGTTTGTAGCTCTGGGAGTTGGTGATGGACAGGGAAGCCTAGCATGCTACAGTCCATGGGGTGGCAGAGAGTCAGACACGACTGAGCGACTGAACTGAACTGTTTGTATCTTAAAAAAATTGTATGGATTCTGTAGTTTCTGTTGTGATTGATTTTGTGTCATTTTTAAGGTGGAACTTAACTTCCTGTGGAACAAGTGTGGCCAGCTCAGAATGCAGTGAAGAACTGTTTTCATCCGTTTCTGTTGGAGACCAAGATGATTCTATTCCCTATTAGATGATCAAGAGTTCACATCTTTTGATTTATTTCCTGAAGGGAGTGTCTGCAGTGATGTCTCTTCTTCTATTAGCACATACTGGGATTGGTCAGATAGCGAATTTGAATGGCAGGTAGGTTTTTTTTTCTTATATTGCCATTATTACTCCATAAGTAGAAGTATGAATTTCTATTTCAGTATTTTCATTTCTACCTCAAAGTAAATTTCTCCCAGTTTTTGTTCAGTCCTAGAGATTCTCTGACAGCATTAAGAATTAGAAGAAATATGTATCCTTTATTTTTACTAATGTACCTTTTAGGCTTCTCATGCTGCAGCTAACCTTTTGTACATTTTCATGTAATTTAGTACTTGTATAATGTTCCTGTTAATATATATATCATCAGTACCTTTCTATGCATTAATCCAAACAAATTTTCTCTTTAGTAATAAATGGCCTTCATGTGCTTATAGGTATAATAACTTTACACCAGGGTCATATTATATATAAGATCACAAACCACTCCATATACATAATTTTTCATTGTTGTCAGGAATATAATTTCTGATTTTGTATTCTCTTCATATGTAGAGATGTTTTCCACCTAACAGTGTTTTTTCTTCTGTGGCACATTATAACACAAAAAATGGCTTTGAGGCAAATTGCTGTCATTATGAGGCAGCATTTCCAAACAGTCCTTCAGAAAATGTAGATCATGTTATTGCAAAATCCATTTTCTGATTGTAAAAGAGAATAACAACAGCAACAAAAAAGACAATAACATTTGAAGAAGCTTTCCTTGCATACAGCAACTGTTACATTCAGTATATGCTTGAATATCGCCTTCTAGATACTTGAAATTATTGTACAAAAGAGGAATCAAACATTTTATTTCAAAAAACTTTTATTAAAATATAAAATAATACCGAATGGTATAAAATTAAAAATAAGTCTCCAAGTCCAACTCTGCTGTGGTTACCACCATTAAGAGCTTATACAGATACAGTATGTTTGCACAGTGTTAGAAAGAACATAAAGGGACTTTCCTATCAGTCCAGCTGTTAAGACTCTGTGCTTCCACTGCAGGGGGCACAGGTTTGATCCCTGGTCACCTCTGCTGTTTCAGTCACTTTATCTCATTCTTTTCAATAACTGAAGCATAATTTAATCATTTCCCTAAAATGAATATTTAGGTTGATTTCAGTTTTTTCTAGTTATAAACAATACTATGCTGAGAAATAAGAGGTTTTTAAAGAGGAAGAAATAATCTATAACCCCTTTATTTTTGTATTTTATTTTATTTCAAATGCTTCTATTTCATATGTAGTTATAAATATGATTTGAATAATAAAATGTTAAAAATTGAGATAAAAGGTACCATTTTAATAATTCTATAATTC
>SJXQ01011663.1:0-30574 GCA_006408695.1 Aepyceros melampus
ACTCTCCTCTTTCACTTTCACCAAGAGGCTTTTTAGCTCCTCTTCACTTTCTGCCATAAGGGTGGTGTCATCTGCATATTGGAGGTTATTGATATTTTCCCCAGCAATCTTGATTACAGCTTGTGCTTCTTCTAGCCCAGCATTTCTCATGATGTGCTCTGCATATAAGTTAAATAAGCAGGGTGAGTCCCTATTCATTTTCTTCAACTACTGCAACAGTTTTCCTATCTGATCTCGAGGCCTCCAGTGTCTCCTTCTTCACTCCAGTTCATACAGTGTTATTCCTCTTCTTAAACACAACCCTGGGACGTCCCCAGTGGTCTAGTGCTTAGGAATCCATTTGCTAGGGACACGGATTTGATCCCTGGTCCAGGAATTAAGATCCCACATGCCATGGGGCAACCAAGCCCATGTGCCACCTAAGCCCACGTGACACAACTACTGAGCCTGAGCACCCTAGAGCCTGTGTTCCACAAGAGAATCTTCTGCAGCAAGAGAAGCCACTTCAATGAGAAGCCCGTGCACCACAACTAGAAGTCAGCCCCTTCTTGCCGCAGCTATAGAAAAGCCCCTGCACAGCAAGGAAGAGCCTGTGTGCTGCAGCAAACACTTGGTGCAGCCAAAAATAAACTAAAAAGAAAGAAAAGCAGAGGCTGATCATGTTATATACTTCACAAATTTCAGATGATACATTCAACACAATCTCTAGCAAAATCTCAACTGACATCCCTATACAATCTGAGAAGCTAACACTAAAGTTCACAGGGAATTGCAAGGTATCCCAAATAGCTAGAGCAATCTTGAAAAGAAGAATAAACAGGAAGATCCACACTACCTGATTTCAAAACTTACTATAAAGCAACTAATAAAGACACAGTGGTGCTGGTGTGAGGATAGATGTATAGGCTAATGGAAAGAATTCAAACAAATCCCAAAATAAACCCACCCAACTGATTTTCAACAAGCGGACCAATACTTTTCAAAGAGAAAAGTCTCTTCAACAAATGGTCCTGGGACAACTGATTTCTACATCTATAAGAATGACCTTTGGACCCCGACCTCACAATAGTCTACAAAATCAAGCAAAGACCTAAATAAAAAAGCAAAAACTACAGAACTCTTAAAATTAAACATAATGGAAACCTTCATGATCCCAATTTGGCAATGGATTCTTAGATGTGACACCAAAAGCAAGAGCCACAAAATATAGGTAAACTGGACTTAATGAAAATTAAAATATTTTGTGCTTCAAAGCATACTATCAAGAAAGCAAAAAGACAACGCAAAGAATGGGAGAAAATTTTTGCAAATCTTGTCTCTCACAAGGCTCTATTATGCAGAATACATAAGTAGCTCTCAAAACTCTAATAATAAAAAGACATACTATCAAGTTCAAAAGTGGGCTAAGGATATGAATAGACATTTCTTCCAAAGAAAACACATGAATGGCCAATATGCACATGAAAAGGTACTCAGTATCATTAGTCACTAGGGAAATGGAAATCAAATCTACAGTGAGAGACCACTTCACACACATTAGAAAGGCTAAAATAAAAAAGACAATCACCAAGTATTCATGATGACGCAGAGTAATTGGGAACCTCATTCACTGCAAGTAAGGATGGAACATGATGCCCCAATATGCGAAAACAGTTTGGCAGTTCCTCAAAAAGTTAAACACAGAGTTATCATAGGACCCAGTAACTCCACTCCTATATACATACCCAAGAGAAATGTTCACAGAAAAACGTATACATGGGGACTTCCCTGGTGGTCCAGTGGCTAAGACTCCGCAATCCCAATGCAGGGGGCCTGGGTTCAATTCCCAGTCAGAGAACTAAGATCCCACATACAGCAACAAAGACCTGGTGTAGCCAAATAAACTGGGGGAGGAAAAAACTTATACATAGATACATGGATGTTCTTAGCAGCATTACTCGTAATAGCCAGAAGGTAGAAACCACCCAAATACTCACCAATGGATGAACGCACAGATAAACGAAATGCGGTATACCCATACAATGGAATATTGTATGGCCATAGAAGGAATGAAGTTCTTACACATGTTATACCATGGATGAACCTTAAAAACATTATACTAAGAAAAAGAAGCCAGTGAAAGTAGACTATAGATTATATGACTCCATCTCTGAAATGTCCAGAATAGGCAAGTATATAGAAGCAGAAAACAGAGCAGTCACTGCTTAGGCATGGGGGCATGGGGGCAGAACAGGTAGGGGAGTGATGGCTAAATGGTATGGAGCTTCTTTTTGAGTTTATGAAAATGCTAATTTGACTGTGGAAATGGCTACATATACCTGTGAATATACAAAAAAATCACTGATTGAACACTTTAAGTGGATGAACTATATGGTAATGAAGCATATCTCAATAAACTATTAAAAAAAAAAAACACCTCAGATGGCTCCTTATTCCTTGTTGAATAAAGTCCAAACTCCTTAATTAGGCATTCCAGTCCCTCCCCTTCCCCATCCTCATCTGACTTCCTCCACCCACCAACCAGCTTTATTGTTCACTATCCTTTCTCACGAGCCTTTGTATCAAACCAAACTGAATTATTTACCACTATCTATATACCCCATGCAGTTTGTCTTTCCCCTTGCTGGTCCTTTTCCCTGAAACTCTCTCCTCACAATTCATATTAATACATATTCTGTTTTATGCAGGACCCTGTTCAAATGCTCCCTCCTATACAAATCTTTCCCCATCTTTCAACCCACATATAGTAGGCCTTCAAAACTTTATCTACTGTAATGAAGGTAAGTAGTCCTTCCACATGATGGTTCCCACTGCCAGACGATAATCCTTTCGAAGCCACAACTGCACTTCTCTCTTCCTTTCCTAGTTAAAGCAGCAGTTCACAGCTTCAAGCCCCCTTGACTAAGTTCCTGAGAATGGCTCCGAACTGCTTGTCTCTACTTCTCCCGAAAACCTTCTGGAGCTGAAGCAGGCTGGCGCTGCATTAGGCCAGGGCCACCGAGTATAGTTGTGTAGGTTGTGCACTGCACAACCCTAGTGGCGCCATTCAATTCTAGTCTATGTGAAGGCACCCTCTCCTAGGGTTGTGCAGTGCATAGCCATTCGTGGTGGCCCTGCTTGGAAACATCCAGAATTTGGAAGCAAAGCCAAAAAGAGCATTCAATGAGAAGAAATCACTCGAACTATATTGCTGGTGAGAAGTGGGTGTTTTCCAAATCTTATGAGGAAGATGAAAAAGAACTCAGGAGAATAACATGGTCTTAGCACACACAGTGTTGGTATGGAATTACAAAACAGAAACATCCAAGAGAAAAATCATCACTGATGCCTTTTCCAGCAGTGGAAAGAGAAAAAGACCCATGTTCTTGTCAATGCAAAGGTGTGATGTACCTACATGGTCTCTCTGATAAGATCCTTCAATTGTTAGGTTCTGATTTTAGGTTATCAAATAAGCCCCTGTGTAATTTGGCTTCAGGAACCTTGCTCTCAGGAAAGGTATGACCACGCTAATAGACACAAGTGTTATGTGTCTATACAGATCTCTCTCCCATGATCAATCCATTCATTTGCCTTGTAGTTAATCAAGCAGTCGTTTGTAAAGTTGGAGAGTGTGAAACCAACATGCCTAGGCAAGCTGATAAAAACTGGGCTTTAAACCTACCAATCATGTTGCAGACTTAGGACTCAGGTCAACTGTGCCACAATGGCACAGACAGCTTCTAAATCCCAGCCAGAGCAGCTGGCAACAAGTCCCCCCTCTGACTACTACATCTCAACAGCAAGCAGTAATAAAGCATGCCTACAGGGAGGCAAAAATGGCTGGAAAGATGGACTATGAAGACAAGTGGGCTAGTAGCAGAGTCCAGGTATGCCAGACGTTGGGTTTGTTCCTTCTGTTTGTCTCCACTCCAGTTTAGTTCAGCCTTCCACTTTCGTATTTGCTCTTCCTGGCATATTTCATCGGAGAAAGCAATGGCACCCCTTCTTCTATCTCCTCCAGAGAATTCCTGAATAACATCCACCCCAACTGATCATTCCTTTTCTGAAAGCCACTTGCACATACTGGTACTATACACTTATCACTCCTTCTTTTGTAATTAGTAATAGTAGCAGTAGTGATGATGATGACAATGACAATGATGTTAATAATGGCAGCGGCTACGCTTACTCCTTGGAAGAAAAGTTATGAGCAACCTAGATAGCAAATTGAAAAGCAGAGACATTACTTTGCCGACTAAGGTCCATCTAGTCAAGGCTATGGTTTTTCCTGTGGTCATGTATGGATGTGAGAGTTGGACTGTGAAGAAAGCTGAGTGCCGAAGAATTGATGCTTTAGAACTGTGGTGTTGGAGTAGACTCGAGAGTCCCTTCGACTGCAAGGAGATCCAACCAGTCCATTCTGAAGGAGATCAGCCCTGGGATTTCTTTGGAAGGAATGATGCTAAAGCTGAAGCTCCAGTACTTTGGCCACCTCATGCGAAGAGTTGACTCATTGGAAAAGACTCTGATGCTGGGAGGGATTGGGGGCAGGAGGAGAAGGGGACGACAGAGGATGAGATGGCTGGATGGCATCACGGACTCAATGGACGTGAGTCTGGGTGAACTCCGGGAGTTGGTGATGGACAGGGAGGCCTGGCGTGCTGCGATTCATGGGGTCGCAAAGAGTCAGACACGATTGAACTGAACTGATTCTTTACTGAGTGCTTCACTAGATGCTTAAAACTATATTCGTGTGTGTGTGTGAGCATGCCCATGCTCATTCACCCAAGTCATGTCCAACTCTTGCAACCCCATGGACTGCAGCCCACCAGGCTCCTCAGTCCGTGGGATTTTTTCAGGCAAGAATACTGGATTGGGTTACCATCTCCTCCTCCAGGGGATCCTCCAAACCCACGGATTGAACTCACATCTCCTGCACTGCCAGGTGGATTCTTTAGCATTAATACACCTGGGCAGCCCCATATTCATGTATTCCTCATAGCAATCCTGTGAGGTAAGTACAGTTCCCCACCCCACCTCATCCCACCTGTTTAAACATGAAGAAACTGAGCTAAGGAAAGGTTAAGTACTTGCCTAAGGTCACACAACTAAATAAGGAAAAGACTCAGGCTTGAATCAGAACTATCTGGTTCCAAAGATCTTGTTTGTAGCCAATCTTACCTTTTGCCTCCCGCTTTGTCTTTTGAGGATCTTCATCTGCCACCACTCCCCATAGTGCCTAACACCACGTCAGACACAGAAATGCTCCCCCAGGATACGTATGCAAGGCTAACTGTTCCCTGGCCAGAGGCCCAGCCCAATGCGCGAGCTGGAAGAGCAGGGAAGGGCAGTGAGTACAGAGACATGACCCATTGGGGGAGCCATGGGAGTCCTCTTCCTGTGACTCATTTAGGGCAGGATAATGCTGCTACCTTGACCTCAATCCCAGTAACATATAGAAGAGGATGGATAACCTGGTTGTCTTAAAACTCATCCAGACAACCTGGAAGGAACAGAGCCTAGGCCAATCTGTGAAAGGGCTGGGTGGTATCCAGTTCCCTGAAGGAAGGGAACCAACTATATCAAGGTCACAGCCACTGAGAAGCTATGTGACTATGGTCATGGATTTTGGCAGCAGTGAGGGGCGGGGGGCAGACAGGAGTATTTTTAAAGAAGAGAGCTTTACACTAACACTCTCTCTCTCTCTCTCTCTCTCTCTCTCTCTCTCTCACACACACACACACACACCCTCATTAAACCTGTTTTCTCATCTTTAAAAATGGAAATGAGAATACATACCACTTGAAGCGCTGCTAAGGTATAAAATGAGACTGTAATAAAAGGACCTACCACCTAAAGTCTGCATTAGTTTGTCCATGCTGGGGTTTGGAGCACACACAGATACAAGGCATAGTTCCTGTCTGCAAGCAGTTCAGAATGTCTGACAAAGAGTGATCTAGCGTACTGCCAGCACTCTGTCAACCAAGTATAAATATAAAGCTGGCTGGTAGATTACCCCAATTCTCAGCAGGACATTTTGTCAGATGAAAATTTTGGCAGGAAAGACGAAAACTGCTGGCAAGAATAAAGGTTGCAGTTTACGTCTTTGCCCCCAATCTATCATCCACACCTCCATATTAGAAAACTGGGGAAAGGACTCTACCAACCACTGTTTTGGAAGTGACACATGTAAAATGTTCTTTTCCTTCACATTTATCACCATGTCTCATTTGATACTACATATGTACGTGCTAAGTCACCTCAGTCATGTCCTACTCTTTGCGACCCCATGGGTAGCCTGCCAGGCTCCTCTGTCCATGGAATTCTCCAAGCAAGAATACGGCAGTGGGTTGCCATCCTGTGTTAAATGCCAATCTTCCCTGCTAAACTGTAAGGTCCTGGAGGGCAGTGGCTGTGTGCCAGTCCTTGTTATAGATCCAGAAACTGACATAATGCCTGGAACATTCAAGATGCTCATCAGATACTTGCTGAATGAATAAATCAAACAAACAGATGTCTCTGGTAGGTAGATAGACCTGATTACCTAATCAAAAAAAATCACTAAAATATCCAAGCCTTGTTTATGTATAAATGCCTCTCAAGATTTCTAAGAAACTGGTAATGTTGGTTTGTTTCTGGGGAGAAAAAGTAACAGGGGTTGGAGGAAATTATACATGCCCTTCTATTCTTTTCAAATTATTTGAGTTTTTCAATAACAACCAATCATAAAATCTGAAGGAAACACATGCTGATGATGAGAGAGACAACCAGGGGACTTTTATTTGCTACGTGTCATATTCTTGCAATGTTTCAGGTTTGGATCACAGGCATGGCATTGCCTTTATGTTGTTGCTGTTGTTTACTTGCTATGTCATGTCTGAGTCTTTGCAACCCCATGGACTATAGCCTGTTAGGCTCCTCTGTCCATGGGATTCTCCAGGGAAAAATACTTGAGTGAGGAAAGTGAAACTGCCATGCCTCCCCATAGGTAAGCTCCTTCTTCAAGTAACTGGAAAGATTTATTTTAATCCTCGAGACTGCCTCAAGCCATTGTTATGGCCCAGACATGAAGCCAGCTGGATAACTGGACTTTTTTTTTTTTTTTTTTAAGTAAAGGTGCCACTCTTTTGTATGTGACAGTAATGACATGGCAGTTAGTTAGGTTCTTTAGCTTCCAAGTTTTACGGGTCACTCTCCTAAGCAGAAAACACTAAGGTACAGAAAAGTTGATGATATTCTACTTACCTATCTAAGACAGTCCAAAACCCAACTATTTGGCTTTGCTGTTAAAACTCAATGGTTCTAATGATACAAACAAACTTATTTATAAAATATAAACAGGTACAGACAGAAAACAAATTTACGGATACCAAAGGGGAGTGCAGAGACATTAGAAAGCAGAGACATTATTTTGCCAACTAAGGTCTGTCTAGTCAAAGCTATGGTTTTTCCAGTAGTTATATATGGATGTGGAGTTGGACTATAAAGAAAGCTGAGTGCCAAAGAATTGATACTTTTCAACTGTGGTGTTGCAGAAGACTCTTGAAAGTCCCTTGGACAGCGAAGAGATCCAATAAGTCCATCCTAAAGAAAATCAGTCCTGAATATTCACTGGCAGGACTGATGCTGAAGCGGAAACTCCAATACTTGGGCCACCTGATGTAAAGAACTGACTCATTTGAAAGGACCCTGATGTTGGGAAAGATTGAAGGCTGGAGGAGAAGGGAACAACAGAGGATGAGATTGTTGGATGGCATTACCGACTCAATGGACATGAGTTGGAGTAAACTCTGGGAGTTGGTGATGGACAGGGAGCCCTGGTGTGCTGCAGTCCATGGGGTTTCAGAGAGTCAGATGGCACTGAGTGACTGAACTAAACTGAAGGGGGAATGGGTGATGGAGGAATAAATTAGGAATTTGGGATTAAAATACACACACTACTATATACAAAATAGATAACCGACAAAGATTTTCTGTATAGCACAAGGAACTAAATTCAACATCTTATAATAACCTATAATGGAGAGTGAAGTCAAAGTCGCTCAGTCGTGTCCAACTCTGCAACATCGTAGACTGTAGCTCACCAGGCTCCTCTGTTCATGGAATTCTCCAGGGAAGAATACTGTAGTGGATTGCCATTCCCTTCTCCAGGGGATCTTCCCAACCCAGGGAATGAACCCAGGTCTCCTGCATTGCAGCGGATTCTTTACAGTCTGAGCCACCAGGGAAGCCCAAGAATACTGGAGTAGGTAGCCTATCTCTTCTCCAGGGGATCTTCCCAACCCAGGAATCAAACCAGGGTCTCCTGCATTGCAGGCAGATTCTTTACCAGCTGAGCTACCACAAGGATCTGAAAAGTACATAAAACTGTAGAATTGAATCACTTTACTGTACACTGGAAACACTGGAAATCAACAATACTTCAATTTAAGAAAAAAAAAAACTCAATAGTTCTAAATGCTGAATGCACATTAGGATCTCCTAGCCAGCTAACTGAAAATAAAATCCCAATTCCTGAGGCTCAGTCCCCTAAATCTTGACTCAACTGGTTGAGCCTGGGGCCTAAGCAGCATTTCAGAGCACTCCAGGTGATTTCAAGGTACAACCAGTTTCGCAAACCCCAGTTCTACCCACTGCTGAATATCGTAGTATCTTTCAAGAGCCCTCAGTCGCTATTTTTAAAAGTCTTCTTTAAGCAGTATATTCCCCTCAAAAAAAAATAAATAAATAAAAGGCAGGCCAAAGAAGTCTGTAACCAAGACAACAAGCTCAGAGCACAAAGAGATAGGTCTTCTGTGATTTGCAACCAAAGGAAGCAGAAGAGGAAAAGCAGACACTGAAGAATTGACAGGAAACTAGAGAACAAAAGGCATGGTGTCTGAGCTGGTGCCCAACCAGGCAGCACATCAAACTCCTGCTGCATCTTCCGGGTTGGGTACCTTGATACACAAGCTCTCAAGAAGGAAAGCAGCCCCGGATTAGCAAATGAAACCCTTAAGAACACGCTTTCTTCTTAATTGAACTTCTGACCCCCAAATGGGAATGTCTGCTTTGGCGAAGGTTGCAAGCCAATTTTTTTCCTCCAGGTCCCCTCTTGCTTCCCTACCTGCACCTGACCCTGTATTGCGAATCAGTGTAACAATGAAAACACGGAATCCGCACGGGCTTGGAGTTTGAAAAAAAACATTCTTCCTCTGTATGTGCTCTGACCGTGGAGCTGGGTTTTGTTCCCAACTAGGGGAGTACGAAGATGGATGAAAGGGCTGGGGATGCTGCAAATTGAAAGCCAACGAGTTGGCCTTTTGTTCCCTTTTTGCAGTCAGGGGCTATTCTGGAAAGCAGAAATCAAAAAGAAAATACAGCCTGCGATGAGCTGAAATTGGACAAAATGTGATGAGGCATAAATGAAAAAAAAAAAAAAGAGGAAGAAAGAAAAGAAAAGAAAAAAGGAAAAAGGGAGTCTTTCTGTACCAGAAGAGGTTCTTTTCTGAAAACTGCCTCAAATTACAACACTTTCCACATTTGTTTCACTCCAGGAAGCTTTGCATTGTTACCTAAAACCAAAACGCTTTTTATCATGTTACAAGGAGAAACTGAGGCAGATGCAAACAGCCCAGAATTTGGTGATGCATGGTTTCAAGAATGTCCCTTCTAGGCTCATTCTATTTCCCTCAGTCCAGACAGTCAGACAGACAAATAAGAGTTTATTCAGTGACATTAAAGAAGAGGTGTGGAAACAAAACCATGATGGAGCAAAATACTGGCGATTTGAAGGACTACAAAACTATATGCTGCTGCTAAGTTGCTTCAGCTGTGTCCGACTCCGTGCGACCCCATAGCCGGCAGCCCACCAGGCTCCCCCGTCCCTGGGATTCTCCAGGAAAGAACACTGGAGTGGGTTGCCATTTCCTTCTCCAATGCATGAAAGTGAAAGTGAAGTTGCTCTCTTAAAGTGGTGTAGGGAATGACATTCATTATGCTATTGGCCTGCCAGTCTCCGAGGACTTTGCGTGGCCTGGTGGAAGAAGGCTTAACCTCTCACAAGTCTCTGAGGTTGGCTTTAGGGCTTATGATATTTTTAATTAGCCACCTGTTAGCGGTCTTCTAAGTTGCTTCAGCTGTGTCCGACTCCGTGCGACCCCATAGCCGGCAGCCCACCAGGCTCCCCCGTCCCTGGGATTCTCCAGGAAAGAACACTGGAGTGGGTTGCCATTTCCTTCTCCAATGCATGAAAGTGAAAGTGAAGTTGCTCTCTTAAAGTGGTGTAGGGAATGACATTCATTATGCTATTGGCCTGCCAGTCTCCGAGGACTTTGCGTGGCCTGGTGGAAGAAGGCTTAACCTCTCACAAGTCTCTGAGGTTGGCTTTAGGGCTTATGATATTTTTAATTAGCCACCTGTTAGCGGTCTTCTTCACCAGGGAGAAATACTCAGCCTGATGTAGACTCCTGGAGCGTGTCCTACAGGAAGGTAGATGGGAAATGAGCTATGCTGCCCTCTCCAACCAGCCACATACCTTCCACAACAATCCAACCTTGGATCACAGGCTTACACCTGGAAAAGCCCTGCTTTCCCTTCCTCTCCAGGGACCAGCAGATGGGAAAACTAAATTCTTTTGAAGTTTACTTACGTGAAATTTACTTAGTGTGACCCATTAGGCTGTTTCCTTTCATTCAGTCCTATGGCAAATTCTATTCTGAGCAGAAGAAACACACAAGAATCATAACCAGAAGTACAAATAGCATTAAGGTCCCTATGCAATTCTTAACGGATGATACAGGGCTCCAAACCAAATGGCCGAAAGGCTACTTCTAGCTCAATAGGAGCTCCTTAAAAGTAATAATAGTAATAACAGCAACAACCACCACCTCATTTATCAAACCACATGCTTACCAATTAAATACTTAATGGTATAAAGAGTCCTAAATGGTATTATCATCATACCAGCAGAGTGATTTCAGCAAATCGCATAATCAAGAAATACCCACTGAGCATTCAGTCATGTTCTACACTCTGTGCAGATGTGCAATCCTAGCATAATAAAGAGCCATCTGTTAAGTCTCAATTGCATAAGCAGTGCCTTGGGTAAGTTGGACTCCCTGCCCTCTCCCCAGGCCTCACATTAATGAACCAGACTGAAATTAGAGAATGTACTTTTTGCATTCCTACACCCTTCTGCTTCCCTCAGTCTATCACCAGTAGTGATTCTGGTCAAGTGATTCGAGACTGCCTGGAATATCCACAGAAGGGGAAGTTGTTTCAATGCATGCAACTCTATTTATAGAACGTATACCTCTGCAAGAAGATATAATGGCCTGGGAGTCAAAGGCTTTAGATTCTATTCCCAGGACAGCTGCTAACTAAAGGACGGACTCAAGGAAAAGACTGGCCCTTTCTCAATCTCAAAGCCCACATCAGCACTGGACCAGATCTGTGCTTCTCAGAACCACGTAGCTGCCCTTGGCTATGTCTCAGCAGGCAAAGAGAAGTGAGGCAAAGTGATTTATGATGAATAATAGAGTACTGAAGTTGGCTGCAGTATAGTGACTGCAGCCATGAAATTAAAAGATGCTTACTCCTTGGAAGGAAAGTTATGACCAACCTAGATAGCATATTGAAAAGCAGATTACTTTGCCAACAAAGGTCCATCTAGTCAAGGCTATGGTTTTTCCTGTGGTCATGTATGGATGTGAGAGTTGGACTGTGAAGAAGGCTGAGCACAGAAGAATTGATGCTTTTGAACTGTGGTGTTGGAGAAGACTCGAGAGTCCCTTCGACTGCAAGGAGATCCAACCAGTCCATTCTGAAGGAGATCAGCCCTGGGATTTCTTTGGAAGGAATGATGCTAAAGCTGAAACTCCAGGACTTCAGCCACCTCATGCAAAGAGTTGACTCATTGGAAAAGACTCTGATGCTGGGAGGGATTGGGGGCAGGAGGAGAAGGGGACGACAGAGGATGAGATGGCTAGATGGCAATACAGACTCGATGGACGTGAGTCTGAGTGAACTCCGGGAGTTGGTGATAGACAGGGAGGCCTGGCGTGCTGCGATTCATGGGGTCGCAAAGAGTTGGACATGACTGAACAACTGAACTGAACTGAAGTTGGCAAATTATGTACACATCTATTCATTTGTATCTTATCCCTCCTCTAGCTCACTTGCAAAACACTTTTTGCCACATTACAAGGACAAATTGAAGCTGATGTAGACGCTTTCATATGCTTTCTTGGATTGGAGGGCAGAGGTGAGCTACGGATACAGCAGTTGCGAATTCTACACAACCCAAATATTATCTTCTTATTTACGCAGCCCTCAGCTCAGTCTGTTGAGGACGCGAACATCCAAGATGGGTACAGCAGCTACAAAAAGGTTGAGAGCGCCTGGGCTAAATCATTCATTCAACCTGCTGTATTTTGAAGAAACCACCTCCTGCCAGACCCCAATCTAAGTGCTAGGGAAACAACAGCGGGTTAACCAAGACATGGTCTTGGCTTCTGTGGAGCACTGTCTGGCAAGAGGGAAAAAAAGTGACATAAAACACACGAATTAAAACCTATGATCAGAATTATTAGAGCCTGTAACAGAGCCACCACTGGGCAGCAGGTGAGGGAAGGAGGTTGCAGAGGGAAGAGTGTGGGTAAGGGTTCAGTGGCCCAGAGGTTACAAAAACATGTTCAGTGAACCCAAAGCAGCTCCTTTTGCCTAGTGAATAGAGTGCGAGGGGAAACCCATAAAAAATGATGCTGGAGGCATGCGCAGAAGCTAGATCACACAAGGTCTGGGAAGCCATGTGAACGACTTTGAATTGTTCCCTCCCACAAGTCCCTACGATTCTGCTCAGAGAGTGCAACTCGGATGTGTGAATATATGCCAAGGATCACAGGTCTGAAACTCTGGTGCTTTTTTCCCATAAAAACACTGCTAGGGAGACTTCCCTGGTAATCCAGTAGATAAGAGTCCACCTGCCAATGCAGTGGCCATAGGTTCAATCCCTGGTCTGGGAAGATTTCACATACCATGGAGCAATAAGCTCATGTGCCACAGCTACTGAACCTGCATGTTGCAACTGCTGAAGACCATGCCCCTAAAACCCATGCTCCACAACAAGAGACACCACTGCAATGAGAGGCCCAGGCATCACAACAGAGAATGGCCCCACTGCAACTAGAGAAAGCCCACACACAGCAACGAAGACCCAGCCCAACCAAAAATAAATAATAAAAAACACTGTTTGGAATCCTGCTGAGGGACTCTACTTCCATTCCATTCCAGATTAAACAGGCTTTTGCCAGCTGGTCTGAGAACCAGAACCCCAAGAATATTGCTTCCACGGGAAAATGCAATCTGAATTCTAAACAGATTTCCAAAGAAACCTTTGGAACAAAACCCATTCAACAGTTGTTGGGGAATGCTTGGAAAGCAATGAAACACAGGACCTTGCTTTCCTCCATGGAGCCCATGTTTGAAAAAAAAAAAAAAAAAAGACTGAACACTACAACCACTGTCTTAAAATAAACACAATATCCTCACTTTGATTAGTAGGGTTATACTCAGGTACAACCATTGAGTGGCACCAAGTATTCATATACTTCAAGTACCACAAAACCCCAAATATGTGGCAGATGACTGGCTACTTCCACTCTAAATAAAGACAAGGCAGAAATGGAGAAGAGGGTGGTCTCGTTAAAAAGAAACATGGATTTAAACCAAGTCAGTAACTTCTACACAACATTCCTATGTCCATGCCTCTTCAGGCAGGAATTCAACAAATACTGAGATGCTAACTGCCATCAATTTCCTTTCAGTAGAGAATCCTTACCTATTAGCACTCAGAAAAACACTTCCTCTTCCCACTTCCACATGGAAGAATGCCCCACTTCCCCCACCCACTTATTCAGTCTAACAGTAAGGGAAATGGAAGGGGTGGTAGTTTCCCAGAACCACCCTCCAAACCCCCTCAGGTCATTTTACGGAGCTGTCATTCTCAAAGTTCAGGGTGCATAAATATTACCTGGAGACGGGTTAAGTCATATCCCCAGGTCAATTCCCTCCCCCTTATCTGGACTCAATAGGCCTGGGGAAGAGTACAGGAATCAACATTTTAAAAAGGCATCCAAGGTAACTGAGGCAAATGGCTTAAAAACCAAACCTTGAGAAACTCCATTGTGGAAATTCTAGCCAGCTGAGTCCCCACCCCTGAACTGAGAATGTGAAGTCGCTCAGTCATGTCCAACTCTTTGCGAACCCATGGACTATAAAGTCCATGGAATTCCCCAGACCAGAATTCTGGAGTGGGTAGCCATTCCCTTCTCCAGGAGATCTTCCCAACCCAGGGATTGAACCCAGGTCTCCCGCACTGCGGCACATTCTTTTCCAGCTGAGCCACCAGGGAAGCCCTGAACTGAGAATACCAGTTGCCAATCAGAACTGGCTGGGTGATCTGATGTGAGACAGTGACTGAGGGCAAAATGGACACAAGATAAGAAAACAGCATCCCAGTCAGTGTGCCCCCAGCTATACTTTAGTTTTTAAAAATCCCATATTTTTACTTTAATCCAAGCAGATGGCATTGCCTTTCCAGCAATCTCCTCCTGGCACCAGAAAAGGAACTCAACAGAGACCATTTAGAAGGAAGGTATAGAAGGGGGAAGAGAAACAATGTTAATTTGCTTGGCCCTGCCCCAACTTGCTCAGCCTCCTTACCTCTCCTGATGGTTGGTTTCCATTTCTGGAACTCGGTGCTGCTGTGGCAGAGAAGAGAGGCCAAGGTGGGGCGGTCTTCTCTGACTCACATTAACGTTTTCCTCTATTACATGAATGATCATGAGTTGACTGGAAAGAGGAATAAACGAAAGGCAAATATTCTACTGAGAGGTTAAATAGGATAAAGAAGGCCCCCTGTTGGTTGAGAGATGTGAGGTGATAAATGAACAGTCAGAATCCCTGCCTCTTTTCATTTTCACTGTTTGCCAGGAACACGGATTTAAAACCCATAACGTCAGCCCTGAGCCTGAAAGAAATAATCAGGTATCTGTTTTTTTCCACTGTTCCTCATAATACCCAGAAGTCTCAGCAGTTCCCGTTAACTCTAAAAGCCTAAATGGTAACCAACTGTTGTTGATTCAGCCCCAAATCTACAACTGTGGATCTAGATCTGCTCTATGTCATTGTGGTAAGAACATTTAACATGAGATCTATTCCCCTAACAAATTTTAAATGTACGATAGAGTATTGTCAATTATAGCGCAATGTCATACAGCAGAGCTCTAGAACTTATTCATCTTGTATAACTGAACCTTTATGCTCACTGATTAGCAATCTCCCAGGCCCTGCTAACCCTTCCCTCCCAGCTTCTAGTAACCATCATCCTACTCTGATTCTATGAAGTCGACTAGGTAAATAGCTCATGTAAGTGGAATCATGCAGTGTTCGTCCTTCTTTGACTGGCTTCCTCCACTAACCATAATATCCTCAAGGCTCACCCACATATCATGGCATATGACAGGATTTCCTCCTTCTTAAGACTGAATAGTCCCACTGTGCATTTTTATATTTTCTTTATCCATTCATCTATCGTTGCATGGCATTTGGGTCGTTTCTATATCTTGGCTACTCTGAATAGTGCTTTAAGAACACTGGTTGGCTAGGTATCTTTTCAAAAGTCTGATTTCAGTTCTTTCAGCTAAATACTCAGAAGTGGTAAGTAATTGCTGGCTCATATGGCAGTTCTATTTTTGAGGAATCTCCATACTGTTTTCCATAGCAGTGCACCATTTTGCATTCCTATCAACAGTGTACAAGTGTTCCAATTTCTCTACATCTTCACTAACACTTATATATTTTTTCTCTCGCTATTATCAAGAAATGGAAAGGCAAGTGTTGGTCTGACCATTTTTACTGAAAGAAAACAGCCCTACTCAAGTTGACTCAACAAAAGAGAGGTTTATGGTAAGAAAACAGGTATTCCGTGAGAATCTGTGTGGGATAATGCTTGGCCTTAGGGGATCTGGAAGGCGGTTCTAGGTCCAACGTGGTTACGAGGAACAGCTACCGTGTCTCTCAGGGCATCTCTCCTCCTCTTACTGTTTCCTTTGGCTTCTCTCTCCTCATAGCACCAGCCTGGACTTGCCCTGACATGCCTGCTCCCCTCCCTGTCATTTTTTGGCTCTTTGTCCCAGCTGCTGCTGCTGCTGCTGCTGCTAAGTCGCTTCAGTGTGTCCGACTCTGTATGACCCCAGAGACGGCAGCCCACCAGGTTCCACCGTCCCTGGGATTCTCCAGGCAAGAACACTGGAGTGGGTTGCCTTTTCCTTCTCCAGTGCATGAAAATGAAAAGTGAAAGTGAAGTCGCTCAGTCGTGTCCGACTCTGCAATCTCATGGACTGCAGCCTACCAGGCTCCTCCGCCCATGGGCTTTTCCAGGCAAGAGTACTGGAGTGGGGTGCCATTGCCTTCTCCAGTCCCAGCTGCAAACTGTCTTATTTAGTCTCTCAGCTTCCCAATTCTAATTTCCTAGGAGGGGAAACTGAATGGCCCAGCTCATCTTATCAAGCTCATACTGCACCCCAGGTGACCCATTGGCTGTTTAGGGGACAGGTGGCCACTCCCAGTCCAGTCAGCCTAAGGCAGGGAGGCAAAGTCTCCGGCACAGTTCATGGCTACTGCCCCCTCCCATCTCATCCCAGCGGACAGGAGTGGTTTGCCTTTGAAGGTGATATGGATCCAAAGGCACAGTAAAATATATATTCCCAAGTCTGAGGCTTTGCATGTAATGTGAAAGTCAATAATATGTCCATTCATGAGCTTCCAAAACCCATATTTTAACCTTCATAATTAAGAAAAAAGAGCATCTGACCTCAACATAGGCTTTAGCCCTCAGTGCCTACTAAACTGACCTTTTTAAACTGGTAAAAAGAATCCAAGTATGTTTTAAAGAAGAAAAAGTTTAGTACTTTAATAAGGCTTCCCTGGTGGCTCAGATGGTAAAGAGCCACTTGCAATGCAGGAGACTCAGGGTTCAATCCCTGAATAGGGAAGATCCCCTGGAGAAGGAAATGGCAAACCATTCCAGTATTATTGCCTAGAAAATCCCATGGATGGTGGAGTCTGGAAGGTATAGTCCATGGGTTGCAAGGAGTTGGACATGATTGAGCAACTAACAAAAAAAAAATAAATAAATAAAAGGCAAAAACACTGTGCTGTCAGCTCCCTGAGATAGACAGGAAAGGAGAAGAAAGTATTAGACAAACCCTGATAAATGGATACCACTGGCCTTTAGCCCATCTCTCTTGATAGTCCTTCAGTCAGCTTGCTTTACACCGTATGAACATCTTATCTTCCTCCAAGTTTCTCCAAGTAGCATGTGAGGTCAGCGTTCAGTGTTAAGTAGAACAAGTGAGCAGCATCATAAACTGACAGATGGCAATTGAGAGCTTATCACTCTTGGATTATTTAATTCCCACACTGGAGAGTAAAGCATTCTATTTTGACAGCCACCTAATAATGGCTGTCAGACACTTTAACCACTTTCAGGCTAAACCTTCCCCTCCATAACCTTATTTCCTCCCATCAATTCCCAGATGCAAAAAAAAAAAAAAAAAAAAAACATAAATGCCATGCCTACTAAAGTCAATAGCTTTGCTAGTGACAAGTGCCTAGACCAAGGACAACACAAAAACATGGACAACCATGGAGAATAACAGAGACCCAACAGGTCAGAACACCAAACATATCTGATGGTGGCCATTTGTAAAATGAGCAAGAGATGATGAGAAATTAAAAGGTTGCCTTGCTTTGAAAACAGGTTTCTCAAACTCAAACTAAGTCCTACTGGAGTTGAAGAGATTCCAAATAGGGTTTCAAAGATCAGAGCTGCAAAATCCTAAAGACTTATGAAAGATTTTGATATTTAGTGTTATCTCACAGTTATGCCTGAGCAGCTTAGTTTATTGAAGAGTCTTCCTGGAACTCTTAGTAACATTAATTGAGCTGCATCTTACACTCTGCATAAGTTGTGGTACCTCTGGAGGAGGGAGCGGACAGAAAGGCACTCTGTTTCTGGTACCCAATAGCAGTTATCAATCTTTTCATCCCATGAATCACCTATTATCCCATGAGTCACCTATTATCCCTTCTTAAAATAGCCCTTCAGTCAGAAAAACAAATATCAAATACTAACCTATATATATGTGGAATCTAGAAAAATCGTATAGATGGCCTTATATGCAAAACAGAAATAGAGATACAGACACAGAGAACAAAAGTATGGATACCAAGGGGAAAGAGGGATTGGGAGATTGGGATTGACACATATACTCTATTGATACTATGTGTAAAATAGAAAATGGATGGGGACATGTGTATAGGACAGGGAACCTCTACTTAATGTACTGTGGTGACCTAAAAGGGAGGCAAGTCCAAAAGGAAGCAGATATAGGGAGCGGATATATGTATATGTTGGAGAAGGAAATGGCAATCCACTTCAGTATTCTTGCCCGGGAAATCCCATGGACAGAGGAGCCTGTGAGCTACAGTCCATGTGATCACAAAAGAGTCAGATATGACTTAGCAACTAAACAACAAACACACCTATACGTATGGCTGATTCATTTTGCTATGCAGTAAAAGCTAACACAGCATTGTAAAGCAACTATACTGCAATGTAAACTAATTAAAGAGAAAATTAGCCCTTCAAAATCCCTTATGCTTCTTTCTCATCATAGATATTATACAGCAATTAAAAGGAATGAAGTCATGCTACAGGCACTGGCATCTAACTCTACTGCCCAGTGAGGAAAGTTTCAGATTGTAAGGAATCAACTCAGTTTTGTTTAAAACAAAAAAAAAAAAGATAAAAGATCTGAAAGATTAAATCCAAGCCATCAATGATTCTCTCTGGTAGATAGGATTATGGAGGATTTTCACTTTCCTTTTTGCCATTTTTCTTACAAAACATGGGCCTGTTTTTCTGTTTGGGGCTTTTTTTTTTTTGCAATCAGGAAAAGGATATTTTTAACCCTCTGCAGTTCATTGGTAGGTAGTACCAACATGGCATTGGTATGCATCTCTAATTTGTAGATTCTGGAGTGGCTGGAAGGGAAAGAGTACCACAGAAGGGTCTCTTTTACAAGAAAGCCATTCACTCTGTTTATAGAAGTCACACTCAGTATGTACATCCCATGAATGTGACAGAAGGCAGTGTGCACAGAGGTCAAACACAGCGGCTCTGGAGTCCAGGCTCAAGTCTCAGGCTACTCCAAACTTGTTTTAAGCTTCCTCCTCTGTTGACTGATGATTCTGTACCAAACACTTGGAACATGTCAAGCATATGATGCACTCAACAAATGGTAGCTTTTCTGAAAGATTTGTCATTGAAAATCATTTTCATTTAATTTCAGTTATAATGCGTGCAATTTAATTTAAAATACTTTTAGCATAGACATTGTTATATGTGTTTATTAGTTTTCTACACTGTAGGACAGTTAATTAACATTTAGTGCTATGCTGGAAACCCAGTACCACTAGCTAGCAAGAATTGATTCTGTGCATCTTTCCCTGTTAGTTTAGTGAGGGTAGATTGGTAACTTGAAAAGGACCATGGAAATTGGCAAATGCTATAAATCAGGACTTTTAAGTGTTTAACCAGTACCTCACTGTTAACATCTGAAAAACCCTAACTCAGAATACACATTCAAGGGGTGATTACAATTCACAGCTATTTTGAAGAAGGGATAATGGGTGCATATGGGACAACAAGGTTGATAACTGCTGTTGGGTACCAGAAACAGAGAGCTATTCTGTCTGCTCTCTCCTCCAGGGCTACCGTAACTTCAGTTCAGTTCAGTCGCTCAGTCGTGTCCGACTCTTTGTGACCCCATGAATCGCAGCACGCCAGGCCTCCCTGTCCATCACCAACTCCCGGAGTTCACTCAGACTCACATCCATCGAGTCAGTGATGCCATCCAGCCATCTCATCCTCTCTCGTCCCCTTCTCCTCCTGCCCCCAATCCCTCCCAGCATTAGAGTCTTCCAATGAGTCAACTCTTCACATGAGGTGGCCAAAGTACTGGAGTTTCAGCTTTAGCATCATTCCTTCCAAAGAACACTCAGGGCTGATCTCCTTTAGAATGGACTGGCTGGATCTCCTTCCAGTCCAAGGGACTCTCAAGAGTCTTCTACAAACCACAGTTCAAAACTATCAATTCTTCGGCGGTCAGCTTTCTTCACAGTCCAACTCTAACATCCATACATGACCACTGGAAAAACCATAGCCTTGACTAGACGGACCTTAGTCGGCAAAGTAATGTCTCTGCTTTTGAATATGCTATCTAGGTTGGTCATAACTTTTCTTCCAAGGAGTAAGCGTCTTTTAATTTCATGGCTGCAGTCACCATCTGCAGTGATTTTGGAGCCCCAAAAAAACAGTCTGCCACTGTTGCCACTGTTTCCCCATCTATTTCCCATTAATTACCTGGAGTGCAAATCAATGAATGTTGTTCAGTTCGAAACTGAGATCTTTAATCAAAGCCCACAATCTCTTAAGAACTCAGCAAGGAAAAGACAAACTATCCAGTTTTTAAAATGGGCAAAAAACTTGAACAGGTATTTCTCCAAAGACATTAAATGGCCAATGAGCACATCGTTGGTTATTAGGGAAATACAATACAAAACCACAATGAGATACCACTTCACACCTACTAGGATGGCCATTATCTTTAAAATTATAAAATAAGTGATAGCAAGAAGGTGGAAAACTTGGGACCTTGGTACATCACTGGTGGGAATGCAAAACAGTTCAGCTGCTGTGAAACAGAGTTCTACAGTTCCTCAAAAAGCTAAACAGAGAATAACCATGTGATCTAGCAATCTCACTCCTGGGTACATACTCCAAAGAATTTTTAAAAAGAGACTAAACAGATACTTGCAAGTCAATGTTCATTGCAGCATTATTCACAACAGTCAAAGGGAAATAATCCAAGTGTCCACAGACAGATGAATAAACAAAATTTGGTATATCCATAAAACAGAGTATCATTCAGCCTTAAAAAGGAATGACATGTTACATTATTCACGACCCTTAAAAACACTGTGCAAAGTGAAATAAGCCAGACACAAAAGGACAAACATTACATGACTCCACTTATATGAGGTAGCAAGATAGGCATGTTCACAGAGACAGATAATAGAACAGTAGTTCCCAGGGCTGAGGGAGGGGAAAATAGGGACTTACTGTTTAACGCTTATGGTAAGGAGTTTATATTTGAAGTGATGAAAAGTTTTTGTAAATAGTGGTGATGGTGGCAGAACACTGTGAACATAATTAGTGCCACTGAACTATGCACTTCAAAATGGTTACAATGGCAAATTTCATTATATATATATTTTTACCACAATATAAAAAATACTGTAATGTATCAAAAATCATTAATCGTACACTTTAAGTGGGTGAACAGTATGGTACATAAATGATATCTCAATAAAGCTTTTTTTAATCCCTCAAGCAAGTCATGAGGAAATTGGGGAGGGGGTGATAAAGGCATTCTCTACCTTGCTTATGGTATATACTTGTCAAAACTTGCAAAACCCTATCCTAAAAAGGGTGAATTTTACTGTATGTAAACTATACCTTTTTTTTAATGGATAAAAAGCTATATTCAAATGCTTCTATGAAATCCTTCAAATGGTTTGTTAATTAGAGCAATGGACATTAAAATATATTTCACCGCAGAACTTCTTGGTGCTCAAGATGAGTGGACCAGTTAGAAGTATTCAGGCACACCCACCCTTGCAAACCTTGAATATAAGAGCTGGCCAGCCCAATGACTTTTAGGAATGACACACTAGGTTCAGAAGTCCCAACAAATCTTACGTATAGACACTTAATGGATGTTTTGAATGTGCCCTTTAGAAAAGTAAGGTGAATCCTATAGCTAGAATACTGTTACATCTATCTCCAGGGAAACTTTCTCACAAGACAATGGTTGGCAACAGGAGACGGAATGTCTCTGGGCATACAGATCAGGCTGTCTGACTGTTTTCTGCCTGATGATTAGAAAATGTTTGTGTGGTAGAATTTGATCTGAATTGCTTTCACTGTAATATCCTGGTTTATAGGGAGAGAACCTTATAGCCCTCACCTACCTCTAACTGTTGAAAATCAGTGATACTCACCAAAACAGAATCAAATAACTGGACAACCAAATTGGCTTATTAAATATCAATTTGAACAAATATTTTGAGGACTTCTGTATAAACAGAGGTGTGTCTGATCTTGGTAATTTCCTTCGAGTAAAATCAAAACTGAAGAAATTAAAAACATCAACTTTCCCATTCAGGCTACATGGCTAACAGGGATGAGAGGATAGAAGCTGTTCATGTTTATTACTTATTTACAAGGTAATCNCAACTTGCCATTCCTCAACCTGCCATTTTTTAGTCATCTTGACCAAATACATTTTTCATTAAAAATGATTTATCTGATAATAGTCATTTATTAATCAAATCCGCTCACCCACAATTCCTTTAACAAACATTTTTAAATTGCCTCCCATTGTGTTTGCATTATATGGCATATTTTTCTTGTTTTAACTTGTCAACTCTCAAAAAAAAAATCCTGAGTAAAGTATGACCACCCTCATTTCATAAAAGAAGAAATTGACTCTCATGTTTTACTAGGCCAGGCTGCTAACTAATAAGAGAGGTTGGGTTTGAACCTGGGCCTATCAAACTGCAAAACTGTGTTCTTTTCCATCACAGAGAAAACAGGGACTGGAGTTGTTTCACCAACTGAGCTGGATCTCACAGGACTCAACCCAGCTTCTTTCTAGTCGTCTTTCCACTGACTGCAGACCTCTCCATCCTTATTTTCTAAATGAGTGATATGTCAGAGCCTGGGTAAAGCCATGTGGAACATCTTTATTGGTATTACCCCTTCGGAATGAAATGGACCAGTGATGGGACAATGTAGGGCTGTATGTCCAGTGAGAGGACCCAGAAATGGGTTGTTCTTTGATTAGGAAGGTGGGGTAATGGGAATGGAAGGGCGAGTGGGAAGAGATGACCAGATAAAGAGAGGAGGGAAATGTAGAAAAATAACATGAGGTCAAAAATGGGAAACTAGTATCTTGAAACGTGCAGGCTGGTTACTAACAGTGAGTCAGCATGAATCAAGGAATAAGATTCAGGGTGAGAGAGGCTAGGTCAAACAAGCAATTTCTTTTGTGGTTTCATTGGGGGCTAAAATAAAAACCTCATCATTAACTAAACACAACACTAACATGAAGGGGTGAAATAATTTATCCTTAAATAACAGGCTGACCTATTCAGAATTGTAATTTTAATGTAAGACTAACCTTTGAAAACAGATCAAGTGGTATAAATTATTAAGGATAAGACATTCATCAGATAGATGGTGTCTATTAGTAATTTTATGCATGAAGAGTTATCTCCTGGAGTACAGTTGGGGCTGCTTCTGCGAAGAAAAAAATGAAGAACCCAGTTACCCTTTTGTGACATGTGCAGCTGATTTTAATCAGTATTTCTCCTGTCAGGTGAAATGAAAAGACTGAAATATGATCTCTTCTGTGGATGCACATTCACTGCCTCCCACCTCCTTCCTGGAAGCTGCACCAGGAGTTCTAGCATGGAGAAAATGGAGATACACTTTTAGAGCAGTTTTTTTTTTTTCCCCAGTTCTGAGCGGGAAATATCTAAATTAATTGGTCAAAGCATAAAATGTTGGCAAATCTTCTAGCTGCCTAGCACTAGGTTAAGTGTTCTGTGAGAGAGGAAGGGGACAGTAGAGCCTAAGACGCTTCTTATCTTCAGGGATGCAGATGATGGAGACTTGCAGGGACCTAAGAGTCGGACGACTGAGCAACTGAACTGAACTGAACTGAAAATGAAGTGCAGCCCTGCAAGTTCATTTACAGCTATGTGAGTTGGAGCCTCAGTTTCATTTTCTGTAAAATAGATATAGTGTTCTTACCTTCCTCATGGAGTTGTTGTGAGAACTCACAGTAGTGTCTGGAAAGAATGACTCACCAGGTGTATATATTCACTATATTCAGGTTAATAAATGTTGAACTATATAAAATTACTATTTCCATTCAACCAGTGTCTTCAGTTGGGATGTGGGTTGCTTTTCTTCCCCACCACCATGTAGCACCATTCCTTGAGGCATTTGTGGTTTGCCCTTTCTCTCATCTGTAGGCCCATGATGAGCACCCCAAGCTGTTGAGAAAGAGATTGTCTTTGTGAGGGAAGTTGGGTGGAGATGAGTAAAGTCTCAGGGTCCAGAGAGTTGACCCTCCTAGTGGCTGGGTGCAGTGGAGTTTCCCGAGAACAAGGACAGTGTATGGAATTCCTGTGGCATTGGCTGTGCAGGGGCTCACCCAGATGAGACTGGGTGGTCAGTGGGTTAATGACCTGAGGGATGGGAGGAGGTGGGTGCCTTTTTCAAGGGAAGCTCCAGGGTCCATCGTAGTGCCAAGGATGATGCTAATCACCATCACATGGCCCTTCCAGGTTCATTTCCTTTAATGCCAAGCTCCACTGACCTCCCCTGCCCCCTGCTCCCCTTCTCCTCTCTTCTTTCCTCAGTCTACTCAGTCCTTATTTAGAGGACCAATAGGTATAGTAATTTCTCTTTCAGATTTTTTTTAAGGACACAAGGTTTGTCCCTAGTGCTTCAGGCCTTAGGTGTTTTAACATCAAAAAACCTGGCTCTTTATGACTTAAAGGTATGCCTTAGAAATTCCAACAGTTTCTGTTTTTCCTGCCGTATGAGCTGTCTCATGCAAAGAATTCCTTGGAGTAAATGTTGGTGTTGGCCTGATGCTCAGAAGGTGTGGAGATAATCGGGGGAAGGAACTTTCTGTACCGCAAGACGTGCATGCGTGCTAGGTTGCTTCAGCTGTGTCCGACTTTTTGTGATTCTATGGACTGGAGCCCACCAGGCTCCTCTGTCCATGGGATTCTCCAGGCAAGAATACTGGAGTGGGTTGTCATGCCCTTCTCCAGGGGATCTTCCCAACCCGGGGATCAAACCTGTGTCTCTAATGTCTCCTGCATTTGCGAAACTTCCCTGGTGGCTCAGATGGTAAAGCGTCTGCCTACAATGCGGGAGACCCGGGTTCGATCCCTGGGTTGGGAAGATCCTCTGGAGAAGGAAATGGCAACCCACTCCAGTACTCTTGCCTGGAAAATTCCATGGATGGAGGAGCCTGGTAAAGTACAGTCCATGGGTTTGCAAAGAGTCGGACATGACTGAGCGACTTCAATGTCAATGTCAATGTCTTTACCACTAGCACCACCTGGGAAGTCCATACCTCAAGATATGATTCCTGCAAAACTTTCTTCTCCCTCCTTCCCCTCTCCACTTGATTGCTATGATTATGCCTGCTTTAAAGGAAAAATCAACCCAAGTTTAGAGAAGTTAATCTTGTGTTGGTTGGGTGTCCCAGAACAGAGTTGACAGAGCTCAGAGAACAAGGAGCTGATAATCCTCAGAGAAGAGACAAACAGATCGATTAGAGAAAGCTTTAGACCATGGTATCCATCTGTGAAAGGAAGAGGGGGAGGAAGGGAGATTTAGGGGAGTGAAAGCCTTAAACTATAGTGCATATCTGATAGAAGTGGGGAGCTGCAGGGCACAGATTGCTTGTTAGAGAAATGCCATGTTGAGCAGAAATGACTGGGCCCTCATACCCTTGATTAGCCTCTGACACATTGCCTGGGAAAGCATCAGAAGCTCGAGGCAGATTTTACAGGTTCCACAGCTCCAGGCTGTCAGACACTTTGGCTTCTGCAGCTGAGTGCCAAGTCCCTTCTTGAAGAGGGATCCAAATGGAACCTCCACAGCTGCTGTACATGCCGGTGGCCACATGAGCATTGGTGAGAGAACTGGGGCTGGAACCTGGCGTCTGGTTCCTGGTCTGGTCTTCTTTCCTCTCTACCTGGACACTCACAATTCTGACTATCACCAGATGAGATATCATTATGCATTCATTGCCTTCTGTAGACACTGAGAGCTGCTGAGATTCACAGATTTGAGTAATCTATGTGGATTATTGCAACCAAGTACAGACTCTTTTTGAGGATGCTGCCTGGAGGCAGACAAACCAAGTGAAAAAGGAGCGAGAATACCTACAGATACAGTTATTCAGTTTGCTTGACTTCTCTGATAGCGTCACATCCCATGCCCTTCTCCCTACCTCAGGAGTTTCCTACTGTCTGGTCCAAAATCAAGATTTCTGCCAAGCAGATGCTGTTAAGTTCCAAGGTTTGCTGGAATTACTCTTAAACTGCAGACCTATGGATGATAAAACATGTTTTCTCCTGATCATTTGGACGGAATCCAAATGATAGTGGATGATCTTTGAGAGAGAACAGCCATGAATTAATGTGTATAACAAAAGTGTTAGTTTCTCAAAAGGTCACTTTAAGGCAGTGATGCAGGCTGTGTGGGAGAGTGACCAGGCTTAGATGCCATGCAGGAGTTTCAGTCGAACCTGCCCTGCTGCTGGCACTCAGAGTTTCACATTAGCCAAATCAAGGCCAAGCCTTTGTACTGTCAACATCTGCTTTGAGTTATTCAGATATAGTCTCACTTCTGCATTTTGGTAAGAATGGTAATAACCTAAAACAGAACAAAAACTAGAAACCTATTGCTGCTCAAGACCAAATCTTTATGTTGTCAACATTTACCCAGAAGTGTTCAGATATCCTTTTGAGTAGAAAGGACATTGTTACTTTTGTATTCTATAGAATTGTAAACTTAACATTAACAGTGCTAAGAGAGTGATGGTTAATCTTTTGTTGTTGTTTTTCCTTCTTGCTGCTGAGTGAGGGAAATGTGCTGAGAGTATTTGATCATTTAATCCTTGCAGTAGCCCCAAGCAGTAGGCAGCAATTCTTTCATTTTGCAGATCGAGAACTGTCTTAGATCCAACTCATTTCAAAGCTCATTCATTCCTTATGCTGTACAGACACTTTACCACTTAATGGAATCCAACAATAAAAAGAAAAACCAGAGTCTAATTTGTCATTTTTTATTTGGTCACATAAGGCTCAGAGTTATTGGGAGTCTGAGCTAGACTCCACTCTCTTGCTCCCGGCTCCCAGTACCCAACTCTTTGCCTCCATTATGCTGATTAAGCAGAGCAGCACTTATGGCTAGAGTTGCCTTGGGTGCCCCTTGGGAATACCAATAGGTCTTTTTTTTTTCTCTAATTAATTTTTATTTTTTAGTTTGTTTTGCTTTACAATACTGTATTCGTTTTGCTACCCATCAACATGAATCAGCCACGAGTGTACATGAACTCCCAATCCCGACCCCCACCTCCCTCCTCCCACCCCACACCCTCTCTCTGGATTATCCCCGTGCATCAGTCCCAAGCATCCTGCATCCTGTATCAAACCTGGACTGGCGATTCATTTCACTTATGATATCACACATGTTACACTGCCACTCTGCCAACCCATCCCACCCTCTCCCTCTCCCACAGAGTCCAAAAGGCCATTCTATACATCTGTGTCTCTTTTGCTGTCTTGCGTACAGGTTTATCATTACCATCATTCTAAATTCCATATATATGTGTAAGTATACTGTATTGGTGTTTTTCTTTATGGGTTACTTCACTCTGTATAATCGGCTCCAGCGTCATCCACCTCATTAAAACTGATTCAAATGTATTATTTTTAATGGCTGAGTAATACTCCATTCTTTTAGTTCTTTGAGGCCACAGTTACAGCGTGGTACAGCCTCCTGGCTTTCACTTCATTTCAAGATAGTTACTCTTCCTTCATTGTGGGGTCCCAAAGCCTTTGACAAATTGCTAGGAAACTGAATAGCAAGAGAAAATTGTCCAGATGAGGTGTAGACATCAGAACTGTCCTCTTAGCTGGTGTGTATTTAACTTTATTTTTCAATTTCCAAAGCATGTAAGAAGTAGCGGCTATAGTTCTGTATGCCACCAGTCCAAGACTTTGTTTGGTGAACAAAAGCACCTGTAATTAAGAAATAAACTTCTAAAATTACCAAATGATGATCAGAACTTCTTGCATGCCACTACACAAAACATTTGGTCAAGATCTCCTCCTTCCTTCCTTCTCTCTTCTCCATTTTAGCAGCCGTGTATTCTTCACTTCTGTGCATTGTTATTTTTATCCATAATTTTTGGGAAAGTGAAGTATCAGCAGTTGAAAGATGACTTGGGGAGAGACATTTTTATTGCTTAAATGATTCTTTTCAGGGAGACAACTGAAGCCAAAAAGGGATCATTGCAAACCTAAAGGAGCTTGAGAAAATTTACACCCTCTAAGGTATTTTAAGCCTTTGGAGCTATTTTGAGAGAAAAGACTTATTTTAGGCTTGTGGAGAGTCCTGTTCCATAAGAGTAGAGCTAGACACCAGCCAGCTGGTATGGTGGTGGGGGGTGCTGGCTCTAGAGCTACGCTGTCTGGGGTCAAATCCTGCTCCTACCACCTGCCAAGGGACTTGACCTCTCAGTGCCCCCATTCCTTATCTCAAAAAGGGAGGAGCAGTTGCTGTCAAAATGCATATCTCATGGTAGTGTTGTGAAGTTCAGTGAGTTGCATTTATGTGCTTATGTTAATTAGGGCTTCTTCCATTGAAAGTGACCAAAAATTGACCCAAAGCCAGAGCCAGAAGGCAATTTATTGCTCACCAACACAGAAGTCCAGGAGCAAGACTGGATTCAGGACCTACAGTATCATCAAGACATTACATCTCTTCAGCAAGATGACTAACAATAGCTTCACCCTTTATACCATTTCAGGGAGAAAGTCTTATCATTGACTGGTCATCTTGTCCATCTCTGAACCAGTACTGAGGTCAATCTTGATTCACATACAATGTTTCAGTTGCTGTAGGCCTGGGTTTCATGGCTTACTCGAGAGCTGAGAGAACCGTATGGCCTGAAAATGTGTGCATGTAATTACCCAGAGGGGACTGTGGTTGGTTACCAAAGGCATTAGTCACTGATAATGGTTAGCACTGTGAGTGACTGTTCTACAGCCTGCCGAGTAGATGTTAGCTGGTGCCATTATTGTTGTTGTTACTGTTTGTCCATCAGCAAGGAACCCTAAAGCAAGTACCTTTGTGATGCTTAATCAGTGATTGCATTCCATACTGGGAATTCATCCCAGCCAGCTATTTATCATGCTCCCAGACTTTTTCCTTTGCTCTTCTCATCTCATGTTGATCTCATTTTCTTATTAATTATTAAAATACAACTTTATCCTTCAAAGCCTACTGCATCCATGGGACCTGCACGTTTAACATCTCGCTGACCTGAGAAATGCTGCAGCTATCACCCTCTGTCCTGTAAGGCATTGACTGTGAAACATCTTTGAACACTATAAAGTGCTGCAAAGCACTGTCTTCCCTTCAATACGTGACTCTAAAATATTCATGATTATGTACTCATTCTGGTATAACATGGTGGTTTAGAATAAGGCAACTGAGTTCAGACCTGCCTTTTTCACTAACTTAATATTCACTTGTGAACCTGATGAAGATCATAGAGCCTTCTGAGAATCACTTTCTTCATTGTAAGGGAGTACAAAAGTGCCCGCAACTCAAGGTCATGCCTGTGAAATGTGAACCTGGTATTTGTCACACACTTGCACATGCACTGTATCTTCTTATAAACAATTTGAAAGTAGGAAATGCATACCCACCCTGCCATCTTTGCTTCCCTGGAGTTTGTTTATATTATTATTTAGCCACAAGAATCCCTGGCTTGTAAAGAAATAGAACATTCAAACTTCATAGAGAAATCAAAGCTTGTGTTTTGTCTTTAAGACAAAAGTTCTGTGACATTTTAGTGTGTCAATGTCATTTCCAAACCAGAGATTCTAGGAGACACTAGCTTGTAAAGTTTTTGCTTCTTTGGCTCAAGTTTTTGTCCTGGCACCTCACTCCCCTTCCTGCCTCTGCTAATGGTGTACCTAGCCCTGCACAACAAACTGTGGAAAATTATTAAAGAGACGGGAATACCAGACCACATTACCTGCCTCCTGAGAAACCTCTATGCAGGTCAAGAAGCAACAGTTAGAACTGGACATAGAACAACAGACTGGTTCCAAACTGGGAAAGAAGTATGTCAAGGCTGTATATTGTCACTCTGCTTATTTAAATTATATGCAGAGTACATCGTGAGAAATGCTGGGCTGGATGAAGCACAAGCTGGAATCAAGATTGCCAGGAGAATATCAATAACCTCAGATATGCAGATGACACCACACTTATGGCAGAAAATGAAGAAGAGCTAAAGAGCCTCTTGATGAAGGTAGAAGAGGGGAGTGAAAAAGTTGGCTTAAAACTCAACATTCAAAAAACTAAGCTCATGGCATCCTGTCCCATCACTTCATGGCAAATAGATGGGAAACAATGGAAACAGTGACAGACTTTATTTCCTTGGGCTCCAAAATCACTGCAGATGGTGACTGCATCTATGAAAGTAAAAGCCACTTGCTTCTTGGAAGAAAAGTTATGACCAACCTAGACAGCATATTAAAAAGCAGAGACATTACTTTGCAGACAAAGGTCCATCTAGTCAAAGCTATGGTT
>SJXQ01011664.1:0-58989 GCA_006408695.1 Aepyceros melampus
CCTTTAACTATATTGTTCCCTTTTTCATAAGTTAAAGGGTAGGAAACTCACAAGACAAATGTTCTCATAGTCATACAACTAATTCTTGAGGAAATAGGATTAGAATTGAGGTTAGTTTTTTATGTTACATTGTATCTCTTCCTTACCCAATTTCTCTTGGTTTTGTTCACTTTACAGAAAAGTTCTGTTAACAGATTTAAGTATAGCAAAACTCAATGATTGAGGGGCTGACTGTAGATTATGATGGTGGTGGCTACTATTTTTTAAATTTCCATTTAGCAGTAGTGGGAAGAGATAAAAATACCTCTATCCTATGTACTTTTGACACTTATTAACTATGGCTATTATTTCCTTGCTTTCAAATAGAAACTTTTAAGATAAAGTGAATTTGCTAACATGGCAGTGTTGAGGTTGCTGGAATAGACATAGCTGCTTTAATTGAGGGCAGTGCTTTTAGTTAAATACATTTTTTTAATTTTTAATTACAGGACTAAGCTCAGTACTTACTTTGAGTAGTATGTCTTTATTTACAGTTATTGGCATTTCACTAAGATTTGGGAATGCTTGTAAACGGTTATATAGTAGTTGCTGTGATGGGGGTACCTACCTACATTTACAAGTCTTCTTTCATTTTTATCTTTTAAGGCAGAAGCAGGTTGGTTTAGCCAGAGATGTAGGAAAATAAACCACTCAAAGAGCCCACTTTCTTTCCTTGTTCCTTCATTACTACAGTTCACATTCTCAGAAGATGGTAAGTAGAAAATAAATTTGGCAAACAAAAAATTTTAACAAATTATTGACCTAACATTTTCTTAAAGAAATTCTCATCCTTAATTGAAACATGAAACAGTCCTTATTCAATAGAATTTGTTGTATATTTATATGGTCTTTTAAAGGGAGAAGGGATGATAAAACTTAGAGACAACATGAGTTTTATTCCCAAATTCTTATAAATGTAGCACCTTAGAACATGTGTCTATTACAGCTATGTGTACTTAAACCAGCCATGTCTGCATGTGAGAGAGTTAGACATTCAGACATTTAATACATGTTTTGCCCCCTCTAAAAGAATTCCCAGCGGAAAATGAATATATAATATATCTGAGTTTTTAATGAGAGATGTAGTCAGGTAAAGTAATTTTAAAATGCTTCAGTAAGGTAAGGTAAAAGCACCTAAAAATGTTAATATGACTGAATTTTTAAATTATTTTGAACAATGATATATTAGAAATTTCTGGAAGGAATAGACCAGGTAGAACTATTTTACTTGTCTTTAGCATATAGTAAACTAAATGTTCATTAAATGTTTGTTAAAGGAAGGAATAACTTGTAACCTGGTTTTGGTTTGGCTTAAAAAATTAATTTAGAAGACAGAAAAACTTATTTATGATGCTGTTAGCCCAGTCACAGTATTTGATATTTGCCTTTTTTTTTTTTTTTGTCATATGATGTCTGACCTAAATGCTTCCTAGCTTTGTTCTGGTGTAACTTTCCTAAGACTTAACTACAAAACAGCAGTTTTAATTTGCTATAAGCAGCTACTGTGTTTGATTTGTTAATTACTGGTTTTTTTTTTTTCATTTTATTTTAGATCCTATTGTTCAAATTGCAGTTGATAATTCAAGAAATATTTTATATACACGATCTGAGAAAGGAGTAATACAGGTAAGATTAATATTTTGCCACCATTGAAAAGCGGAAGAACATAACTGTTTTTAAGAAAGAAGACCTAGTCAGTCTTGGCTTCTCTTATGAAGTGTGTGCTTTAAAAAAAATCCCAAACCACTTCTTAGGGCACTAATTTTATGAAATTGTAAATCTCTGAATATTTTCCTACCTATATGAAGTAGCAGAATTAAAGGATTTCTAAAAAGGAAAAGTTTATTAAAAAGATCATTTGTAAAATGTATACCATTTATAATCATGTTTGCTGCTGCTGCTGCTAAGTCACTTCAGTCGTGTCCGACTCTGTGTGACCCCATAGACGGCAGCCCACCAGGCTCCCCCGTCCCTGGGATTCTCCAGGCAAGAACACTGGAGTGGGTTGCCATTTCCTTCTCCAATGCATGAAAGTGAAAAGTGAAAGTGAAGCACTCAGTCATGTCCGACCCTCAGCGACCCCATGGACTGCAGCCTACCAGGCTCCTCCATCCATGGGATTTTCCAGGCAAGAGTACTGGAGTAGGGTGCCATTGCCTTCTCCATAATCATGTTTAAGTGGGTATAATTTTCTATTCACAGGTGTATGATTTGGGCCATGATGGACACGGAATGAACAGAGTTGCCTCAGTGTCACAGAATTCTATTGTCTCTGCTGCTGGTAATATTGCTAGGTAATATGTAACTTATTGTCAGACATTTTATTTGCGGGCATAATTATATTAGTTATATGCAGTATACTAAAACTACTCCCTCTTCAAAATATCTCTAGAAGGTAAGGAATGTGGGAGGAAATGACATTCTATTTTATGTTTGAAACAGTTCTTAGAGATGCTTCCTTATGTTCTTAAGTTGGATGGTTTGAAACATAAGGCGGACTGGTTTTTCAGTGAAAAGAACACCTTGGCCTGTGTTTTCCCTTGGAGTTTTAAATTATGTTCTGAATGGTCTGTGCAGGCATTACAGATATTATGACTGAGAAACCAGAAATCTCAAAGTGTGTCCCTGTTTGTAAATACTCCACCCTTTTAACACATCTACATAGTAGTTGTGTTGTCACTGATAAGTGACACATGTACCATTTGGGAACACAGAATTTCAGAATTGTATTATTCTCACTGTCTTGGGGAAATTGAAACTAAGAGCTGTTACAATTTGCCTGAGGTCTAAACTCCTAAATAAGTGCTGAGACCCAGCCTAAAAGCCAAGTCTTCAGACACTGTACACTGCTGTTTGCACATGTCACAACTGACTTAGCAGAAATTTTCTTCACATAATACCTCCCTTTTCAGCCTCTGTTGTCTGTGTGTCTGGGTTACTGCTGCAGTAAGATATCCTAGTGAGAGCATGTTTTCTTTGCTCTTCAATGACTAAGAAATTCTTTAGGCAGACAATTTAAAAGGAAGAGTTTTCTTTTTTTTCTCCCAGTTTTTTTTTGGGGAGAGTTTTTCAAACCACAGAAAAATGAAAAAAACTGCATGATAAACACTGATATACCCTTTATCTAAATGTACCAGCTGTTAACATTTTGCTTCATTTGCTCACTGTTCTGACCTATATGGGGGCTTCCCAGGTAGCACTAGTGGTAAAGAACCTACCTGCCAGTGCAGGAGACAAAGGAGATGCAAGTTTGATCCTTGGGTGGGGAAGATCCCCTGGAGGAGGAAATGTCAGCCCACTCCAGTATTCTTGCCTGGAGAGTCCCATGGGCAGAGGAACCAGGTGGACTACAGTCCATTGGATTGCAAAGAGTCAGATAGGGCTGAGCATGTGCACACACACACACATACCCATGACCTATATGACTGTCATCCTTAGGTCCTTCACCTTCCATATCCTAAGCTCTTACGTACTGTGTTATCATTACCACACCTAAAAATTGAATAATGTTACAAGGTTCTAATTGTATAGTCCATGTTAAAATTAATCATCTCCCACATCTTTCAGAGCTGTTTTTCTTTACATTTCTCTCCACATTCAGTCATAGCTCGTGAGCTACATTCGTCATTAGTTTGTCTCTTTAATATAAAACAGACGTCTTAGTGCCCTTTTCAAATGTTAACATTTACGAGGGAGGGACAGGAAAGTGATTAGTAGCATATCCCAGTTTCTGAATCTGTCTTATTTTCCCTTTATTTATAGATTCAGGGTAATACTCTTTTAACTAGTATTACATGATGTGAACTTCATAGAGTATTACATTGAAGCACATAATACCAGTTTTTTTTTTTCCAATTTTCCTATTGATTGATTAACACTTGATTAAGATGGTATTCACCAGAGCTCTCCATTATAAAGGTTCATTTGTTCCCCTTCTTAATCTTTGCAATGATATTTTAATGCTCTAAGAACAACTTGTTGAACCACTTACCCAGTGGACTTAGCCTTCTCTTATGGTCTTTGAAAAAAGGATTACTCCTAACATTGTTAGTATGAAAAACAGAATTGAGGGTTTTTGTTAGTTCTTGCTGCTGTTCATTGCTTTCTAAAAACTAGTCTTAAACTATTTTAGCATATTTAAACATGTAAGAATCCTGGTGAAATATGTTCCTGGTAATTCAGTTCAGTTCAGTCACTCAGTCGTGTCTGACTCTTTGCAGATACATTTAAAACATAAAGTTCAGCTTTTCTTTCTTCTAGGACCATAGATCGTTCTGTTTTTAAACCAATTGTTCAAATAGCAGTGATTGAAAACTCCGAATCACTGGACTGTCAGTTACTGGCTGTCACACATGCAGGTATGTTGTTTTATTTATTTGTGTGCTATTACTGTGATAACTTTACAATCTTCAGGTTTGGAAATGTATTTCTATTTCTGTATCAGTTTTGTCAAGCTATATTAATAATTCATAAAATGAAGGCCTTTGAAAAATCAGAAGATTCCTCAGGCTCTGTCTTCTGATTTTACGGATGTAAAACCAGACCTGAAAGGTAAAGTGGCTAATACTTAGTGACAGAGTCTGGTCTTAAAGTTGTAGACTCTTTCTGGTAAAATGTGTTGATTTATCTCCCAGTTCCAAGTGGTGTTGTCTTAGAAACCACTCCAGCTAGTAGAGTGCTTGGTGATTTAAGATCAGTCAAGAAGATGAGATGTGACTTTAACAGAATTCTCTTTTTCTATGGAGTTGCTTCAATACCATGTGTACTTTGTATCTTTTATTTCCTGTTAATGACGGATAATTTTATTCCATGATCAGGTGTAAGGCTATATTTCAGCACTTGTCCATTCAGACAGCCATTGGCACGACCTAATACATTGACCCTGGTCCACGTCCGCCTACCTCCTGGATTCTCTGCATCTTCAACTGTGGAAAAGCCTTCAAAAGTACATAAAGCTCTTTATAGTAAAGGTAAATTCTGAAATACTGTCAGATGGAATATTAGACGCTTGAAATTTTTAAAATTAGGTTGCCTTGTGAGGCATTTGAAAATAACAAGGAAACTTCCAATAAAATTCAGAAAATTTTGGATTTTTTTATCCAGTTTTTTCATCTATTTTTTTGATTAGCTTTTATTTCAAATTTTATAAGTGTCAATTTTTTCATCAACATATGACATTCATATATATAAATACTGTAGTTTTTAATATCTAAGTACTTTTTAAGTTGTTTTGAACTTAAAAAGTACTTGTATATGAACTCACTGGTCAAAATCAGTGTTATATCCATTGTAACAGACTTTGAACTTTGTTTTTTCAGGATGGTTAGGAAAACTCGAATGACTTTTCTGATACCATTTTTCCATATCTTCATGGATATGGAGAATTTTGCATCCAGGAATATGAAATTTTGATGATGAACTCTTAGATTCATAATTAACTTTAAAAAATGAGCTTCTAGTTAAACATCAAAACTAGAAAAACCTGTGTGTGCTTTTCTTCAATGTAAGAAAGCATTTATTTATTTTGATTTTATAATAATTTAAAGCCTTTTTTGTACTTATTCTACTGTGTCTAATATTTTATTTTTCAACACCCAAATGAAACTTGCCTTTACAAATGGAATTTTTTCAAATACATTGTAACATGTAGCTTCATAGCATATAATTGAGATACAATTTATACATACCATAAAATTTAGCCTTTTAAAATTTACATTCTGGTAGGGTTTAGATTATTCACAGAGTTGTATAACCATCACTATTATCTAATTTCAGAATGTTTTCATCACTCCTAATGTTTCATCATTAGCAGTCACTCTGCTGCTAATGGGTAAAGAGTTCCTAATAAGAAGTCCTTATGTCAATATCCCACTGTGATTACTATTGCTTTGTCATAAGTTTTAAAATTCCCATTTCAACATTTTTTTTTCAAGATTCTTTTGACTATTCTAGAACTCTTTAATTGTCATATAAATTTTAGAATCAGTCTGTCAATTCTGCAACTAAAAAAAAGCAGATAGGATTTTGATTGTTGAAAATATAGATCAATTTGGGGGGTATTCCCATCCTATAAATATTGCCTTCAAATCCATCAGTGTGGGATATCTTTCTATTATACCCCCTTTAATTTTTTATAGTAAGTGTAAGAAACTATACAAATTTTGCACTTCTTCAATGTATTTCTAAATATTATTTTTGATGCCATCATAAATAGAATTAAGTTTTAAAGCTAGAAATCTATTGAGGGAAAATGTGGTTTCAGTTATGTGCATGATACAATCAAATTTCAGTTTTTCAAATCTTATACACTAATTTTAAGAAAACGTTTTCTTGCTACTTGATATAAACTATTCTCACTTTCCTACAAGCTAGTTACATAGCTTAATAATTAATTAAGATCCCATCACCTATAGTCAGCCAGTGGACTCAAGGTTAATATCACTAAACTTAGAATGAAGGGAGCGAATTAGTGGGTGGAATTGGAACTGAGCTTAGGAAAGCATATTTCAAAACTAAACTATAATATCAGCTAATATTGCTTAGGTTATTCTTTCATAGTACATTTATCTCTGCCATTCCACTAGTAACTTCATCATTTTTATTCATGGAGTATTTGAATTAACCAGTACATGAACTCTATTTCACTGCATATTATGTACCATTGATTGTAAGTCAACAATTTTTTATGTACTAAATACTTTTTTAAAATATAATAATTAAATTAATAAGCTTATTGTAAACATATACTAACTTTGCTGCTAAGTCACTTCAGTCGTGTCCAACTCTGTGCAACCCCGTAGACGGCAGCCCACCAGGCTCCCCCCTCCCTGGGATTCTCCAGGCAAGAACACTTGAGTGGGTTGCCATTTCCTTCTCCAATGCATGAAAGTGAAAAGTCAAAGTGAAGTCACTGAGTTGTGTCCAACTCTCAGCGACCCCATGGACTGCAGCCCACCAGGCTCCTCCGTCCATGGGAGTTTCCAGGCAAGAGTATTGGAGTGGGGTGCCATTGCCTTCTCTGATACTAACTTTAGAAATGTACGAATAAGTTGTATTTATCTGAAAAAAATAATGTTTACAGTCTAGAACATTTAGTGATGCTACCCTAGCACTGATTATATGTCCTTTTAGAGGATTTATTTTTTGTTTATTTGTAACTTATTACTTATAAAGATTAATATGTATATTTATGTATCCATACTAATGTTACTAACATTATTATGATTATTGTGGAGGTGTATTTGACATCCTCTAATGAGATTTTATGTATAAACTTTTAGGTATTCTGCTGATGGCAGCCTCAGAAAATGAAGATAATGATATTTTGTGGTGTGTCAACCATGATACATTTCCTTTCCAAAAGCCAATGATGGAAACTCAGGTGAGTTATCTTGAGAGATTTTAAAGAATGTTTTACATAATTTTAAATGAAAAACAAAATTGTGAGAAGCTTTATCTTTTAATTTATTACTGTTCACTTCTAATAATCTTATATGATTAGCAGTCTTACTGAAGGGAAGTATATACTGTTAGTTCTTTGTTTTTCCTAAGATGAGAAGTCAGTATGGTACTTAGTAAAAAAATCTTTAAGGAAAACGTTGGAACCCATTTAGAATATTTTTATAAGGTACCTAAAAATACCTACATCTTTCTGAAATTATGTTTGTCCTATTTGAATATATTATATTTTTAGTTATTATGAGGCCATCTATTTTAGTTATGACTTAGAATTTTATTCTTATGATCTCTTTAATTTGTAGTTCCATCTAAATATTTAACATTTTTCTTTTAATTATAGAATATTTCAAAGATACACAAAAATAGAATGGTAAACTGAACCCCACATTAAGGAATTACCCTTCACTCCATCTTGTTTGATCTCTTTTTCCTGCATATACAAATGTATATACACAAACACATAATTGTGTTTTCAAAGTAAATATTAGCACATACTCCATGAAGTCAATGGAGAGGTCCTAGGAGAAGGATGTGGCCCCCGCCTATCCCGGCCCAGCCCCACACCTGGGCCACTCATCCCAGCCCAGAAGGTTCTGAGAAGAGGCCAGAGATGCCCACTCCTCTGAGTGTCCCCTGTTCCACTTCCATCTGTCCTCCTAGATGACCTCGCATAGCTCCTATTACCTGCACCTGGAGGCTGCTGATCAAAGCAGATCAACCAACCCCACTAGGGTCTGAATGTCTGAGAGTCTCTTTGGAGCCATCTCTTTAAAGGCATTTTGGCTCTAGTTGTCGCTGGCTGCTTTTGGTTATTCTCAACTGAATCCTCTTGTCAGGGGAAATGGGAAAAGGTATGTGTAGATGGCTGGAGGAAGACCGCAATCCTGGGAAGGGGGAACATGGTTTGAATGGGCTCTTCCAAGTTTCTGACATGGCCTAAGCAACTGGGGTAAAGGCAGGTAGGTATAGAGACAAGGAGCACCTTTCTCAAATTCTTTTCTTTATCTTTTAGGGTTTACTGAGCACGTAGTGTATACCTCATTCTGTGATAGACTATAAGGGTTCAGAACTCAGGAAGATATAAACCCGGTCTTGATGAAAGCACAGTGTTAGGGGGTGCAGGTTTGAAATCTGGCTCCATTTTCTCAGGGCAGTGACTCAAAGGATTTAATATGTTTCTGGCCTTCAATTTCCTCATCTATAGTAGTTTTAATATTAATGGTACCTACCTCTATGGGGTGAAAGTGGGATTAAATGAGTTCATGTGTTCAAGGTGCTCAAAATACTACCTGGCACATAGGAAGTACTCGATAAACGTTAGCTATTATTTGTTTTTGTTTTTAAAGTAGGTACTATACATCATAGTGGCTCAGACAGTAAAGCGTCTGCCTACAATGCTGGAGACCCGGGTTTGATCCCTGGGTCGGGAAGATCTGGAGAAGGAAATGGCAACCCACTCCAGTACTCTTGCCTGGAAAATTCCTTGGACGGAGGAGCCTGGTAGGCTGCAGTTCATGGGATCGCAGTCAGACACGACTGAGCGACTTCAATGTCAATACATCATATCACTTCACCTGTATACTTGAGTTCTCAAACAAATGTGGACTTAAAAAACAAATGTAAATATAGCTCATGAACATTAATAATCAAATTCTGGTCTCTCCAATACAGCTGTAAAAGATATTAGGACAATGGAAAAATTCTGTATTGACTGGGCATTAGATTATATTAGAGAAATGTTAATATTCTACATGTAAGAATAGTTTTATGGTTATGTAAGAGAGCATCCTTATTTTTAAGAGATGCATGCAAATAAATTAATATTTAGTGGTGACATGATATTCATAACTTTCAAATAGTTCAATAATTCAAAAAATATAGAAAGAGAGAAGAAACCAAATATGGCAAAATGCTATCAGTTGTTGAATCTGGGTATCAGGCATATGGACATAGAGTGTACTTTTAACATTTTATTGATGCTTTAAATTTTTTATAATAAAGTATTTTAGAAGACCAAGATACTTTTTAAAAAAGAATATCTTAGTTTAGAAAGCAAATATAACTTCAGAAGAGAGCAAAACCATGTGTTAGGAAATTTGAGCACTGAACCTAAGTGTAGATCAGTTTACCCTGGAAAGAAAGTAGAAGGTATATAGTCTTTGGTTATTGTAAACATTGTAGTTATAGTATATACTATATCTAGTTTATCTTAAGAAAAATTTGCCTTTTTCTTCTAGTATGAAAAGATTTACTATCATAGATGCTCAATCAAAATAATAGGTATTAAAAAATTAAATACTGACTTTTTGGAATATTCATCCTAATGTATTGTTAATTTATTAAATCCTACATTTATTCAAAGATTATATCCTTTTTAGAAGATTTTGCTTCATGTAACTTTAATTATATGTATACAAAAATTTATTTCTTCCGCATAGATGACTACTCGTGTTGATGGTCATTCCTGGGCTCTTTCTGCAATAGATGAGTTGAAAGTAGATAAGATTATCACACCCTTAAATAAGGATCATATTCCAATAACTGACTCACCGGTTGTTGTACAGCAGCACATGTTGCCTCCCAAGAAGTTTGTTCTCCTCTCAGCACAGGTACGTGCATATCCTGTTAAGGTAGAGACAAAAAGAAGCCATATTTAACATTTTTGTCAAAGTATTCTGCAATAGTTGCTGAATAGAGTCATTTACTTAAGCACTTAGGAATGTTTACTCTTAAAATACCAAAAATGCAACAAAAAGAACTCACTCTTTATAAGTAGTATACAACATTTAGTATTTATTTTTTGAGTAGTAATGCATTGACAGAATTCCAGTGGTAAACCAAGAGGTATATACAATAAAATCTCCCTTCTGGTTTGGGTCCCCTCCTTACAGACTCCCATGTCATCAGAGTTTGTATCTTTCCAGAGATACGTTATAGATATACAAACAATACAAATATATTTATAAACAGATAATAGCATATGTGCTGCTTTTTATGTTTCAAAGATACATTTTAGACATCTTTCCATGTTGATATTAGGACTTTCCCATTCTGTTTTATATTTAAAAGGTATTCCTTTTTATGAATATACCATATTTAACTAGGTCCCTATTAATGGATCATCATTTGCTGTTAAAAATAATGCTACAAACTTGTGCGTATATAATTTCACATGTATGAGTAGAACTATAGAATTGCACCTTCTGGATTAAAAAGGATGTGTATTTATCAATTTGAAAGATGTTTCTGGTTTCCCCACATACATAGAGTCACCGTCGGTGACTGCTGAGTGCCTGTTTCCTTACATCCTGTACAAGTACAGTACTCCATCTTATTAAGAGTGAGGTTGACGGTCTTTTCTAGTGTTTATTTTTCTGTGAGTTGTCTGTTCCGATTCTATACCTACTTCTCTATTAAGTTTGTTTTTTGACATATAGAAACTATATATTTAAGGGAACTTTTTGTGATTTAGGCTTAAACGTTTTTTCTGGTTTGTTTGATTTTCTTTATTGAGATTTTTTTTTTTCCCCCATGTGAATAGGTTTATAAGTAGTTGAGATATTCTGTTATTTGGGGGGTTTTCTGCTACAGTTTTTTTTTTTTTTTTAAAGCTTCCACACTCTAAGCTCATGAAATCACTCACCCATAGTTTCTTTTAGTACTATTCTGTTATAGTTTTATTTTGTCCTGTTTGGAATTTATCCTGGTTTAGGTATGAATATGGATTCCACTTCAGTGTTATCTGAAGTGGACGTACTTGTGCCTTTGTGATTAATGGATAATCTAATTTTGTCCTTTAGTTTGAGGGGCAGCTTTTATTATATATTAAATTCTAGTATTTACTTGAGCGTGTATCAGAACTTTCTACTTTGTTCCACTTATCTGACTATTCATATATTAGTACTGCGCATTAGCTAAAGATTTATAAAGCTTCACTTTTTAAGTTTTCCATATGAATATATAGATCTAGGGTGGCTTGGGAGTTGAAATGTAGATGAGATGATCTTTTTGACCAGTGTACTTTGTGTTGAAGTGTTTTTTTTTTGTTGTTTTTTTTTTAACATAGGGTCCATTGCTCCTAGCCATTCTTAGTAAATCTTATTCATCTTTTTTATTTAACTTCTTAGGGGAGTCTTATGTTTCATAAACTTAGACCTGTGGATCAACTGAGGCATCTACTTGTGAGTAATGTGGGTGGAGATGGAGAAGAGATTGAAAGATTCTTTAAATTACATCAGGTAATTATTTGTAACTTTTTTTCAATGTGATGATATTTTAAACAATGAGAAGGATAGCTACATTTTATATAAGTTAGGATCAAAATGCTGGGATTAATACTAGTCTTCCTTCTTTGCTTTAATCATATATGTACTGGTGTTTGGGAATAGGATTAATATGCTATAAGGTTCATTATGGTAAATGCTCATATTTTTTATTCTGTTGATAAATTCTTATTAAAATGTACTAGTAAGAGTGTGATGGTCAAATTATATGACAAATGTATTTTTATTAAAGGACAAGACATTTATAGATAAATACGGATAAAATGGCTAACCAACAAGGACCTGCATTATAGCATATGGAACTCTGCTCAATGTTATGTGGCAGCCTGGGTGGGAGGGGGGTTTGGAGGAGAGTGGATACATGTATATGTATGGCTGAGTACCTTTGCTCTTTACCTGAATTTATCACAACTTTGTTAATTGGCTATACCACAATACACAATATTAATTAAAAGTTTTCTAAAAAGTAAAATAAAGGATAAGATATTTACAGATAAATAACATTTTAATTTTTTTTTTTTTTTTGCTTAAGACATGCGGAAAAAGTTTGGGGTAACAGTGATGGGTACTTTAGTATTTTAAAACCATAACTAAAAATGATGAGGTAATACTGGGAATGCTTAAAGTCAGGAATATCAGATCAAAGTTAAATATACACACTCTAGATTCAAACCAGCTCCACCATCTGAGTAGATTACTTGAGTTCTCTGAGCTTCCATTTCCTCATGTGTAAAATGTGTATTAAATTATAATATGCTCTAAACTCTTAAAATAGTGCCTGGCACATGGCAAGTACTTAATAAATGTTAGCTGTTGTTGTTTTCTAAAAGATTAAAACACCTTGAGAAAAAAAGGAGGTGACTAAACCAGAAACTGAAAAAGAATCTAGATAAAAAGAAAAAAGAGAATATCCTGTAATAGTGGTGCCTATGAGAAACTTTAAAACCAATAGTGTTTACTTCTTTTTCATACCTGCTGCTTTAATTCATTCAGTAAGTATTTATCAAGTACCTGCTCTGTACACAGATTTAAACACTGGATACAGCAGTAAACAAAACTTCATTCAAAATGTTTATGTTTATTCTAAGGGAAGATAATTATTTTTTTTTTGCAGGAAGACCAGGCTTGTGCAACTTGCCTTATTCTTGCTTGTTCCACTGCTGCCTGTGACAGAGAAGTATCTGCTTGGGCTACTCGGGCTTTCTTCAGGTATATAGGTCCCTCTTCTCTTGTTTTTGGCTACTTTTTTTCAATGGATGCGTTGGCTAATGTGGTCGTTATAAGTAAACATTTAAGTGACCATATAGGCAAGTTAGTAAAATTTATTTGCAAAAAGATGAAATCTGGAAAGGTGATAATACACCTGGAAGCACCTTGATGAGCATAATTTATGCATTGTAACCCTTTCTCTGGATTCTCTTCTCCAACTTCTTTTGTCTGGTCTTCTTTCTACGTCAGTTACTATCTCATTTGTCTTTTCTACTTCCTCTAAGACTATACCAATTCTGCTCTCTGTGTATCATTTGCATGGAGAGATTCTGCATCACTTCAAGAAACTTAGGTATCAAAGAGATATTGTTTGGAAAATACTTAGCTAAGAATAAATTTAAAATGCAATTTTTTAAAAGAATTTTTTGAGTAGTCTAACCATAATTCTAGTGTGGGAATTATAGTACACTCATTAAATAAATTCTATGCTTCACAGACCCTTTTTTAGAAATTGCCAGAGTCCCTTATAATTCTTCTTGGTAGCAGTTTCAAGTCAACATTTACTAAAAAGTATTTTATTAGGTATCTATGTGTGTATTTCACTGTCAGCATGATGCATTGAAGTCACTAATGTTTAAAGCATTTATCCTGAAGCTAAGCAGGACTTAAAACAAGTCCAGCTTTTAAGATGGATAGTTTCACTGAATAAACTCAGCCCCTGTTGTCATAAAAATAGGTACGGTGGTGAAGCACAGATGAGATTTCCAACCACTCTCCCCACTCCGAGTAATGTTGGTCCCATCCTCGGCTCTCCTGTCTACTCTAGTGAGTATGAAACACTGAAATGAACCTATTTCTAACAGAGCTTGAATTTTAAAAGCATATTTTAGGGCTTCCCAGGTGGCTCGGTGGTAAAGAATCTGCATGCCAAGGCAAGAGACACAAGAGATGTGAGTTTGATCCCTGGGTCGGGAAGATCCTCTAGAGTGGGCAATGGCAGCCTGCCCCCAGTCTCCTTGCCTGGAAAATACCATGGACAGAGGAGCCTGGTGGGCTACAGTCCATGGGGTCACAAAGAGTTGAACACCACTGAGCACACACAGTAACATATTTTAATGGATAAAAAATTTTGTTATGTTTTCTTTTCTGCTACTGGATTGTTAGGGAATAATTCTATAGATATCTAATTAGAATTATATATGGTGAATCCTTAGTGTATACTGGGAAACAAAATAATATATAAGCAGTAATATTTACAAAACTCATTTGTTACTTATTCAACAGGAAAAAGCTGAGTGATTTAATAACAAACTCCCTCCTCAGTGTTTTTCAAAGTGGGAAATGTTAGAAAATTGCTAGGAAATGGTCCCTAATTCTTAAATATATTGAGTGGTGCCCCTCCTTACTCTTATGCTTAGAAACAGTTTCTGTGTTTGATTTTGATCAGATTCAAAAAACTGGGAGATAATTTTATCAGTCTTCATATTGTTTTCTTTTCAGGTTCTCCTGTTCCTAGTGGTACTCTGTATCCAAATCCATCCTTCTTGGGGACACCATCTCCAGGTACCTCTTTTCTCTGTTTTAGGATGCTATTATTATTTCTTTTCGGAGCCATCATAATGAATTATTATTCTTAACACTTAGAGTGGGGAAGATTAACTTGTCATATTCCCCTGAAAATAATGTAATTTGATAGAAGTGGCATCCAAACAAGCATTGGCATTCGGCCATGAATGCCTTTACCTAGCCTACCTAGAAAGCCCCCTTTGTGAGTACCAGGATTTAATCACCAGCACTGAACTAACTGGCCTGTTTGACTCCCACTATTAAGATGCAGTGGTTGCAAGCTTGCTTTCCTTTTCATCCTGCATTGCCACACTTGAAAGCCAACCTGGGAGTTGCTAAGCAAGTCTAAGTCTCACTTCTTGTCAAGGAAAATCAAATTAAATTACTATTTATTTCAGTATTTTTGTAACTAGTTTTTCCTATGGGCTCAGGTACAACTGACTTGGGTTTTTGAGACTTCTGAATGTTCACGGTTAAATTTTGAGATCTGATTTTCTTACGTGTGTACAAGGTGTTCACCCGCCTGCCGTGTCTACTCCAGTGTGTGCTTTGGGAAGCCCAGCAACTCAGGCCACAAGTATGAGTTGTATGGCTGGACCAGAGATTGTGTACTCTGGAAAACACAATGGTATTTGCATTTACTTTTCTCGAATCATGGGGTAAGTGTTTTATAGAATAATTAACTATTGCTCACCTTGTTCCATTTTGTACAGCTGAACATTTTTAGCTTCAAATTTGGACCATTGTTTATTCCTACTAAATTTTATTTACAGTTTAAGCTCACTTGTCCATTAATAAGATGGTATTCTATCATTCAGCTTTCTATATTTTGTTACTATGTTTCACATATGTGTCTTCAAAATATATCTATGTATATTAACACGGGGTGTAACAAAGCACTCCATTAATATGAAATCACCATTGAGGTAGAAGAGAGTTCTACTCAGAACTCTCTAGCACATGTTCAGGGTTTTGTTTGTGTGTTGGTCTAGAGTGGTCTCAGCTGGGACAGCTGGATTGTTCTCTTATTCTCTAGCAGGTTAGTCAAAGATCATTGATTTGATGGTAGCAAGGTTCCATGAGAGAGAGTAGAAACTTGCAGAGCCTCCTGATGCCTAGGCTCAGAACTGGCCTATCCTTTCCACCTCGTTTACTTGTCAAGGGGACATCTCTGAGCCACCCCAGGTTCAAAAGATGGGAAATCGACTCCTTGTTAGAAAACAGGCATCAGAGTCATATTGTAAAGACGGTTGCTGTCAGGAGTAGGTATAGAATTACAGCCATTTTGCAATCATTCTGCTGTATCAAAGGAATTATCATGTCTGGTGTGTTTTTCTTAAATTTGAGATGTATGCTTTCATATGAATCCTTTTGCTTAAAAATGTGAAACAGTGCAGAACTCATAACTCAGAACTTCCTTGTGTACAACTTATTACCCAGAGTCTTTGATTTTTCCTCAGCAGTATTTCATTATGTGAAATGACATCAGGTTTGGAAGTTTTCCTGTTTTTTCTTCGTTGTTGTTGTTATTCTTTCAGATAACTTAGTAAAATGTTAAATGAAGTCATTACCACACTTTAAAAACTAAATAAACACAAAGCAAAAGGATTTACTACATATTGTAATGTTTTTATTCATCTATAGCACAATCATTAAAACATTTTTTTTTTCCCCCAGAAACATATGGGATGCCAGTTTAGTTGTGGAGAGAGTATTTAAGAGTGGCAACAGAGAGATCACTGCCGTAAGTGTGTTGTGTAATAGTATTCCATCATCTCTATGTAACCAGTTTATATTTTCAGTGGATAAGTAGATCGTTTCGTATTTCTTAATGTTGTAAACAGATGCAATGATTATTCCTTCATGTATGTGTTTGTGTATGTGTTCAGTAAACTGTTCACACCCTGAATTACATCTCAAGCTCTGTCACTTGTTAACTGATGAGTAAATTTAACATTCAGAGCCTGATAACTTAAAGTAAAATGAGAATGTATCTTCCTTGTAACATTGTTATGAGGGCTAAATAGAGTCAGTCCTAATACTTAATATTGCTCAAAATTACAGAATATTTTGCTTACATGCCTCCAAACTCCATGAACATAGCACTAAATTCCATGCATTGGCATACTTTGCAGAGTGCTTTAAGAAACAGAAATTTGTATTATCATAAATTCAAGTAATAAAAATTTTTTACTATGAAGTATGTGTGCAACTTATTTTAAGCTTTTTTCTTTTTCCAATGTAAAGATATCAAATATATTTTTAGCTGTGATACTTTTAAAATTCACATTTCTAAAAATCAGAGTGTATTTACTTAATATATGATTCTGTTTATGTGAATTTTGAACAGACACTATGACTACAAAAGGGCAATAGAGAACTTTGCTGGGTGTTGGAAATATTCAGTATTGTGGTCTGGGTGATGACTCTTAAGATGTGAAAAGCTATCAAACTGTTCACTTAACATTTGTGCATTTTACTGTCTGTAAATTATACCTGATTAACCAAAGCAGGTGGAGTGGAATGTGGGTTTCTAGCCCTTTATTTCGGTCACCAAGTATAAATTAATATAAGGAATAACTTTTCTATTTGTGAAGTAGGGTACCTCAAAATTATTCAATATTCATTTATGGGTATATAGAGTATATGTTTCTTATGGATACTCTTTTTCAGTGTTTTTACATTTTTGAAAATATTTCTTCTTTTTCAGATTGAAAGTAGTGTTCCCTCCCAGCTGCTGGAGTCAGTGCTTCTAGAACTGAAAGGCTTGCAAGAATTTCTAGACAGAAACTCCCAATTTACTGGAGGACCATTAGGAAATCCAAAGTAAGAATAAGTAAAATTTATTTCCCTTTTTGCGCCTGAGTGAGATTTACATATTATAAAATTTGTCCTTTTAAAAAAGTTTCATGGTTTTTAGTATATTCATAAAGTTAAAATTTCATCACCATTATCTAATTCCAGAACAACTGTATCACACCAAAAAGAAACCTTATACCCATTAGCAGTCATTACCTACCTTAATAACAAGCTGAAGTAACAAAAATACCGTAAACTGCCTTAGATGACAAACGTTTATTTTTTATAGTTCTGGAGGCTGGAAGTCTGAGATAGAGTGTCAGCATGGTTAAGCTCTGGTGAAGACGTTCTTCCTGGTTTGCAGACAGCTGCTTGCTTTCTGTGTCTTATGTGGAAGAGAGAAAACCAGACCCAAAGTTCTCTGCTTTCTTCTTATAAGGGTAGCAATCTCATCATGGGGCTACACCCTCATGACCTCACCCAGACCTAATTACCTTCCAAAGGAACCACCACCAAGTAAAAGAATCTGCCTGCAATACAGGAGACCTGGGTTCAATTCCTGGATTGGGAAGATACCCTGGAGAAGGGAATGACAACCCACTCCTCTGTTGCCTGGAAAATTCCTTGGACAGACCACAGAGAGTTGGACACCACTGAGTGACTTTTACTTTCCCTTTTTTCCACTTGGATATTTGAGTTTCACTATATGAATCTCATGGTGCACAAACATGTGGAGTCCATGGCACTCCACAGTTGCCCTTCCCCCAGTTCCTACAAATACTAGTCTTCTCTGCCTCTGTGGACCTGCCACATTTTGGATCTTTTATGTAAATGAAAATATACAGTTTTGTTTTGGCTTCTTTCTCTTAGTGTAATATTGTCACAGGTAGTGTGTGTTAGTCCTTGGTTTTGTTTTTCAGTTTACCATTTGATACACATTAAACTTGTTTCAGCTTTTATCTTTTTAAAAAATTTTTCTGTTTTTTGAAGTTTAGTTGATTTACAGTGTTGTGTGTTTCAGCTTTTTTACTATTATGAATAATGCTGATATGAACTTTCCTCTAGAAGTTTTTGTGTGAACACAAGTTTGGATGAACATTTTTTGTTGTTATAAAAGTGATATAAACTTGTAAACACTTCACATCACTCCCCCAGTGAATTAATTTGAAGTGACAGTGTAAACTTTTAATTATATGCCCTCCTTCAAGGGATCTTCCCATCCCAGGAATCAAATCCACATCTCTTACATCTCCTGCATTGGGAGGCGGGTTCTTTACCATTAGTGCCACATGTATTGGCTACATGGTATTCCATTATAGTCAAGCTATTAGTAGTATAATGCTGTTTATAATTTTGAACAACATATTGTAAAGTAATTAGCCTCCAATTAAAATAAATAAACTTATATTTTAAAAAAAAAGAATTGACTGCAAATGGAAAGTGGGTAAAAATTCTTTAAAATTAGGTGATGGTAATAGTTACACAGCCCTTTTAATATATTTTCTGGAACTTCTGTTTCAGTACTGCTGCCAAAGTACAGCAGAGGCTGATAGGATTCATGCGTCCTGAAAATGGAAATACTCAGCAGATGCAACAGGAGCTGCAGAGGAAGTTGCATGGTAAATTATTGCTTCTGATTGATCAGTTAAATATTGATGACCTGAGAAAAGAGTTTTATTAGGTGAATAGAACACAGTGGCATCTCTTGATAAGGTCATTTGTGTTAATATTTTTATAAAATAATATTAGTGTTATTTGCATAAGTATAATATGGACATCTTGTATTTCCATAACTTTCAGCTCATAATGTTTTTTTTCTTTTCTTCCACCAGAAAACATGATGATATGTACCTTTTTTTTTTTTTTTTAACTTTTTAATTAATTTATTTTTTTGGCCACACCACACGGCTTTTGGGATCCTAGTTAGGTTGCCTTCACCCTTTGGGGTATTTTTATAATTCTGCTATGAATATGGTATACAAATAGAAATTTGAGTTTCAATTATTTTCTTATATATCCAGATTTGTAGTTGCTGGATTATGTGTAATTCTGTGTTTAATTTTTTGAGTAACCACCATAACCTTTTCATAACAACTGTACCATTGTACATTTACCACTAGTACACAAAGTATTCCAGTTTTCTCCACATTATCACCAGTAATTTTTCTTTTTCTTTTTTAAAATTTCTATCCTTATGTGTGTGAAGTATTTCTTAACAGCGCTTACAATATGAATCAAGTGTTAGGCTTTTGTGTTTTTTTTTTAATCAATTATAAAAAGTAACAACTAAGGAAGCAAAAGAACTGAAAAGTTCTTGTAACCATTAATTATTCCAGATGTGACTTGGAATAGTAATAAAATATTGTTTAAGTTTTGTCTGCCATTTAATTATTTATGTGTTTTAAGTTCTTTGCCTTGTTTGAGCCAGTTATTCTGGCTTATAGAACTTTGCCAATTAAGACCCAGCCATTTACTTTTGTCCCAACGTACGTACTTTCCTTCCTGCCAGATCCAGTTTTCTGTTCAGTATTTGCAAATTCTTTTTTTAGTGCTTCTTTTCAGGTAAGCTTGATAAAATACAAGCAATAGTAAGGATTTTTACGAAGGGGAGCATTCAAATTGCTGGCAGTATACACTGAAATAACCACTTTGGTACCAATTTGATCATATGTAGTAAAAGCTAAAAATGTGTATGTATTTAAAGCCAGCAGTTTCACTTCTTAGTATATATGCAGGAGTAGTCTTTATCAGACTTTTTCCTCACAGTAAGAAATAATTTTTACATTATGACCCAGATGTTTAAAAGCATACACACACAACTGAACACAATTTTAAGCAACAACTAAAACTATTTTGTACTCTATTTTTTTCCCCCTTTTTCATTCTGTTTCCTTTTTTAAGGAGGAGGGGAAAAAAGCTATCATGACTGACTGGATTGATTTCATGATTCTCTAGTGCATCTTAATATGAAAAGCAGTCCCATCAAAACCTGACTGTGTTTTCAAGGAGACCTTTTTAAGGATATTTATAGCATTACTGTTTTAGTAGCAAAACATTGGAAACAGTAGAAATGTCCTTCAGGTGGAAAATGGACCTAATTGTGGTAAAATTCACATGGTGGAATACTCAGCAATAAAATAAATGCACTGGACTTATCAATATAAGTAGCCTGTGAAAATATAACTGAGCAGAAAAAAACAATGGTGTAAGTTGTCCAAAACGGCAATATTTTTACTATTTATGTATGCACACACAGAGAAGCACTTACATATAGTGAGAGGTTAAAGCCATGAATTCAACAACTCATGATTGTCATTCCCTGTGATCGGCAGAAGAATGATAAGGATCTCACCCTTAACTATGGTTGTCTTTATTTGAGATGAAGTGTTGTCTTACTTGAAATAAAACCTAACCTGTCATTTTGCAAACTTCATTAGTTGTGTTTTATAATTAGAGGCTCAACTGAGTGAAAAGATTTCACTTCAGGCAATCCAGCAGTTGGTTCGAAAATCATACCAGGCTCTGGCTTTATGGAAACTTCTTTGTGAACATCAATTCACTGTTATTGTAGGAGAACTTCAGAAGGTAGGAAATTTTTCTTCCTTAAAATCATACTATTAATATTGTGGTTAACTTGTTTTGAGTAAGCTTTAATCTTGCACTTAGACTGTTTGCGACCCCATGAATCACAGCATGCCAGGCCTCCCTGTCCATCACCAACTCCTGGAGTTCACTCAGACTCATGTCCATCGAGTCAGTGATGCCATCCAGCCATCTCATCCTCTCTCGTCCCCTTTTCCTGCCCCCAATCTCTCCCAGCATCAGAGTCTTTTCCAATGAATCAACTCTTCGCATGAGGTGGCCAAAGTACTGGAGTTTCACCTTTAGCATCATTCCCTCCAAAGAAATCCCAGGGTTGATCTCCTTCAGAATGGACTGGTTGGATCTCCTTGCAGTCCAAGGGACTCTCAAGAGTCTTTTCCAACACCACAGTTCAAAAGCATCAGTTCTTCGGCGCTCAGCCTTCTTCACAGTCCAACTCTCACATCCATACATGACCACTGGAAAAACCATAGCCTTGACTAGACGGACCTTAGTTGGCAAAGTAATGTCTACTTTTGAATATGCTATCTAGGTTGGTCATAACTTTTCTTCAAGGAGTAAGCGTCTTTTAATTTCATGGCTGCAGTATCTCAGTCTAGAGTAATTCTCTCTCTCTCTGCTGTTGCACTGTAGCGAATTTGTATACTTGTAGTGAACTTGTTTGCCTGTTTCTTGCATTTTCTGTGAAATGGAAATCAGGTCTATAGAAGCTTGATAAGTTCAGGTCCATTTATTTGAGAAGGAATAGAATACTTCATAGATAATCATTTACTGTGCTTATTATTAACTAATGTATTAATTAAATTAATTAGACATTAAAGATTTGATTGTCCCACTTTTAGTCATATTAACATTGATTATTGGATTCAAAAGCTAAGTCTAGTCCTGCTGTTGTGAAATTCTTCATCGAACTTTCATCAAGCTTTCATCACATCAATTGATAATCATTACCTGAATCAGTTATTTCATTTATTATTACAGAATGATAATTTTCTAAGTCTATGGTTTCTTCCATATTTATTAACTGTAGTTCTATTCCTTATCCTCTAGGGCTATTTGGTTACCCAAAAATGTTTTGATTCTTGACTTTTAAGTATCAGTTTTTGAAGTTAAAAGACAATCTTTGTGTTCTTTCCAGTATTGTCCAGTGAGTTGTTTTGTTCCTTTTAAAGACGTATTTTCTGTTATCTTTTTAAAGATTCAGATGAGTATGCTTAATTATGAAAGCTGTTTTCTTTTCCATGACAGCTAGAATAATCATCTCTAGTTTTATTGGCTGGTAAGCATAATCTAGGTCAACTTTTAGCCTAGGTATTATTTTTTTTTGTGATTCATCTTCAAAGCTTCCTTCCTGACATGCTCATGGAATGCAAATTAAATATAAATTTAAAAATTGAGCATTGATTGTGTATTTGCTGAAATTTAGGAAAAGATAGTAGTCAAATCACTAAACTGAATGTTACTGTGATAAATCACCTCAATACTTTAGAACTCTATTTTAGTAACCTGATTTGTTCAAAATGAGATCAAACTCCAGAGTTAGAAGTCCTTGAATAATAGAAGTTGAACATTATTTGGCTTTCCTGATGGTTCAGTGGTAAAGAATCCACCTGCAATGCAGGACACACAGGTTTGATCCCAGGGTTGGGAAGATCCCTGGGAGTAGCAAATGGCAACCCACTCCAGTCTTCTTGCCTGAACAGTCCCACGGACAGAGGAGCCTGGCAGGCTATAGTTGCAAAGAGATGGACACAACTGAGCAAGCAGGAGACACATTATTTTGGATAGATAAATGTAAGCCAAAGATTTTTTAATGTAGATAATTGATTGTTTTTTCCTAGTTATAACTAAAGTCAGGAGGCCTGCCTCCAGCTTTGGCTCTTTCTTGGGCTTTGCTTTCTGTTTGTAAAGTGAGAGATTTGGAATAGGCATACTATGGGTTCTTTTCCAATTGTCTATGATCTATGAAAATTTGTAAAATTTTATTATTTTTATACTTAAATATATTTTATTTTTTAAATTATAGAGGCTAGTAATGTTTTAATTATTTTAAATTATTGAAGAAATTTCATTCTGTGCAGAAATACGATATTCCTATATTTTTGATCAAAGGAAAATTTTTCTCTTCTACTCCTAGGAATTTCAAGAACAGTTGAAAATCACCACCTTTAAAGACCTGGTAATCAGGGACAAGGAACTGACTGGGGCATTAATTGCTTCTCTAATCAACTGCTACATCAGAGATAATGCTGCTGTTGATGGCATTAGTTTACACTTACAGGACATCTGCCCACTTCTTTATAGCACTGATGATGCAGTTTGTTCTAAGGTATGATGCTCTCTTACCTGTTTGGTGTTTTTGGCAGTGTGCTAAGAGCACAGTGGTACTGTAATTAGAAATTCTCTTTTTTTCTTGACATATGACCTGGGGGTAGGTCTCTTAGCCTTTCATGACCTCAGAATTCTCTTCTGTGTAAGAAGGAGGTTGGAATATATTAATTCTTAAAATACATACATAAATTTTTCATAAAGAATCTTTGATAGTATTTCCAGACCATATGGAAAAAATGGTTAAATATGCCTTTCTTTAAAAGTTTTTTAAAAATCACTAAAACTTGTTTATAATAAATTAGAGTTAATTGGGCAATTTTTATTGATCCTTTCCTACAGGTGAAAAAACCTTAAAAAATCAGTGTTTCCTGGACTGCCTGCTGACCAATAATGTATTTACTAGGCAAGAGATTTGCCAATCAAAAGCTGTCTTACTTAACATATTTGAGAGAGGAATTAAGAATAGCTAGGATATTTTGGTCAAAAACTTTTCTGCCTAAAATTAAGAAGAAGTAAGTTTGCAGAGTTGTTTTTATCTTTGATGGTCATAAACCAGATGTAAATTTAGACATCAACTAAAACCTGTATTGACAGCATCATCTGTGTGCTTGATTTCATATCTTTCTAAGGTCTTATCATCTCTACTTCTAGGCAAATGAGCTTCTCCAGCATTCCCGACAAGTTCAAAATAAGATTGAAAAGGAAAGAATGTTAAGGGAATCCTTAAAGGAGTATCAGAAAATCAGCAATCAGGTGGACCTATCCAGTGTTTGTGCTCAGTATAGGCAAGGTGAGAAACGAAATGTTTCATACCTTCTGCTCAACTCAGAGGCAAATCTTCCTTCAATTTTCAATGGCACAAGTGATAAGACATACAAAATAAATTTCTTGTGTCTTAGTATGTGATGACTGTACCAGCTTCTATAAGTCAGCTAAGGAAAAATGTATCCACTTAATAATATGCCTTAACTCTTTCCCATTAGTGCGTTTTTATGAGGGTGTGGTGGAGCTCTCTCTTACTGCTGCAGAAAAAAAAGATCCTCAGGGTCTTGGACTTCATTTCTATAAACACGGAGAACCAGAAGAGGACATCGTAGGACTTCAGGCTTTCCAGGAAAGGTGAGTTTTATCACCTTAGCAGAGTCTCAACTTTATGGATATAGGACTTTTCTTTGTGAAAAGTTTGACAGGTAGTATTAGGAAAATAATGTTTCAAGTACAGCCCTTATAAAACTGAATTATGCTTTTCCTAAAAATGCCCATTTTATCAAAGGTATGAATCAATATCTAATTCTTTGCCTAGGGATAAAATTATAGTCTGGTGGGAATTCTTAAGAAATATTTTGAACTACCTCTGTGGTTTTTCTGAAATGGTATTGCTGTCAGTTTTTTGCTTCTGGTTTGTTTGTTTTTAAACTTTAAACTTTATTTTGTATTGGGGTATAGTTGATTAACAAGAGTGTGGTAGTTTCAGGTGAGCAGCAAAGGGACTAAGCTATACATACACACACATCCTTCCCCACCCCAAAGCCGCTTCCATCCAGGCTGGCACACAACACTGAGTAGAGGTCCATGTGCTTTACAGTACATCCTTGTTGGTTATCCGTTTTGAATATAGCTGTGTATACACGTTGATGTCAGTTTTAAATGCGATAAAATTTTTTGGAAACAAAAGTGCTGCCTCACCCGTCCAGCCCTCAGTGTCTGGTTCTAAATGAAGATTAATTGTTTTGTTTTGTTTTAGTATTTTAAAGGATGATTTTTAAATGTTTAGAGACTGCTAAAAAAAAATGGATATTCATAAAGGAATTAAATAAGCAATCTAAGACATGTGTTTCATTTTTATGAGTTCACCCTTCTAAACAAATGCTTCTCAAACCTATAGGAAAAGTGTATGATTTGTATTATTTTTAATCCCAAATTGTGTGTGTAATTCAAAATTACCTTTAGTTTATATTTCGATTGTTAACCACTTGCTAACTAAATCATGTAACTGTTCTCCTTTCGTGCTTTTTCAGATTAAACAGTTACAAGTGCATTACGGATACACTTCAGGAACTGGTAAATCAAAGTAAGGCCGCACCCCAGTCTCCCAGCGTCCCCAAGAAGCCCGGGCCTCCGGTGTTGTCATCTGATCCCAACATGCTGAGTAATGAAGAAGCAGGACATCATGTAAGGGACACAGTGTATTTTCATTCTGAAAATGCTCTGCATTTAGAAGTTCTGCATGGTGGTGGCGATGGTATAATCATCTAGGGAAAGGTGATAGCTCTCAGAACTTACCATTTAAAGATTCTTGATTTCTTGCTGAGGTTTAAAAGGCTGAAGGTCAGGTCAAGCATTTAACTGTGCTAATTTTTTTACTGTTTTGTTTTTTCAGTTTGAACAAATGCTTAAATTGTCTCAGCGATCCAAAGATGAGCTCTTTAGTATTGCCCTTTATAATTGGCTAATACAAGCAGACCTTGCAGATAAACTGCTACAGGTAAATATTTTTTATACCAATAGTGTTAATTTATATTTTTAAGTAGCATTAACTCAGAGGGTTAGTATATATGGTTATTAGGAAATACCAACTATTAGGTATTAGTGAAGAGCCAAGTAATGTAATACTTTTTTCTAGTGAGCAAGGTATCCTATTGCTCTCCTGTTTTTGTTATTTAGAAGCTGATTGGGATTGTTTATATTGTGGCATGAAAATCAATGGGTTATGAATTCGGAGGCCTGAACTTTGTCTTAACTCTGCCATTAAGCTGCTTCACAAATGTCCTTTCACTACCCTAAGTGTCAGTGTTCCTCACTCTGTAAAATGGCAACAGATTGTGGCAAGGATGTCTTTGAGCTCAGAGGCTAGAAATCAGTAACTGTGTTCTCAAAGTTTATTAAAAGATTTCCAGTTGGATTGTTATAAATGATTTTTATCAACTTAATACAACTGGCATAGCAATTCTTTGATAATTTATAATGAGAAAAATTGCCCCTTTCTTATCTGTTACTGGATTATAATATTGCTTATGTATTCATAAAACAAGGCACACCTATAAAATGATGATATATTTATTATGTGAAGAGCAAGTGGGTGGTCAGAAAGTGTTTCTGAACAACTGTACAATTTCCAGATTGCTTCTCCATTTCTGGAGCCACATCTAGTACGAATGGCCAAAGTTGATCAAAACAAAGTTCGTTATATGGATCTACTTTGGAGGTATTACGAGAAGAACAGAAGTTTCAGCAGTGCAGCTCGTGTCCTGTCCAAACTGGCTGACATGCATAGGTATGGCCTCCCGTTCTCATGGTGATGAGTAATTGACAACTGGACCATATGTAGTTATACATCCAGAGTTTAATTTTTAAATTTAAGATTTTAAGAAAACTTTATTCAGCTTATACGTATATAGAATTTTTATGAGTTTACTTGGATTTACCTAAAGTGAAAGTGTTGGTCGCTCAGTCATGTCTGATTGTTTGTGACTCCATGGACGGTAGCCCGCCAGGCTCCTCTGTCCATGAGGATTGTCCAGGCAAGAATACTGAAGTGGGTTGCCATGCCCTTCTCCAGGGGACCTTCCTGAGCCAGAGATTGAACCTAGGTCTCCAACATTGCAGACAGATTCTTTACCATTTGAACCACATGGGAAGCCCTGGATTTACCTAAAGTTTATAGTTTTTTCTTTTTGTTTGTTTCATTTTTAATAACGTGTAAATGTACCAAATAACTCCTACTAAATAAACAAACTCTATTCAAACTATTTTCTAAACCCTTTTTCTTTATGTCTTTAGATTCTTTCCTACTGATGGTAAATCATTACTATTATTAATTAAAAAGAAAAAAAAATGCTTCTCAAAGGTTTTATAATTTTAAATGTTTAACAAATTCTAGACCAATTTCCTCAACTCTTCCATTGGTTTAAGCTCCTGACAAGGTCTTACAGCATACATATTAAGGAGTGTTAAGAATTCTGTTACAGAAGGCATTGATATATCCAATTAGATTGTTATATAAATACAACTTAATAGAATTTTGGAAAGATTATTAATTTGACCCTCTTCATTTGAAATGTTGCCCAAAGAATATGGTGCTATTTTTAAAACATAAAGATTGGTTATGTTAGGAAGAGGAGGTGTTTGAGGCAGAGCTGTGATTAAACCATGTTTCAGGCATCCAGATGTGGCTGATAGCAAGTGGGAGAGTGTGTGTCTGTGTGTGCACTCATGCAATTGTAATACTGTGTGTGTGGACCCAAGGCATTTTTTTATCTTCTTGCCCTCTTTGGTCATAATAATCACTTCATTTTCATAAATTCCTCTCACAGAAAACGACATATATTGTAGTGACTTCAATTTGTCTTTGGTTAATAAAAGGAAAGAAAAGGAATTTGAGCTAGTAAAGACCTAAAATGTATTTCGGAGTAAAGGCCTTGGTCAAGTCATAGTTTTTGTATAATTAAGAATTGACCAAAAAAAAAAACCAAAAAACAAAATTAAGATGAAATGACAGCATTATTAAATATTTAATTCACTATAGCTCTATCTTTGGAGAAGGAAATGGCAAACCACTCCAGTATTCTTGCTTGGAGAATCTCATGGACTGAGGAACCTGGTGGGCTGCAGTCCATGGGGTCACAAAGAGTCGGACACGACTGAGTGACTTTACATTTATAGCTCTATCTTAAGGTTCTGTAATTCATTTCTTTATCCAGTATTTGAGTGCCTGTTATTTTCTGCTCTCAGAGGCACACATGGACTGTGTGACCTTATCCCGGCCTTCAGAATCTCGTTTCTGGATTACTCTTGTCTTTCCTGTTAGTACATCCAAGTACCATTACTGTACAGATCTTTGTAAGTCACTTCCGTCATGCTGCTCATTGCTTGCACTGTTAGAGTGGCCCTTAATTGCCTTTTCATTTGAATTTTTGGACCTTTTTCCTTGTTATCACATTACTACGTTCTTGTTATAAAATATTCGGAAATCCTCTTTTAAGAACAGTGCCCATTGTCCATTTCTACTTCACACACACATAAAATATAATTTCCCCTGCATGTGAGGACCCTGTACATCTAGTCTTTAGCTCTTAACTTAGCATCCGTCTCTTTCCACAGTAAAATCTTTTTCCAACTATTATGTTACTCTTTCTCACTACACTCTTTTTTATATATGTAAGCTGTACCAAATAAGTTGGCATCTATAGAATATTCTACTTTAAGTAATTTGGAAATGTTATCCACTTTCAAAATGTTTATTTCAAGTGGTTTGTTTTTTTTAAAAGGTGAGAGGGGGAAATAAAGCCTTTATGAAACAAGGCTCCTAAAGGTACAGAGTCTTTTGTTTTCTTTGTCCATATATATCTTTACTACTTACAAGGACCTTTTACGTATTTTGACCCTCATAATGACCCTGTTAGGGAAGCAGATTTCAGTTTTTCATTCTAACAAGGTATTTTTCTCCATTAAACCCTGAAGAATGCCATGAAGAGTTTGTTCTTGGACCCCAGTTTCCATGTATTTTAAGAATAAATACAGGTTTTTGTAAAAGCAGTTTTTCTAAGTTTCAGAAATTGCATTAAACATTTTTTGTTTTCCTAGTTCAGCCTTTACACAGGAGAAATTTCTAAAGTTCACCTTTGGATTCTTTCCAGAGTCACTCTGACTAAGCAGCACTTTTAGCTGAGAGGTGTGTCTTTGTTTCACTCGTGTTCTTTGAGGAGCAGATGGGTGCTGACTGTCCAGATGTGGGTATTCTGAAGATCAGTGTTGGGCTCTTCTTGCCTTTGGACAAGATATACCATGATTTAGGTTTGCAGAACTTAGGAGTCTTTCTTTCTGGGTTCTTCAGGCTGAGTTTGCTTGTGAGAGTGCTAGGATTGCTCTTCAGTGCTGATAGAAAGCTTCTCCTTTTATCATGATGTTTAACTGTTCTGTTGCATATTTTACAAGTAATCAAGAATACATTTTTGTGGTCTTTGTACTTTTTCAGAATTTCTGCTTCCTTAAAACTGAGCATATAATTTCTTCTCAGTTAACAAGTGTCTGTATTTTGGGTATCAATTTGGGTTTGGCCACATTAACGTAGAGAAATGAAGAATACGAGGAATAATAAAAAGTTTTCTTTAACTTTAGAAGGTTCTAAGATTTAATATACTGAAGTTTTAAAATAGTAAGATAATTTTTTGGATGTAAGTATTTCTTTATGTGTTCACTTAAATTGTAGCTCTCTTGTTAGAAATCTTCTACTTTTTCAAGTTTTAAATGGTCTTTTATGTTAATTTGGTATAAAATAGTACATCATAACTGATACATATATATTGGCTCCTTAAGAATTCACGTAAATAAAACTTAAGGATTTTCCCCCTCCAGCACAGAAATTTCACTTCAGCAGCGACTAGAATACATTGCTCGTCCATTCTTAGTGCCAAAAGTTCCACTGCCATTTCATCAATAGCTGCAGATGGTGAATTCCTTCATGAACTAGAAGAAAAAATGGAAGTAAGTGCTAATAATACTTAAGCCTATCCACACTGATTATTAGCCACGTGTTAGTCCACTTCTCTTCTTCCCCTAATAAATAGTAGGTCTGTAGCAGTCAGTATTAATTTTAATCTCTTTTGCCTTCTTTCTTTCTTTTCATATTTATATATAAATAAAAGATTTTAACAATACAGCACTTGGGTCCTAGGGCATTGCTATAATCTATAAGTTTTCTCTGTGACATTTCTAAAGGTTTATTCTAACTCTTCTAACACTAAGCAGATTATATTGCATTCACCATTAATTCCAGAGGTTATTAGTAGATGTATGAAGTAGAGTGGGCTAAAGCCTTTACTAAGAGACACACTAATGTATATGTAGTGGTCCATATACAAAAGCTTATTCCTCAATCACAGAAATCCAGAGTTGGTGTTCCTGATTGGCATGTGGCTTTCTTCCACTTGTTTTTTTATTTTTCTTTTGATCAGAGGGAAGAAGTGTGAAAAGAGCATGTCAGAAGCACCTTCACTCTTAAAAACCTCAGCCCTGAAGTGGCATACTTATGTTCATATTGCTTTGAAGAGAACTTAGTCTTAGGGCCAGACTCCATGCAAAGGAGGCTGTGAAGTAGAGTTCTGGCCATTTTGTCTGGCTGTAATCATGGGAGAAACTGGTGTTGGTGGGCAGCAAAGGCTCTCAGGCACAGCCCAGTCCCTGTGTAATCCTCTTTGTTGTAATGAAGGGTTGCTAGTCTGTTCTGATAAAAGCCTTTATACATTTTTTTTTATTGAGATAGAATTGACATATAACAATTGCTAAGGTATATAACATAATGATTAAATTTTTCTGTATATTGTAAAATGATCACAGTAAGTCTGGTTAGCATTTGTCACCATAAATGATTACAAAAATTTTTTTTCTTGTGATGGAACTTATTAATATCTACTCTCTAGGAACTTTCTAAATATGCAATACAGTATCATCAACTATAGTTACTATGCTGTTATTTTATTTTAACCAATTTAAAGTTTGTTATTTAGCAAACAAACTTAAAGTCAGATACTAGAAGTCACTTCTCCAAATACCTGGTGATTTATCATGAAGAACTTAAGATTTGCTTTTTTCTACCCAAACCAGGTTGCCAGGATCCAACTTCAGATACAAGAGACACTACAAAGGCAATATTCCCATCATTCTTCTGTACAGGATGCAATTTCTCAGCTGGATTCTGAACTAATGGACATCACTAAGGTAATAAAAAGGCGAATGAAATCCCTATGATAATCAGCTATTATCTACAAATTCCTTGTTTCTTTTGCATTTTCCTTCGTGTTTAGAAAGCAATTGAGCCATCTTTGGGAGCACATCACTGGCCTGAAACTACCATGTTACCTCACCCTTACAGCATGTTTCTCTTTCCAGGCCACTTTCTGTCAAGAATATATCAACCTCACATGGGGCTCTGTTAAAACTCCTGACATCTAACTTATAGGCTGTTTCTTGTCTTGAAAAAATAATTTATATTTGCCCGACTTGCCAAACCTCTCCCACCCTAAACCCTCTGGAACAGTTTCTTTTTCAATTATTACTGGACATTTCTCTGAGTACCCAGAAGCTCCCTTAGATTTGTCAGAATATCCATGATCTTTTCAAACCTTAGTTTGGACAATACTAGTTCTAAAAGAAGTGTCACTAAGGCATCTTGCTCTTAGCCAAGTGGAAAAAAAGGTACACATATTGATATCTGTTTAAATGTGTTAACTATTCTTAATCTGGCATTATGACAACCTATACACCATCACATATTTATATCATATTTTAGGAACTTCAGATAACATCTTTGGTTACTTTTAACTTTCAGGGGGTTCTTTATTGTTAATTTCTGAATACTAACCTCTTGATGGATGTTGGCATTTTCTCCTACAGCTTTATGGGGAGTTTGCTGACCCATTTAAACTTGCAGAATGTAAACTTGCATAATTCACTGTGCTGGTTATTCAGACCCTATACTGGTGCAGACACTTTGGCAAGATATCATAGAAAAAGGTAAGTGTTCACAGCTAGGTCTGTTAGCTACACATTATTTAATGACTTGGTAGAAGAGCGAATGTACACTGTTAGGGATTATTAAGGGCTCATGAAAATTGTATATATCTAAGCAGAGGGTAAGTGACGGGTACCTGGATATGGTTGAGGGTGATCCTCTAGAGAAGGATTCCAGTGAATGTTTGAGAGGACCCTCAGAAAAGATTGTGATTTTTGTGGTTTGTACTGCTTAGTAAGGAATTCTGAGATACTTAGCTCAGAATCCCATAACCAGTCCCCTTCTAAGGTCGAAGTATGTCAGACACTAACAGAAACACAGAATCTGCTCATTATATTAATGGGAATACAGACAAGCTCTATCGTATTTTGTCCCTTGAGACACAATAAAAGAATTTAAACTTTTCACATTACAAACACTTTGGGGAGAAGGAAATGGCAACCCACTCCAGTCTTCTTGCCTGGGAAATCCCATGGATAGAGGAGCCTGGTGGGCTACAGTCCATGGGGTCTACAAGAGTAGGATTTGACTGAGTGACTAACAATTTCACTTTCAGGGAACTAGATCCCATGCCACAAGGCCAAAATTTAAAAAAAGAAAAACACTTTGGGTTTCTAATGACATGTCTGTTTCTTACAGAACTAAATGAAAGTGTGACCTTGAGCTCCCCAGACAGGATGCATGCTCTTAGTCTCAAGATTGTGCTCCTGGGAAAGATATATGCTGGCACGCCTCGCTTCTTTCCTCTCGGTGAGCCATAACTTCAGCTGCAGTCATGGGGCTTTTGTCTTCTCTTTGTTTTGATGGTGTTCTTCATTGACATGGAAAAACAATGGTTTTTAGAGCAAAATCATTTTGTTGTTGCAATTTATCACCTTTGCAGTTTAATTCTACCTCTCCAGAAAGATACACTTCCAAAGAATAATAGGATCTGTTGATGAATAGTTTTGGATGGAAACTTTCTTTGCTTGACCTTCCAGGTTTATATAGCTATGTTGAAATAGTGCTAACAGACCACAGTGTTATATTACTGGCAACCCTATACAGGTTTGAAGAGAAGGGAAAAATAGCTGATGTTTTCATGTGTTGATGATCTGTGATTGGTTTAACTGCTCCCTGTATATTGAGGACATATTTTTTTTTAAAATAGCAAGTAGTTGTGTTAAAAATGTAATCTCTGTGAATCCTTTTCTTAACCAAATTTGTAAGGTAGGAAACTCTATTATGAGCCATATGCCAACTTGTAAAGTCTTCTTCGGTCGTAAAACAGTAGACTCAACATAAATACATTCATACAGTAGAATGTTAAATAAGCACTTTGTGCTTTCAAAAAGTGTTGAGAAACATGAAGATATTTATAACCTTATATTGTTTTTAAAATATGAAGATACAGACTTGGTTATAGGTCTTCTCTGATTTAGGATTTATTCCTGGACATGGTAAGAAATAAAACTATTATAATCATACCCTTATTTCTTATAAGTACAGTATTAAAAAATGCCTATGCCATTTCGGTTTGGTTCAGTTCAATTGCTCAGTCGTGTCCTACTCTTTGTGACCCCATGGACTGCAGCACACCATACTTCTCTGTCCATCACCAACTCCCAGAGCTTGCTCAAACTCATGTCCATTGAGCTGGTGATGCCGTCCAACTATCTCATCCTCTGTCGTCCCATTCTCGTCCTGCCTTCAATCTTTCCCAGCATCAGGGTCTTTTCAAATGAGTCATTTCTTCACATCTGGTGGCCAAAGTATTGGAGTTTCCGTGTCAGCATCAGTCCTTCCAATGAATATTCAGGACTGATTTCCTTTAGGATGGACTGGTTGGATCTCCTTGCAGTCCAAGAGACTCTTTAAGAGTCTTCTCCAACACCACAGTTCAAAAGCATCAATTCTTTGCTGCTCAGCTTTCTTCACAGTCCAACTCTCACATCCATACATGACCACTGGAAAAACCATCACCTTGACTAGATGGGCTTTGTTGGCAAAGTAATGTTTCTGCTTTTGAATATGCTGTCTAGGTTGGTCATAGCTTTCCTTCCAAGGAGTAAGCGTCTTTTAATTTCATGGCTGCAGTCACCATCTGCAGTGATTTTGGAGCCCCCAAAAGTAAAGTCTGTCACTGTTTCCATTGATTGGTAAAATAAAGAGCAACCATATGAGTATGTGAAGCTTGACAATTTTAATAGCAAAATGACCACATTGTGCACAGTACCTTTTGAGGGTATTTCTTCTTTGACTTAAGATTGTTAGTTGTTTAGCCCAATAAAATTTAGAGTAGAAGAGAACTTCCTTTTTCTATCACTCTGTCAATGACAAACAGGAAACTTCAAGCTAGAACAAATTAAAGAGACTTTAGAATTTCTATTACCTCTCCAGAATCTCTGTGTGGTAACTTGTAGTGGAGATGCAGGTTCAATCTTCAGTGATTCTTCTTGCCCATGGCTATTCACATTGGTCGGTCTCAGATTTTAGATACCATAAATATGAATGTGATTGCTTCTGTTAAGAGCTTATTTATGATGTAACAGATAGTAAAAAGTGACCACAATTAGAGTCACCAAAATAAAGAATCTTATGAATATTATATTTAATATTTCTAAAATCAAGATAACAGCAGCCCTTCTTTTTCTGAAAAGCTGTGAAGATTCAATGTTTCAAGATATTAAGGAACTCTTATCATGAGACTTCCCTGGTAGTCCAGTGTTTTAAGATTCCATGCTCCCCAAGCAGGGGGCCTGGGTTTGATTCTGACTGGGGAGCTAGATCCCACATGCCACAAGTAAAGATTCCTCATGACGCAACTACAAATCTCATGCCACAACAAAGGTCAAAGTTCCTGCATGCCGCAACTGAGACTCCGCACAGCCAAGAAATAAATAAGTGAATAATTGAATAAATTAAAAGGAAAAAAAAGTATCAGCAGGCCCTCTCTAAAAGTGTGATTGTCAATGGTCTCTGTTCTCCACTTGTACCTTTTGCTGTTTTCTACATTCACCTTATAGTTTTTTCCCTAATAGCTTTGAAGTGTGTAAGTGAATGGTTTTAGCATATTTGCAGAGTTGTGCAACCATCACAGATAAATTTAGACCATTTTCATCAAAAAGAAATATCCACCCTCAGCCTTAAGCAACCACTAATCTCCTTTCTGTCTCTATAGGTTTGCCTGTTTTGGTACATGCCTTATTTTAGATTCAAAGAATTATTTGTTTTGAAAATTGTTTTTTTTTTAATTTTCCCTCTAGAAGCTGCTCAGTTATGAATAAGACCTACTTTTTAGTATCAAGGGTTAACAAATCTAGAACAACAAAAATTAGTGATTATATGAGGTGAAGGACATGTTAACTAATTTTATCGTGGAAAATATTTTGCAATATGTTTTAGATCATCACATTTACACCTTAAACTTACACAGTGCTATATGTCAATTATATCTTGGTAACACTGGGGCAAAAGTAGAGCTAACAATCCCAACTGATCTTTTTCTCTCCCCAGATTTTATCGTGCAATTCTTAGAGCAGCAAGTTTGTACTTTGAACTGGGATGTGGGTTTTGTGATACAGACAATGAACGAAATTGGAGTGCCATTACCTAGACTACTGGAAGTATATGATCACTTGTTTAAGTCACGGGTAAGGAAAATATTAAATAAACTAGTTAAATCAGTTTAATTTTCTAGATACAGGAGTGGATCTTTTTGGTTGTGTGCTTATAAGTATCATATAATAGAGTTGCATCAGAAATTTGCTTCATTCGTTGAGTATCAGAAATTATCATGCTTCAGACTTTTGATACCAGTAATGAGAGTTGCTTTGTTATATACCATGATAAAAATCAAATATTTTTCAGTATAAATAAAGCATAATTACACATGCTTTACTTTTAGCAGAATAGGCTAAATACATTAAGAATTACTTACTTTAAAGGAATAGAACCTTTCCTGTGGTCCAGAAATTAAGAATCCACCTCCCAACACAGGGCATGTAGGTTTGATCCCTGGCCGGGAAACTGAGATCCCACTGCCACAGGGCAGATAAGCCCACACACCACAGCTAGAGAGCCTGAGTGCACGATGAAAACACAGCGCAGCCACAAAAGAAAAGTAAATAAAGGAACAGAATACCATTCACTGTGAAAACAAAATATTTATTCTCAATCCTTGTAACCTCATCTAAACTATCAGTGCTTAAAAATCTTTCTCTCCACCAGAAAAGGAAAATTTAACTATAGGGTGACATCGGATAACTAGGCTTATTATGGTGATCATTTTGCATCATTTTGAATGCAAACAGCAAATCACTATATTGTACACCTGAAACTAATACAATGTTATATGTCAGTTATACCTCAGTTTGTTTTTTTTTTTAAAAGATCTTTCTCACCATATTTAATCTTTTTTTTTTTTTTTACTTTATTTTACTTTACATTACTGTATTGGTTTTGCCATACATTGACATGAATCTGTCTCGGGTGTACATGAGTTCCCAATCCTGAAACCCTACCCCCTACCATATTTAATCTTATTGGACTTATGTTTTGTAATTTTTATCCTAAGATGAAAGAACTAAATGAAACCTGTTGAACTGGCTTGTGTTTAATACTAGTCGTGATTATAGTAGCTTCATCAGAACATTCATACAGTGCTTTCCAAGGCACTTATTTATCTCATTAAAACTCACACTGAGCCTTTGATGGAAATGAACAACTAATAATATCCCATCTACATCTGACAAGAGCAGAGATGTTAAATAACCTATTCAAGTCACATGGCTGGTAATAGTGGAGTCAGAACTGGAATTAAGATTCTCTGACTACTGGTTTAGTCTTTTTTTTTTTTTTTCTGGTTTAGTCTCTTACTCACACTATCAGATTAAATCTGCATAGGTTCCAGGTAAGAATCGTGTCACAGTCAATAGGAAGAAATGGATTCTGTTTTTTCCTGTTATCTCAGGTTCCTAAACAGCAAATTAATATGCTCTGCAAAGTGCAGTGATACATCATTATTCTTCCTAAATGACATTACAGTGCAGTTTTCAGTGCACGAACTCTGATGAGTATTTTAACATAAGTGAGGGAAAAATGAGTTGACACAATTCACCGTAAAATTGATGATGTGTTTTTTCTTTGTAGGATCCATTCTGGAACAGAATGAAGAAGCCTCTACACCTTTTGGATTGTATACATGTACTATTGACAAGATATGTTGAAAATCCTAGCCAAGTTTTAAATTGTGAGAGGTAACTATGAATTAGATACTGTGTTATATACCAAAGGTTTTTAAATGCATTGAATAAATATCTGGGTAACAAATTTGGAGATAGTGGGGCACAATTCAGAGACTAAAAGAAGTATGGGAGATTAAACTTGTGTATGTTTGCAGAAACTATTTGATATCAGTTAGCACATTTAAAAGGTGAGAGTTTTTCCATTTTCCAGCCCTTGTCCTGATTTCTCCCTGTAAATGAAAGGATCAAATTAATGAATTACTGCTAAACTCCTTCCATTTTGAATGAGCAACTTAAGAAGTGCCATTATGTCTTTTGTGATAGTATTGGCCATTTCAAGATACATTTGTTTGAGGAGACCAAATGAATGTAAATATTTAATATTAATTTAAGGAGTCATTCCTTACTGCCTTCCTTCTCATTGTAACAATCTTCGAGAGGAAAATGGTGGTATGTGGTAATCCACCTACCCCCTGCATGTCTTTCTCTGTTTTCATTTATTTGCCATTTACTTAATCACATGATCCTTCCTCTTCTGTGGGCCTTTACTAAGATTAGCAGAAATTGAAGGGAAGTCCTATAGGAAGAAATGTTTCTGAATCTGTAGATGGCTGAATGGGTGTCCTTTTCTTTACAGGAGAAGATTCACGAATCTCTGCCTGGATGCAGTTTGTGGTTATCTGGTCGAGCTCCAGTCTATGAGCTCCTCAGCAGCAGTACAAGCCATCACTGGAAACTTTAAATCTCTTCAGGCTAAACTAGAACGGCTTCATTAATTATTGTAATGTATTTTCATCCCTGCATTTTTAATCTGTAAAATAAAAACTCAGCTGGGTCCACTATCACATGCTCTAAATCTAAGAATTTCAGAACAATTTTAGTAGAAATGCGTTTTTAATAAGTGGCTGGTATCAGCAGAGAGTACATTTGCAGGTGAATTCTTTTTTACTACATGATACTATTTTGCTTTTTAATAACCAAATTAAAAACAAATAAGATTATTTATGATTTTAACACAAGGATAAACAAGTAAAAAATTCTTGTTTTGAGTTTATATGCTCATTGTCAAGTTAGTTCAAGTATCAAAACTTAAATAGGCTAACTGAGTAGGTCCAATCCCGTAATAGTAGATTCTATAACAGTTCTTAAATAGGCAAATAAACACTGTCTCTTTTAAAAAGTTTTTTTTAATTTTTGGGTTCATCTTTGGAAAAAAATTTCTTCTAACTACTGATTTTGTCAATTACAATCCTTGTAGTACACACCTGATTGTTTTTTTTCTGAGCAAGTGATAAACTTGTATTTAATGGTCTATGTCCTGTCTCCCCTACAGGGAGATGCTGTTTCTCTCATCATCCACCTAGCGCTTCTTTGTCCTGGGACTACTGATTCCTTTAAACTGGTGGTTCTCAAAGTGTGTGCACCAGACCAGCACATCAGCATCATCTGGGCATTTGTTAGAAATTCCAATTCTCCAGCCCAACACGGTTTTAAGGCCCTTCGTGGTGTTCTAGTACATGTCGGGTTGAGAACCACTGTGTTAGAAGATATAACCAGTTCTTGGATGGAGCTTCCCATCTGATGCCTCCTCCTCCCTTGCCCATCAGTAACAACAACACCTGAGTTTCACCCGAGACACACCATATATGAAGCAAAACTGTTCATAATATAGTTTCTAATCTTCCAACAGAATTAGGTTGGCAAAACCAAGTGCCCAAAGTCATGGCAACAAAAGAGAAAAGTCTGGCGAGTGACCAGGACTCACAGAAAAACAAGAAAATGGACTCCTTTCCTCTTACCTTTTGATACCAAGAGTAATGCCCTTCTACCTGTTGTCACTAATGTATGTTTGACGGTTTTCAAATACATTTTGAAAATATTTTTCCTTCCACTTTTATGTTTTTCCCAAGATCATGGGTTGCCCTCTCCACAGTTATTCTCTTAGAATTTAGCTCCCTTTCTCCTATAATCTCCTTATTTATAATGTTTAATAGGATGTCAAAATGGTGCCTTAGGCACCACCACCTCTCATATTTTTCAGCTTTTCAGTTCCTTAAGTTTAGATTTTTTTGAATATGTAAAATGAATGTATGCTACACATTGTTAATTCTGTAAATTTAAAATTCTATCATGTCTACTTAAGATGAAAGTCTTGCTTAAATGCTATATTTAGCCATGATTCCAGTTCTGCTACAAGCACATTTGCCCACAAGAACATTAATATGTATGTTAAGTTTACAGAACTCAAAATAATGAAGCTATATCTTCCATAAGGAATGTAAACTAATGTGGCTAAATGGTCTTTAAGAATCTAGAAATCTGCATCATTTCTTTCTTTCTTTTTTTTTTTTTATTATGCAGCATTTTATTTTTTTAAAAAATTACCTTCGTGGAGTACATTTTCACAGTAGAAATTCCCAGTGGGAAAACAACAACTTATCACTTATAATTTTATATTTGTGGACAGATTATTTTAGGATGAGTAAAATAAACACATTTGAGAATTAAGTCTTGGTTTAGAATCTGTAACAATTTGAAACATCTATAAAGGGACCTCTTCCCTAAATGGAACTTCTCTACATTCAGAAACTCTCCAGGCTCTTCTTCCTAGGATTTAGAAATCAGTAATGTGAAATATCAGCATTTCTAATTTTCAAATTTCCCTAAGACATGTACCATCAGTAACTGGTATCAAGTGAACAGAGGGAGGTTTACAAAAACTAAACATTTGAATCATTTATTTCTGTAACACCTTACATACCTTTAAGAATTCTAGCCACATAGCGAATGTTTTCAGTATCCTTTGGAGGGTAAGAGTACTAAGAGAAATTAAGATCCTCTTCTTTTTAATCATCTGGGAGAGTGTAAAACCTTAACATTCGTAAGAGTTGCTTTGATAACCTGTTTAAAACAGATATTCCACCTTCAGTGTGATAATGATACTGGTGGTAAGTGAATCAAACTTGGAGTAGCATTGTTCTATCACATTTATCAACTTTGTTTATATACTTTATATTTGGTTTTCATTCAACACTATTTCTTTATAGTGACTATTAAACATCTATAGGCAATGAATGATAAGTGGAATATATGAAACAGTGCATTCATTGTAGGCAGTGAGGAGTCACTGAAAGTCCTGATTGTGACACATATTTCTAGATAGATCATTTTAATGTGGCAAAATGGTTAAGAAAGAGAAAAAGCTGTTTTGGGGGACATCCCTGGTGGACCAGTGGTTAAGACTCCAAGCTCCCAACGCAGGGATGGCTTCCATCCCTGGTCAGGAAATTAGATCCCACATCCTGGCTGCAACTAGACATTCTGCATGTGGCAAAGAAGGCCCCACGTGCCACAACTAAGACCCAGTGCAGCTAAACACAAAAATTTTTTTTAAAAAGAGAAATGTTTTTTAACTGTACAAGGTATGGGATATTAGTCCTGAAATGCATGAAATGTACGTTCAGCATTTCTTTATAATATACCTGCCTTACTAGTGACTTGTTTGTTGAAAACCTCTCTGCTCTCATCTTTTATGTTTTATAGTTGACTTCATCTCAAGGGCTCACAGATTCCTCATTCTCTTCCTCAGGATACCTCCCTCCTCCATCTTTTTTCCTCTTATTCATGAGGTGGAAAATATGTTAGGGATACAGTTGTATCAAGGAAATTAAGAAGTAGAACACTGAATCTAAATGTCTTGAAAGGCATAGGCATTCCTTCCATTTTTATCAGTTTTTTCATTTAAATTTCCTTAATAATTTTTTTTCTTTTCAGGATATTTTTGAGTCTTCTGATAAATCATTTAAACTCTTGGAAGTTTTATTTTGCTCATAAGGAAAGTTTCCTCATAAAGAGGTTTAAGCCAAATGATAAGACTTTTTTAAATCCAAAAATTTGTAAGAGCTCATGTAATCTATTTTTATTGTTGTTTTGTTCTGCTTCACATATTATTTTTTTAATTGATTTTTATTTTTTAGTTTGTGCTTTACAATACTGTATTCGTTTTGCTATACATTGNGTACTTTTTTACTTCACCGCACAGCATGTAGGAGCTTCGTTCTCTGACGAAGGATTGAACCTGCAACCTCGGCATTAGAAGCATGGTCTCAACCACTAGATCACCTATGTTTTAAACTCACCAAGGCTGGCTCCAGAGAGTGTGTTCTCACCACTACCCCCTCCTACGTCTACCCAAGCTCCCTGTGCACATGTGCGCATGCTAAGTCGCTTCTCCCTGTGTGACCCCATGGATTGTAGCTCACCTGGCTCCTCTGTCCATGGGATTCTTCAGGAAAAAATACTGGAGATGGTTGCCATGCTCTCCTCCAGGGGATCATCCCAACCCAGGGATCGAATCCGTGGGCAAAATCAGATGGCCTGAGGTTTTGCAAAGTGACAGAAAGTTGCAAGAGATGATCACAGATGATTTGCTGCACTCACGTGGAGGTAGGCATCCAGGGCAGCGTCAGTGACCCTCAGCTCTCTGGGTGGTAAGTTTCCGGCTGTGCTCTTGGCAGGCTGGTCTGATTCCAGTGTCAAGACTCCCTTGGATCCTGCCCTTTCACTTAGCCTGCTTTTCAATTCCCATCAATTTACGAGCTTGCTGCTTCCCCTCCAATACATTATTCTTAAGTGAAATTATTCTTCTGCAACCAGGAACCCTGGCCAACATTAATTTACCCATTAGCAGAGAGCCAACTGTGGTAATGAAAGTTGGGGTTCCACACGGAGTCCTTCAGAGCACTAATCCTCCTCTGGCACGCTGGAATTTCCGCTGGTGCGCTTCTGCAGCAGCGGCAGCTGCGGGCCTTATAGGACACCCAGCTTCAGGCCACATGCTTTCAGACGAAGCTATGTCTGTGCTATGGATCTCCCAGACTAAACTGATTCAGGTTCACACCCTCACTCACATAGGGCCACAGGCTCAGTGGCAGGGCCAAGAGAGGCCCCGAGGGTTCCAGAGCCTGGAAGGGAACTGAGCCAAGTCACGTCAGTGATTGTGCCCTGGGAATGCCGTGGCATCTGCTTCCCTGGTGTTTCCTGTTTGATTCTTTTCATTTCATTAGATGCCCTGGTAAGACTCCTTCCAATAAAGTCCTCTTTTTGTGTGAATTTCAATGTCTTTAGTAACACAATAGCTTTTCTGTAAGAATCCTTCCAATAAAGTCCTCTTTTTGTGTGAATTTCAATCTGTCTTTAGTAACACAAAAGCTTTGCTACACTGACTTGCTGTACACTCCTCCCTGTAGTCTCAGTCCAGCCACCTCCCTCCCTGCTACCCCACACAAGGGAATTCTTACGAGGAAACTTTTCTCTTGTGATTCAGGTATCATAGAAAAAGAGAAAACAAAAGGCAATACAGACTAGAAGCCATTAAAAATGAAAAAAACACCCTTTGAGGACTAAGACTTTTTTACATTGTTTTTCATCTAACTTTACTGTTAGATTTTTCCCTTTTATATCTACTCATAGCATTACAACCTTAAACCTTTCATCTTCTAACTCACAGCTTTAAATATGTGGTTTTTCAGATACTTACATACTGGCGACTGATTTGAATTGGGGGAGTTGATATCTTTGTTTCAGGTGTTTAATTATCTTCAGAAAATAACTGTCAGTTTTCCACTGAAAATGATCAAGGCCTAGCAGTGAAATGACTGATTTCCAGACTGAGAAGAGGGGTACAAGATGAACCTGGAGCATGTAGTTATGCCAGAAAGTAAGGAAATGCTCCAAAAACTGATGGAGGTGTGATAAGGGAACTAGTGTGCAAATTGGGTACAATTTGAGTACCAAAATGATTCAGTAGTGAAATAAAAACCACTGGTAAAACTCTCACACACACACACACAATCCTAGCTATATGTGAGTTTACATGGATAACAAATAAACCAAAAAAGGGGCAGAGGAAGGCTCTTACAGCAGAATGTCTGGTGCCAACTGGTCAGCGGAGAGAAGCTGGAGCTAGAAAATAATTTTCTAGCCATTAAGCCTAAATAGACTTGCAGCCCAGGAACATGACAAATAGTTCTGAAATGGAATTTTGTTATAACCAATGCAACAAAACTTTAGGGGACTCAGATTTTTCAATTCATTAGTGTAAGAATAGTTAAGAGATTTAAAAGTCAGCTTAATGTTCAGAAAATAATAAGGGGAACTCCAAGCAAAAACAAAACATTTTTGTTAAAGTACAACCAGGACAACTTAGACAAACTGCTAGCAACCTACAACTGGTCAACTAAAATGGAAATACCATCTCACCGGTGGCTAAAAATGCTACAAAATGGAGTAATGCTAGTTGACACTTATTAGCTGACAGAGCCAAGTTAGTCTGTAGTTAAGAAAGGGTAGAACCAGAGTTTGAACTCAGGCAGTCAGACCTAAGAACGTTCATTTTTAAACCCTATACCAGCATAAGTTAAATACCCGGTACGCATTCCAGTTCCAACATGAGGTCGGCATCCAAAATCAAGGCATCAGAGTTGCTAGAGACATTCAAACTGATTAACAAGCAGCACTTTTCCAAGCCTCATTTGATACCAAAAATTAATAAAAATCACATTTCTCCCCATTTCATTGCTATTGTCCACTTTCTTCCTACAATGAGTGATGTTCATCAAGGTTCTTATCAGAACTCTTTGTCACACGTTTATCTGAGGAACTGATGAGGAATTTCTTTCTACTAATTTTAGCCATCTCCTTTATTTCTCCCCTATCTCCTTCCACAAGAAAGTACCACGCTGACACCTTGCAAATAGCAGCCCCAAATGGACAGCAAGTTTTATCTTTCCCTGTGGACACTGACCCATGTTTTTATTAAGCACAAACAGGATATGGCCCCACCGAATGTACTTTGGAAATGTCCTTAAATCACTTTGTTGCAACAGCATGCTTCCTTGTCAAAGAGCTGGCGGCCTTTTGGCTCATTCCACCCTCTGCACGGGATCCTCAACTTCTATTTGCAAAACAGTTTTCACCTGAGGTACTTAGGCAGCGGCTCATCTAATGCATCCATTATAGCAGCTTAGGTGATTTTTATTTTCACTCAAACTGCATGACTTCAGACAAAAAAGGATTCTCCGAGTTCTGTGTTTTTGGTATTGTGGCCTCCTCCTCTTCCGTCTTAAGAAATCCAAGTATGCCCTGCCCCCTTACAGAGCAAACTAAACCGGAGGTTTCAAAGTCCATCCTTAGGGTTTTGGATAGTTCCATGTGGTATAGCAACTTTCTAACAAGTTCTGGATAATTAGCACTGAGATGGCCTGCTAGTCACAGCTGAGGATGATTAAAAAGAGGTTCCTGGGAGGTCAGGCAGTGCTGAAAGTGGCAATAAGAGAGTTAGGGCAAAGGCCTGGCGGGTACAAAAACAGATTCTAGTCACCTGGATTAAGTATGACTTCCAGGGAAAACATACCTACAAACATCCCTCCCTAGTTTGATTGTAAGTAAATACAAGCATTTTACCCCTAAACAGTCTTATCACCAATACATGTAATATGGTCAGCTTCCTGCTTAATTTTCATTTGTCAAGCTCCTGGTATATTTCAGGCACTAAATTTTACATGCTGGCACAGATCATCAAGTATTTCACAAGGAAAGAGGATTCAGTCTGTCCTTAAAAAGAAAAAGTATGCAGTTAAAGGGCTTCTCAGGTGGCTCGTGGTAAAGAATCTGCCTGCAATGCAGGAGACACAAGTTCAATCCCTTGGTTGGAAAGATACCCTGGAGAAGGAAATGGCAACCCATTCCCGTATTCTTACCTGGGAAATTCCATGGACAGAGTCTGGTGGCCTACAGTCCAAGGGGTGGGAAAGACTGGGGCTAAACAATAACAACAATGCAGCTAAAGCCAGGCCGGCCCCTAATCTTCACGGAGCCTCGGACAGGAGGACACTGGGGGCCCACATAATTACTTTTCAGTGCTATCCACCAACAGATGGTCACACAGTCCTCCTTCCCTGGCAAATGGAGCTTTATAACAACCTGGAAGGCCAAGTACGATTAGAATTCTCAGACCCCTCAGAGTTCTGGGTCAGGCATGAAAGGGCAGCCCAGGCCAGTGAACAGAATCCTTTCCCTTCCCCACCTAGGCTCCATCTCCTCCCAGAGTGGCCTCTTAGCCCCAACTGCAGACCTGAGCCCATACTTCCAGCACAGCTGCCTGGTTAGGCACTCTTCAGGGGTGGGGCCTGCCCCACCCCAACGTGCACAGAGCAGGCTTGGGCCTTTGGACAGGGAATTCAGTGAGGGTCTGGGGTGCGATGGGCAGTGTGGACTCTGGGTGGCCAGCCCCATTCACCTGCAGACAGACTCCTCCTCCAGTGAGGAGGGGCACAGCCTGAGGAAGACCAGATACCCCACCCCTACCCCCGAAACCCAAAGAATAATTACACAGGGGTTCCCTTGTCCAGGTCTGAAGACAATACTGAAGAAAAACTTTCTCTTTTTTTCTAACTAGATGCACCTTTCTTTCCTTGAAAAGATTAAAAATTCTGATATAAGCAAGGATTCCTGTCCAGAACAGATGAAAGAAAAAAGTTGAAATATTTGCAGCTATCTAGAAAAATCTGACAGCTGCTACTCTGATATGAAAAGAAGGAAAAGGTAAATATTCCTTAACAGCAAACAGGGTTCTAGAAAGTCACAAGAGAATGGATCCTGCCCTAAAGCGTACACTGGGCAACTTTTAACATTCTCTTTCCGTTTTTTGAAAGGGAGAGTCCTACCTAGATCTGTGCAGACACCCAAAAGAAGAACTAGCCAAAGCAGCTGGGGAGCCGGAGTCCCAACCCTAGGAACGAACACACGGTGAGCTGAGCTGAGCAAGGAAGGTTTGGGCCTTTACGCAAACAGGCCTCCCCAAAGGGAGCTCAGGGAGGCAGGCAGAGGCCGTCACAGCGAGGAGAGAGGTTAAGGCTTGGGCTGCACCCCCACGACAGACGCGGTATCTGCTTTGCCTTTTCTCACGGCAAGTTCGCCAATTTTGCGTCCTGTTTTTAAATATCTAAAATGGGGATATCACTTGTTCGTATCGCTGGGCGGCAATGCGCATAAGAACCGAGCGCAGTTCCACACTTCGTTAGGGCTCAGTCAACCTACTTAGACTCGAGAGTGCAGGGGCCAGCTTGAACCCAAAATGTAGATTAAACAGCTCCCCACCACCAACACCCAACATCCAAGATACGTCCTGCAGAGGCGGTGCGCGCTGGGGACGGAAGGGTGAGGTGGATGAGGCTTTAGGGAGAGAAGCAAACAACGGAGAAAGCAGAGGTCAAATGTTACCTCTCAGCTGTGTTTGGGGTCAGGAAGGGGGTGCCTTCCAATGTCGCCCAGCTGGAGGTGCAAAGGACGGCCGCCTAAGTGCCCAACTGGCTGTCATCCGCGAGCCCCTGGGAGGAGGAGGAAGCCGCACAGCAGCATACCGCTCGGTTCCAGGTCCTCCAGCCAGGGAAGCGGCCGGGAGCGAAATGCCCGGAGCTCAGGGGTGGGAGACGCTCACTCACCCAGCAGCAGCAACTTGAGCTCGCGGCGCGCGTCCTTCTTGTCCCGGCGAAGCTGCCGCTCGATCTCGGCGCTGATGCGCTGCGACTCCTTCTCCTCCGCTGACAGGCAGCAGCAGCCGGCCATGGTACGCGCAGCCCCCGACAGGCCACGAAGTCTCGAGCGCCCGGTTGCTTCGCCGGCCGATCCGCGACGGCACCGGGTTCGGAGGGAAAAGACCGGGCTCGACTCGAGTTTCGGAGTAAGAGGCCGGGACCGCTCGGGTTCAGTCCCCCCTGGAAGGGCGTCTCCGGGGCAGGAGCGAATCCGGAGCTCTGGGAACGCTCAAGTGCACCGCTGATCCCGACTCACCCAGCCCCACGCCGGGGTAGGTGGAAGGCGAGCCGAGGGAGAGAGTGTTGCCGGCCCCCGAAAACCAGCACGCCCCTTGGCACAGGAGCTCGACAGTCTGGGAGCGCAGACCGCTCGCGAAAAGTTGAGGCGTCGGGGAGCGGGATCTCCTGGACTCGGGGATGTCCCAGGCAGGCGGCAGGCAAGGCGTGGGCTGGAGGCAGAGGTCCTCGCTGGTCCTCTCCTGCAAAGTTCTGAAAACCTCAGCAGTGACCGCAGCCTAAGACAGACTGGAACATTTCCCGGAGGCGCTTGGGGCTCGTAGTGGACGAAGGAGGCGGAGCCTCTCGAACCCGCAGCTCTGGCGTCGGCTCAAGCTGGCCTTCGCTGCTCGCCAAGTCGATGGCGCCCGGGGGCAAGAGGGGGGAGTAGGGAGCTGGGGAGCGGAGCCCAGGCGTCTCGAGTCTCGGGGAGCAGCCCCCACACCCTTTGGGCGTGGTGTCCCGGCGCGGGGAAGGCCGAGGCTGCGGTAACCAGCGTGCCCTGACCTCCAGGCCCGGCTCCCTGTCCGGATCCAGGTTCCGACAGGCGAGTGAGGTTTGCCAACTCCCAGCCTCAACTCCTCCCAGCTGCAAAAGGAGCCGAGCGCGCCAGGGGCGAGGTTGAGCTCCGCCCAGCTGAAACTGAGACTCTCACAACCAGCCTCAGCACCACGCACCCCGCGGTTTCCTAGACGGGATCCCGAGGCTTCCCGGACGCTCCAGCCCAGCGCGGGCTCGGCCAAAACCGTGTGTGAGCTTCGGCTGGGCCTGAGCCGGCTGGCGCTGCTCTCAGAAAAGCCGCTGCCCGCGGGTTCTGTTCAATAGGAGGAGTGCGAAAGCGGGGGGTAAATATCTCCCGGCCCCTTCCTACGCCGCCGGGGATGGGGGAATGGAAAACAGCTGGCTACTTTGCATTTTATGATGGGAAAGACTCCTCCTTTGGAGAGAGGGCTGAACCCGTTTGCAGCAGGTTCCCTGACCCAGCCCTGAAGCCTGACGGCCGCCTGACTCCTGAAACGTTGGGTTCACATTTGAGCTGCACTAACAAAACCTTAAACATTAAAAGGCATCTCTTTGTACCCAAGTGGAAGGATAGAATGCATATTACAACAATTGGTTTTTGTCTTCTGTGTACATTTTGAGGCAGAAGGCAAAGAGGTTGACGGGGAAAGCAGAAAAGGGAAGGTGGAAGGAGGGGAGCCTATTGTCCATAGCAATGACATTTTTTTTCCTCTTCTCTTCAAGTCAGCATGTGCCATGTAAGCACTTTTTAGAGTTAGGCAATTAGTTAATGCTTCCTCCATTAAGAGAAAGCCTGAGCACCTTTCCTAGGAGTAGCATAAAGTGAAAGTCACTCAGTCGTGTCCGACTCTTCGCGACCCCATGGCCTACACAGTCCCTGGAATTCTCCAGGCCAGAATACTGGAGTGAGTAGCTGTTCCCTTTTTCAGGGGATCTTCCCAAGCCAGGGATCCAACCCAAGTCTCCTGCATTGCAAGTGGATTCTTTACCAGCTGAGCCCCAAGGGAAACTCAGTTCAAACGGAGGAACATATTGAGTGGAGAGAGTGGTATATGTCATTATATAAAGAACTTGACATTAGGATACCAAATGGCTGCAAAGGTCTTATTATTTACAGTTTAGGGAATGGATGTGCCTACATTTTTTTTTAAATATTTATTTATTAGGCTACATCGGGTCTTAGTTGCTGCAGGCAGGATCTTCTTTGTGTCATGGGGAATCTTTCCTTTCCTGAACAGAATTTCTAGTTGTGACCTGCGGGCAAATGTGCATACATTGTTAAATGCATAACTATTTTAGTTACCTTGCAGGCATAAATTGACAGTAATAGTGACCCCTACAGGAAAGCTCCTGACATTTCTTACTTGATCATTATCCATTTATTCATACATTTCTCTCTTAGCTCTTACAGATGCATTTACAATTTAAGGATAAGACTCCTTAGCTTCTCAAATGAATAATGGCATCATAATTATTAGTATTTTTTCAATGATGAAAATTAGGGAATTTTTGAACTCCCAAGTTAACAGGAATAACTGATCTGTTAGATCTAAAGTTGCTAAGATTTCAAGAAAGACATGAAGCTTATTGCTTATGGCAAATCTGCAAAACTTTCCCGAGCTAACCAACTTGGCAGTGTTTATCAGAAGGCTTAATTTGTCTATCGCCTTTAACCAAACTAGTAATTCCCCCCTTAAGAAATAAGACAAGCCAAAGGTTTTATTTCTAATAACGACAATAACGCAAAAACAATCTAAATGCCCAACAAGGGTGAGAATAGGTCAATGAATTATAGTACATTCATACAATGAGATATATCGGTTCAGTTCAGTTCAGTCACTCAGTCGTGTCCGACTCTTTGTGACCACGTGGACTGCAGCATGCCAGGCTACCCTGTCCATCACTAACTCCCAGAACTTGCTCAAACTTATATCCATCGAGTTGATGATGCCATCCAGCCATCCCATCCTCTGTTGTCCCCTTCTCCTCCTGCCTTCAATCTTTCCCAGCATCAGGGTCTTTTCCAAGGAGTCAGTCCTTCGCATCAGGTGGCCAAAGTATTGAATTTCAGCATCAGTCCTTCTAGTGAATATTCAGGACTGATTTCCTTTAGGATGGACTGGTTGGATCTCCTTGCAGTCCAAGGGACTCTCAAGAATCTTCTCCAACACCACAGTTCGAAAGCATCAATTCTTTAGTGCTCAGCTTTCTTTATAGTCCAACTTTCACATCCATACATGACTACTAGAAAAACCATAGCTCTGACTAGATGGACTTTCATCAGCAAGGTAATGTCTCTGCTTTTTAATATGCTGTCTAGGTTGGTCATAGCTTTTCTTCCAAAGAGCAAGCATCTTTTAATTTCATGGCTGCAGCACCACCATCTGCAATGATTTTGAAGTCCAAGAAAATAAAGTTTCACTGTTTCCATTGTTTCCCTATTTCCCATGAAGTGATGGGAACAGATGCCATGATCTTAGTTTTCTGAATGTTGAGTTTTAAGCCAGCTTTTCCACTCTCCTCTTTCACTTTCCTCAGGAGGCTCTTGAGTTCCTCTTTGCTTCCTGCCATAAGGGTTTTGTAATCTGCATATCTGAAGTTATTGATATTTCTCCCAGCAATCTTGATTCCAGCTTGAGCTTCATCCAGCCTGGCATTTCACATGATGTACTCTGCATATAAGTTAAATAAGCAGGGTGACAGACAGTATACAGCCTTAATGTACTCCTTTCCCAGGCTGGAACCAGTCTGTTCCATGTCTGGTTCTAACTGTTGCTTCTTGACCTGCATATAGGTTTTTCAGGAGGCAGGTAAGGTGGTCTGGTATTCTCATCTCTTTAAGAATTTTCCACATTTTCTTGTGATCCACACTAGTCATTAAATATGTGAATAAAAATGATTTAGTGGGAAAACCACAAAATATGTTGAATGTAAAACTATAATACAAATTTTATTATGGGAACGCACATATACATCTTTAAGGGACTAAAAGAACATACACCAACAAGTTAACCTGCTCTGAGTCATAGCTTTTTGATTGATTTTAATTCTCTGACATAAAATCATTTGGGGCAGCTTGCATACAGTAATCTAGGCCCTAATTTCCTCAGCTGTAAAAATGAAAGGGGATGAACCAGAATAAACTCACAGAAATCTCCCAGCTCTAACATCAATTATTTCTTTGAAGATTTTCACTTATAAGGTAGTATAAAAACAATCATAAACCAAAAGTTTTTGACCAGTGACAACTAGAGAGAATTGTAAAACTAATATATCACAAGTCAATTATTTTTATACTTCTATGTTTATTATTCACATCTCTTATTTTCCTTTAAGATCTAGGGAAGGGATGGGAATAATTTTTAAGTTACTGCTCCATTTGCAACATTGTTACTGAATTCAGCTTTTTGTACATCAGTGTGGGATTAAATCTCAGAAATAAAGGTTTGGGTGAAGCAGAAAGAAATGGCTTTATTGCTTTGCTGTGGCAACCGGGCGCCACAGCAGGCTCATGCCTCAAGGCTGTTTGTCTGGCCTCTGGAGGGGGAACTGAGGAGTCTTCCTGTGTGCAAGGAGCAGGACGTGATCAGCTTGTGGGCATTCTTCTGATTAGTTGGTAGTGAGATAACTAGGAGTCAACATCATCAACCTTCTGGTTCCACCTGGTTTGGAGTCTAAGTGCAACACACAGTTAACTTTTTCCACCTGGTAGGGGTTTCAGTATCTGCCAAGCAGCTCAAAGGACATGGCTCTGAATATTATCTGTAGCCCTTGAGGAAGAACTAAAGAACCTTGACTTTGTTTAATAGCTGAAGTATTATTTTGTCTTACTTGACTGTTTTCCTCCTTTCTCCATTTTTTTCTTGATTAAATATATTCCTTGACTAAAGTTTTTCTACAGATAAAAGGCAAACAGAGGACAAAGATGGAGGTCTTTTCTGGGAAGGCTTCCTGGGTTCCTGCTCAGTTACAACCTCTTTACAAGGGGATTTTTGAAAAGAGGTCCCAGTAAAAAAAGAATATTTGTTTTCTTAGGTTATTCCCAAGGTGCTGCAATCCCATTTCATTCCTCTTGAAAATCAGAGCACAGCCTGAACATGACTTTTCTGATATCTGCCAAGTGCTGGGCTGCAGAGGTGAATTAACTGCCTGAATGTCCACTGAGCCCATGTCAAGGCTATTACCAGGCTCTGAAAATTCAGAGACATTCCAGACTTTCGGTGGACTATAGATAGTAGAGAGAGATAAGACTAAGACTGTAAAATCTGAAGTCAGCCCTCCTGCTTCCTCCCAGAGAATGGAGCACAGGACAATCTGGGTGGTTGCCCACATCCTACAGAGGTACACAGTGAGCCTTTCAGCTAACATCTCCCTTCCACTAAGCCTCATCTCTCCCATCACTCCTGGAATTTCAGACAGCATAACTATGTGTTCTCCCCACCTCTGTGTCTCAGTTCATGCTGTTCCCTCTTCCAGGAATGCTATATTTCACCCAAGACAAAATTAGGTACTTTATTTCCCAAACACTTCTGAGAAACCATCTCCACCCCTTGTCAGTCAGACACGTCTTTCTCTGCTGCCTGAGCAACTCCTATCTTCCTCTCAACAGCTCGCTTTATTAAGCCTCTTTGTTTCTTCTCCTAATTCATTAGTTACAGGTAGAAAGTTTTTTCTTGTTCATCTCCGTATTTCTAAATAAAGTGTAGTTGACTGAATAAAACTGAAACCAAAAAGAATTAGCTGAGAAAAGAGAAAGAAGAAACTAGAACATAAAGTTAAGGCAGTGGAAAATAGTAAAAAACGAACAAATGAAAAACCCACCACCACTCCCAACAACAAAAACCCAAGCAAGTCCACAGCAAATCGATATATGTTGAGGAAGGACTTTGTCCCTTAGAGGGAAAGAGTGCCCTGTTTCTAAGGAAATTCCAAGGAAATGTGCATGTAGAGGGCTAGAAAGACATCATTCTCTTTGACAAAGGTAGCATGTTATAATTTTAACAAATAACAGAGAATAAAATGGGCACCCTGGTGGTTCAGACAATAAAGAATCTGCCTGGAATTCAGAAGACCCTGGGTTCTGTCCCTGGGTCGGGAAGATCCCCTGGAGACGGGAATGGCCACCCACTCTAGTATTCTTGCCTGGAGAATTTCATAGACAGAGGAGTCTAGTGGGCTACAGTCCATGAGGTTGCAAGAGATGGACATGACTTAGTGATTAAAACACATCAAACCAAATAGAATGAAAACATGACTTTGAAGTCCACAAGGCTAAAATAGCACTAATAATAATACACCTATGCTGCTTTTCAAATTGCACATATGACCCATTCTTAGATTGTGAGCAGCATTTTTAAGAAAAAGAGTAGTATATCAATAGGAAATAACAAAAATGCAACATGTATTTCAGTTGTAAACGTAAGTATCAACTCGTAAGCAGAAAGTCAGTGGGGGTTTGCTTCTCCATATGCTAAGTGCTGCTACTGCTAAGTCAGTCACTTCAGTCATGTCCGACTCTGTGCGACCCCATAGACGGCAGCCCACCAGGCTCCTCTGTCCCTGGGATTCTCCAGGCAAGAACACTGGAGTGGGTTGCCATTTCCTTCTCCAGTGCATGAAAGTGAAAAGTGAAAGTGAAGTTGTTCAGTCGTCTCTGACTGTTAGCGACCCCATGGACTACAGCCTATCAGGCTCCTCCACACATGGGATTTTCCAGGCAAGAGTACTGGAGTGGGGTGCCAATGCCTTCTCCAAATAATTCCTAATTTTCTAATTCATTTTTCTGAGACCAACATATTCCCAGTTTTTCATTCAACTTTATAAGTTCAATGTGTTCTCTAAAATGTTGTGAGCCCTCCTCTCCCCTCCCTATGCCCCTCTCTCTCCATCCAGTCATTTTCAGTTTTGATGAGTGTGGAATGTAAAAGGCAGTGGGGTGGTGATGGGTATTTAGACAAATAGGTAATAATTATAACTGGTGGTTGGATGTACTTAACATCCATTCTTCTAAGACAGTCAACATGTCAACATGTTTCTCCAAAATATTTTCTGCCTGAAGACCAGAAACTGTTTATTATGTAACTTCCACTGAAAAGGCTAGCATCATAGACAATGAAGCCTGTCTTCAAACACACATGACTGTGAGTGGGCAGGAATTGCTATTGTTTGTTTCTGAATCTGACTTCCTATGGGAGTTAGGTATCTGAAGAATTTAAGAAGTAAAAATCTTTAAGATGAGGAGTTTGGGCACTTTTACTTTGCTTTTCTTTCCCTTTTTGCTTAAGTCCTCTTCTCCTCCACTTACATTGCTCTCCCCCTGAATGAACAAATGTTAATAACCTATGTTTTCTTCTTTGTTACACTCCTATAATCATGTATAGATTTATAAACACTCATTAATGTAAATACACATAGACTTACAAACACTCAATGTAAATCCACATACATGGACAGAGTTTGTCATTTTAGTTTAAAAATGAGACTGTATTGTATCACATGAACTCTGTATTTTGATTTTCTGTTTTAAGTTTCTTGTGGAAATCCAAGTAAACTCTGATTCAGTCTTTCATACATAATATTCCTCAGTGTGAAAGGGCTATAGTATATTCATTTTTCCCATTTGAAGGACATTCTCTTTTATTTCTAATTTTGGCCACCAAAAACAAAGCCGTAATAGCATCTTCGCATGTAAGTCTTCATGCACTTGTGTTTTTATTTCTGTGGGATAGATTCTCAGGGAAAAACTGCTGAACTGAAGGATGCATACATTTTTCATTTCACAGATGTGGCCAGATTCCTTCCCCCAAAAATGAAAATAATTCACATTTCTACCCAAAATAGAAATACCCATGTCCCTACTAGCAATAAATATGACCACTTATGAATTTTTGGCTGCCTGAAGGGATTCGAATAATATTAAAGTGTTGCCTTACTTTGTATTTCTATGACTACTTGTGAATTTGTACATTTGTTCATAGCTTGTTAGTATTTGCACTTGTTACCCTGTGAATTGTCTATCCACATCCCTTCCTCCTTTTAAAAAATTGGGTCATTTGTCTTTATCTTGACAATCTGTAAGAGGTCTTCAGTAGTACATATCAACTCTTTGTTATCTAAATTACAAATTTTCAAATATATTGTTTGTTCTTTTGTCATTTTAAATAGAATCTTTTGCCATCAAAAATTTTATTTTTACATATTCAAGCATCTCTATTTTCTTGTGTAACTTCCGGAGCCCCAGGCTTTGTAAGAAGGTCTCTCTATTTTTAGATTATACATGCAACATCTTAGATTTTCTTGCAAGCACTTTCATGATTTCATTTTTTTAATTTAAATATTTGATCCATCTGGTGTTTATTTTTGTAAAATATGTAAGATAGGATAGTAATTTTCTTTTCTTCCGGATGAATGGCCAGTTGTACCAACATCATTTGTTGAATATTCCATTCTTTTTCCAAGGAATTAAACTTCAATCTTTGTCACGTATATACTCTCATATTGAGATCCATTTCTTTGAGTCTACATCATTCCATTGAGCTAGCTATTTCTTTCTAATCAGTACCATCCTGATTTGATTAGAGGGGCTCTTTCAAACATTTTGATATATGATAGGCCATTGGAGAAGGAAATGGCAACCCATTCCAGTGTTCTTGCCTGGAGAATCCCAGGGACAGGGGAGCCTGGTGGGCTGCCGTCTATGGGGTCACACAGAGTCAGATACAACTGAAGCGACTTGGCAGCAGCAACAGGCCATATCACCCTTTTAGAGTTATCAAACTCTTCTTAGTTGTGTTCAGATATTTATTCTTCCATATGGACTATTCAAATATTCCTCAACTTATTATGGAGTTATATCACAATAAACCCATCAAAAATTGAAAATATAATAGGTCAAAAATGCATTCAATACACCTAATCTATTGAACAATACACCCAATCCACCATTCTTAGCCTAGCCTACCTTAAAGGTGCTCAGAACACCAGCATTAGCCTACAGTTGTGCAAAATCATCTCACACAGGGTCTATTTTTATAATAAAGTATTGAATACCTCAGATAATTCGTAGAATACTGTACTGAAAAACAAAATGATGATATGAATACCAAGATCCTGCATTTCTAAGAGTCTCCCAAGTGATGCCAATGCTTCTGTCAGTTGACCACACTCTGCCATACGGTGCCAGCCCACCACACAAGGCCTAGGAATTTCGCTTTGCTCCCAGGTCTAACACATCTTCAGAAAGGGTTCCCAGGAATCCCTGTTCTCCCCCTCCCCCAATTCAGCAGCAATCATTGTAATGTTGCACACTGCAATGTGATGGGGCTGATGTTGTTGTTTTTCTGCTGACATACTTCGTCTCCTTCAGGACAGGAGGCACATTTTCACATCTTTTTCATCCCCTCAGGAAAACCTCGGAGAAGGCACTGGCACCCCACTCCAGTACTCTTACCTGGAAAATCCCATGGATGGAGGAGCCTGGTAGGCGGCAGTCCATGGGGTCGCGAACATCGGACACGACTGAGTGACTTCACTTTCACTTTTCACCCAGAACTGTGCTAATCACTTTTTACAGCTTAAGTCGCGTCATCCTCACAACAGCCCTGTGTGGCAGGTGCTGTTTTTTTCCAACATTTTACAGATGAGGAAACTAAGGTACAAAAAAGGGTACAATTGACATGTTCACAGCACTGGAGGCTGATAGAACTGGGATTCTAATGCCAGTCTGACATCAGAGCCGGTGCTCTTACCCACTGTACTATGCTACCCACGTGAACAGACGAATACAGAAGTGGATCTGGTGCAGGAATCATTACTATTTATTTAGAATATATTTCACTTTTCTTTGTTGGAGTCCATGTGCCTGAGCTGTATTTGTGCATTCAAAAAAGATTCACATTGTCTTTCTGGGAATAATGTTGAACTGTTTAACTTTGAATCTGCCCTGAACACTGATTCACCATTGTCATAGAAATTTTTCAGTCCAAGAAAAAATAGATGGTCTAAGCAAGAGACATATTTGTTTGGCATCCCTATGGGAGATAGTGTCCACCATTCTATGGAAATCCTATCTCATCCCTGAGGATTACGAGGAACTATTAAAGGTTCTTTAGCCACCTGATGCAAAGAGCCAACTCATTGGAAAAGACCCTGATGCTGGGAAAGGTTGAGGGCAGGAGAAGAAGGGGGCAACAGAGGATGAGATGGTTAGATAGCATCACCCACTCAATGGACACGAATTTGAGCAAACTCCAGGAGATAGTGAAGGACAGGGGAGCTGGCATGCTGAGGTCCACGAGGTTGCAAAGAGTTGGACATGACTTAGTGACTGAACAATAATAATAATAAGCAAGGCTTCTGGGTCCCTTCACAACACATGACCCAGGTGTGGCCTATCAGAGCACTTCATCTCCTTAATCACAGAGATTGGCTTAGAGCTGTGTGCCTGACCTACATGCCCGGCCAGTGAGAACATTCCATCTTTTAACCAGACATTGGTTCAGGGAGTGCTAAAGGAAATCCGTGTTGAAACTCCCGGAGCCATCTGAAAGTCTGTGTTCCCCATTCTCTAGAAGAACAAGTTTGAAAATATGAAATAATCTGATGGCCATCTTTGCAAAGATATGGGACATTTCTCCCTGTGTATGACAGCGACATAGACAGAGTGTGAGCCAAGAAATAAAGAGAAAGAGAATATTCTTCTCATGATTTGAACCCCTGAATTCAGATACGTAGTTATTAGGTCAATAAATTTTTTTGATTGTTTAAGCCAGGTAGATTGCATTTCTATGTCTTGCAACCAAAAGAATCATGGCTAATGTATCTGACCCATGAGAAATTAAGAGGTGGGTATTAGTGTGTAGAAAAAATTGAATACCTTGATTTCTATTAATAATTTATAGTGCCCTAATATTTCAATGCCTACTTTATTACCTTTTATAAGAAAGACTAATGGTAAATGGCCATCAAATTCTTCCTACTTTGTCACAAGAGTAAGCTGGACGTGGATCAGGAAGCAATCAATATAAATGAGCAAATAGGTCTTTTTAGAGTTGACATGGGGATTGTTTTGGTTTGACTTCCTACCAAATTTTCTTTCTTGATTACTGCTACCTAAGGATCTGTGGTCAAATAGGTTTTTAAAAAATGCATATGTTAGTAAATTTTTAGGAGTGGCAAATTTACAAAAATTTCCAAATACGTAAAAGAACTAAACATTTGAACCAAATTGTATAACAAGCGCTCTCTTTAATATGGTGTCAGTTGATTTTTAAAAGCCAGCTTGTCAGAAAGATCTGTACTTGTATCAAGATTACATCGTTGAATCTGAAGAAATACAGACAATAAGTGTCTTGCTAGTAAGGCCAGTCAGCCTAGCGCTGGCACTGTAGAATGGAGAGAGCAAAGGAGTCCTGGTAAATGATTACACAAACTGAAAGACTTCTCTTTAGTCTGAGTGCTGTTTGTTTCTGTTTGGATGATTTATGTAAGAGTAACATGGTTTCCCTCTGGCCATTGTCTTTATTTTCTTTGGCTCTTTAACCATTATGTGTGCAGAAGCTGCCTAGGACCCTGAGGTGCCTTAGGAACCAAATGACCTACTGGCCAGTGCAAACACGTCTGACAGGTTCAGTGACCTCCCCGTCCCCCAGCTCTCACACAAGGAGCTGAGCCAGCCAGGCATGGGCCCTTCTCCAGCGGTACACAAACAGGTCCAGGGGTATTTCTGAGTTCAAATTCTGACTTGGACTGCAAGGCTGTCTTCCAAACTACCCTGACAAATGCTGTCAGTCAGTCCATGCCGTCTTCTTCCATGAATGTTTATCCTTATAGCAGGGATTAGAGAAATGAAACTCCTGGTCTGCAGGGAGACTGGTCTAGCACTATAATTTTAGCCTACCCTGAAAGTACTTAGATGTGGGTCATAGGCTCCAGGATCACAAAGGAGGGGAGCTCTTTGGGAGAGAATGTTTTCTCTATTACAAATATTCTCTTAATGAGTACACTAGTGTTAACCCTTCCTTGGACATAGTCCTTAATCAGCATAATACTTCTTTTATAAACAATTAATTCACTTTAAGCTCTGTTTCTTTTTTGGGAGTTTTGCTCATATGCCTGCTGAGGTTTTTCAGAGACGTGGACTATCCAGAGAGATTCCCGGTGTCCAAGAATACGTTGTCATGATTTGTTCTCATCCTAAAGGTCTGGCTGGGTTAAGAGCTGAGGAGCTTGTCACCAGTGGTGGGATGAATGCTGAGGCTCTCAGGGTTCTTGATTTGCCTTCCTTTTTCCATCCAGCTCCTGCCTGCCCTCACCTCTTCACACTAAAAGACAGCAACAACAGCCCCATTCGTTGTCATGAATATGTTCCAGGCACAGCATAAAATTCTGTTGGTGGGTCATCTTATTTAAAGGTGCTAGGCTTATCCACCTTTATCCATCTTTAAAGACGTGAACATTGAGGTTTGTAGAGGTTAAGGTTAGAAAAGTGGTGGACCCAGAACTATCTGCCTCTCATATCTTTACTCTCAACCATAATCATATACTGGGCTACTTTAGAGCCTCCGTTGTGAGGA
>SJXQ01011664.1:59177-258361 GCA_006408695.1 Aepyceros melampus
GTGCGGGGGTGGGGGTAGGGTGGGGTGTGTGTGTGGAAGTGTTGTTTAGCCCACCAGGCTCCTTCACCCATGAGATTTTCCAAGCAAGAATATGGGAGTGGGTTGCCATTCCTTCTCCAGGGGATCTTCCCGACACAGGGAGCAAACCTGAGTCTCCTGGTTGACAGGAGGATTCTTACCACGGAGCCACCTGGGAGGCCCTGTGAGGTACATGGTGGGGGGTGGTTACTCAGAATACTTCTAAATAAAATTAAAAATTAATTTCTATCTCTGTGTGCTATATAACTTTAATATGACTAAAATTTTCCTTACTTGCTATTTGGAAATTGTTCTAGTGTAGAAAAAATGTGCAAGAATGCTATAACGAACACCAGTAAACTCTTCACCCACTGTGAACACTTCCCCCATATCTGTTTTATCTTCTCTCACTCTCTCAAAATGTATATTTGCTAAACTACTTGAAAGTAAGTTACAGACATCATGACACTTCTCCCCTGTAGAATTCAACCAATGTTGCCTGAGAATTAGGATATTTTCTTACAAAAACTCTGTATGATGATCACACCTAAGAAATTTAACAATTTCAAATTTAATGTACAGTGCATATTTAATTTTAACCAGCCTCAAAAATGTATTTTACAGCTAAAAAAAAAAAAACAGATATAATCAAAGCTTACCCACTGCAGTTGGTTTCTATCTTCTTAGTCTCTAATATAGAGCCTTCCTCCTGCCTTTTGTTGCTTTTCATGCTATTGATTTTTTTTTTTTTGACAAGTTCAGGCCACTTGTAGAATATCCCACAGCTTCAATTTATCTGAGAGTTTCTCATTATTTGATTCTAGTTAAAAAATATTGGCAAGAACAGTACAGGTCATTTGGGTAGTTCTTATTTCATTATATTTGGAGTAGGAAATGGCAACTCACTCCAGTATTCTTGCCTGGAAAATTCCACAGACAGAGGAGCCTGGTGGGCTACAGTCCATGGGGTCACAGTCAGACACGAGTGAGCACTCACACACACACACACAGTGGGAATATGATTTAAAAATTTAAATTCATACATTAAAACAAACCAAAAACAAGAGAATAGTTGATTTCTTTTCTGATCGATGGATGAGAAAATCCAGTGACTTGAGCCCTTGCTATTCATAGTGCAGTCAGCAGACTTTCTTCGACATTTAAAGCCCTAGCCCCCACCCCACCCCAGACCTACTGAATCAAAATCTGCATTTTAACAATATTTCCAGGTGATTCGTATGCACGTTAAAATTTGAGAAGGACCAATTAAAGATATTAACTAGAGGGTGGACACCTGGCATACTGGCTTTTCCAAATCAAAGGTTTATTTGTGGCAGACACTCAGGGCATAATATCCATTTCCTCCTTTTCCTGACTTTAAGGAAAAATTGTACCTAGCTAAAAAGCTACGTTTTCAATCTCTCTTGAAGTTAGAAGTTGCCTTGTGACACAGTTCTGGCTGAGGAGATGGAAATGAAAGTCACTGGGGGAAGGTTTTAGAAAAGAGTGAGGATTCATTAGGGGGAAACACTACCATAGTAACCACACACATGAGTTACTTTAACAACAGGAGGTCCTGGTAAGGAATGAGAACGAACAAGCTACCACCAACCAGAAGAATTAGGGAAAGGTCAAAAGGAGAGGAGATGTCAGCCCATCTGTCCTGCCAACCTCCCAGAATCATCCTCGCTGCAATCTCCGTCTGGCTGAGTGCTGCGCAGGTTACCAGGAGGGACCTCGAGTCCGAACGATGGCTGGAGACAACCTGAGACTGCGAGCCACGTCGCAGAGCAGTTCTCCTGGGACTCCTCCCCCCCTGCTGCTCTCCACCCAGGTGCCCCAGGCCCAGAAAGCCTTGTCAGCACGTGTCTCCTTGGACACTTCACTTCTAAATGTTAGAAGCCCACTCTCGGGTCCCCCTTCCTTCAACAGACTCACCCGGCACACACATTTTGCCCTTCCCCTTCTTCCTTCCCCATTCAGGGATAGGAAAGTGGAGGTGGAGATGCTGTTGGTGGAAGCATCAAACCACAGACTAAGGGTGGCAGTGTGGCAAGAGCCTTGACGAGCCCTGCTTTGGCTACCTCCGCATCTCTTTTATGCCGGAAAAATGGAAAAGCCTCTGGTTTAAGTCACTGTTCAGTTGAGTTTCTTGTTACTCACAGTCAAACTGAATCTATCACAAACTATGCTGTTTGAAGGATTTCTTGTTGGGAGATTCTGAGGAACCACAGAGTCGCAGGGAGACGAATTTTTGCTTGATTTTTTTGCTCCGCTTATGGTTTTGTCCATTGAGAGAGACTGACGGGACATGTATTCCCCTCTCCCTTGTGAACAGCAACAGCTAGGTCTCCTAGGGAGGACTGTCATTAGGGAGACGGATTTCAGCTGCAAGAGCATTTTCACTGAAATTCTGGCTCCACAGATGGGCAGTTAATACACGTATTTTCCTGCATATGAAGACTATCTCCTACTAATAAAAAAGAGTGAACCAAAGACTTGCCTTACCCTGTGTTACAAATGTTTCCCTTTTCGTGAGACAGTAATCCTTTTGATGGCTCACTCTCTCTATAAATTTCCTGTGACTTTAGCGTGGAAAGGGAAATATATGTTACATGTGTACACTATGGCATATGTTTTTCCAAACTATTATGTGTCTTGTTCCAAAAATATGTGAAATAGTTCTTATATCTGCTTTTTTTTTTTTTAATATCTCAGTTTTTATCACTGCTTGGAACTGGCCTTTGCCCAGAAAAATATTTAATCTCTAGTACTTGGCTGCTTCTCCCCTAGGTATAACTAATTCCTGCTTGGATGTAATGAGTTCTCACTCCAGTTTTGAAACCCCTCCCACCCCATAATCTATTGGTAAGTCCTTTTAGTCAGTAGAAGGGTTAAACCTTTGTTGAATGAGTCTGTTTGTTAAACATTTATTAAGTACTCTATTTGCAAGGACTGCACCTGGCCAAAGTGGTTGGCAGACTTTTCTATAAAGGGCTGGATAGTAAATATTTTGGCTTTATGAATCAAGAGACAAAAGTGCATCTTACACTGCCACTTACATGCTTATTTAAAATATAACTTAAAAATGTTACTTCATACTTTACTTCATATCATATACACAACTTAAAATGAATCAAAGACTTAAAATGCAAGAGCTACAACTATAATATTTTTAGAATAAAACACAGGAGTACCACTTCATGACCGTCGATTAGGCAATGGTCTTTTAGATATAATACCAAAAAGCAAGAAAAGAAAAAAATAAGTAACTTATATTTTACCAAAATTAAAAATTTTTATGCATCAAAAGAAAATGATTAAGGTAAAAAGGCAACCTATGGAAGGGAAGGAAATGTTTGCAAATCATGTCTGATAAGTGTTTAATATTCAGAATATATAATGAACTCCTACAGTCAACACAAAAACCCAAATAACCCTTTTAAGATTTTTAAATGGGCAAAGGACTTGAATAGACATTTCTCCAAGGAAAATAATAAACTGAAGTTTGAAAAGATGCTCAACATCATTAGTCACTTGTGTGTGCATGCATGTTCAGTCATATCTAACTCTTTGGGACCCCAGTGGAATTGTAGCTTGCCTGGTTCCTCTGTCCATGAGATTTTCCAGGCAAAATAGTGGAGTGGGTTGCCATTTCATCCTCCAAGGGATCTTCCGGACCCAGGGATAGAACTCACATTTCTTGTCCCTCCTGCATTGGCATGCATTCTTTACCACTGTGCTACCTGGAACTTACCTAGTGACCTTAAAAATCAGTAGCTTAAAATTGGGAATGGTGGAGGAGTATTTCACCCATGGAAATCAGCACGCATTACCAGTACCACAGTCCTGCATGACTCCCTGTTAACCGTTTACCAGGATACCACTTGGTTGGTCGTCTCATACTCCATGAAAAGGAAGCAGACCCCTTTTGCGAATGCTGCTCTGAGCCTGGGATAGCCATTGCATCTCCAGCGACTGATGTGGGCCCTGCACCTCAGATGTGCCCCAACGGCAAGTGTGGGATTCCTAAGAGGCCTGGTGTACTAGGTCAGGGAACCTCAGAGTAAACATAAACATGGTCTTGTCAGCAGCTATGGGAGCTTCCTAAGCAGCTAGGCATACAGTGTGGAATTCCAGTTGCAGCCTTCTAGGGTTTGCCAAGTTTCACTTGCTATTGTTTTATCCTGGGACTCGCATCTCTAAAGATGCTTAAAATACCCACCATAGAAATATACTGGGCAAACTGAAAACAGCATGAAAGTTTCAGGGACCTTCTAAAAGTTTCAGCAGCCCATCTCAACGGGACAGGTCCATAGTCCTCTAAACTGCAAAACTCCTCCTTCAAGGCTGCCAAGGGCCAAAGCAGTGTGGTCAAAGGCCTGTGCCAAAGGGAACCCCATCAGCTCTTTGCTACTATGGTTTGGTTTAATTACCCTCTTAATTAAAGAGGGTAAGCTGCCTTATTTTACCCACGGGTTTTTGGAACAGAAAAATATCTGGCCTTTGCATTCTTGAAGAAAACAGGAAGAGAGAAAATCAACCCAGGTCAGATTTCAAGTCTTGAGGGATAAGAATTCAAAGAAAAAAAGAATCTTTTCAGAATTTCCATCTTAGATTTTTTTTTTTTCTTCTTCTTAGATTTTAAAGAGACCCCATTTTATAACCAAGGCCTTATTTTGCAGGGATCTAGGAGGCTCCCTTACCCACTCCAGTGTTCTTGCCTGGAGAATCCCAGGGACGAGGGAGCCTGGTGGGCTGCCATCTACGGGGTCGCACAGAGTCGGACACGACTGAAGTGACTTAGCAGCAGCAGCAGCAGGAGGCTCCCTTAAAATAGACTGCGTTCAGTGCCTTGTGGCTTCCCTGGTGGCTCAGACGATAAAGAATCTGTCTGCGACATGGGAAACCTGGGTTTGATCTCTGGGTTGGGAAGACCCCCTGGAGAAGGGAATGGCAACCTACTCCAGTATTCTTGCCTGGAGAGTCCCATGGACAGAGGAGCCTGGCAGGCTACAGTCCATGGGATCGCAAAGAGTTGGATATGACTGAGTGACTAAACACAGCAAGCACTCTAGTATTCTGCCTAGGGAATGCCATGGACAGAGGAGCCACAGGGTCACAAAGAATCTAACTCGACTGAGTGCCTTTCACTTTTCAGTGCCTTATAATACCTGGACCCTAATTTTAGTAAGCCTTGGCAATGAAACAAAGGTAATGCATACATGACTTAAGAGAACACCAGACACCTACCCTTAATCATGGCCTTTCACTCTCCAAACCTGATCAACGCTTCACTAAAGGCTTTAAATACATACGGAGTAGCTGATGAACATGGAAATGACTCAGAATCAGACAAAAGAGAAAAATAAGACGCTGGCTAACTATAGAAGTTGCTCTGTACACTCTGTCAAATGAACCACTGTCGTTCCTTGGTGTCAAGTTCTACTCCTGCCTCTTTGCTATGGTTGAATTGGCATTTCAAGAGGAGAAATTGCCTATCACATCCTAAGAGAAATACGGGAGGAGGCAGGGAAGATGAAGGGCCAGGCAGAGCAGCTCTCAACAACTCTTTGTTTCCAGGATAGGTCAGAAAAAAATCTGACTAGGCAGGCTTGCTCTAGGAGTTGAAAGGTCAAGTTAAAATATTTGGCTCAAATAATATTCAATGAGTTCCTTCTTTTTTTGTGCATGGAGGGGTCTTCAAGATGATGATAGAGATGGACCAAAGGTCAGGTCCTGGTGGGTCAAACCCCAGCCAGGGTGAGGAGCGCTGGAGGTACTGCTTAACACCCCCGTTTCTGGGCAGAGAGGCTGTGATAACTGTCCCTCCAGGCCTGTACTAATAATGACAGTCCCCAGCACACCATTTCCTTCATAGGAAGATACAAAGAGAAGGGATACCACTGACCAAAAATAGTCTCTAAAACATGGAAAGGATAGCAGAGCCTTAAAACTAAAGCTTTTAAGTAAAAATGACACTTTCTTTTCAAAAGTATATGGACAGAATATGATTTTAAAAGATACAAAATTCCATAAGCAAGGATTGGGCTGCCAAATACAAAAACCTTATCACAAGTAGCAGGAGTCTCCTGTTATGGTTTCACATCCCTCCATACACACAATTTTCTAGAAAGAACTTGCTGCTATCACCCCAACTTCACAAAACTGCTAGAAAAAGAAAAGCTAGATTTCAGCTCCTCTCAAAAGCCTTGATGTATGTTTCTAAAAGTCACCATCTTAAAGGACATCTACCTCAGGTCCTTTTGTCACGTGGAGTGGACCTTTCATTCCCAGGCCTGAGACTAGAAACTCTAAGCCAAGCCTCTGCCTGTGAGGCCTGCTTTCTTTCTCTGAAGAGACAGCCTCAGGGTGAAGACCCGTGGCTTGTTACAAGTCTTTCTTGAGCCGCTATTTAATAACCTTGTTTTAACAAACTGCTTGCAACCTAAATTAAGGCAAGATCATTTTAAAAAGAAATTTGATAAATACTATCAATATGTTTCCACTAAAAGAGTTGGAAATTTCTGATTATATTCAGAAAGGAAATTCTTTTTTATTTGTTTAAAAACTATTGAACCTATCTACTTTGGGGAATGGACGTGCATCATACAGTGCTTTAGAGAAGGAACGATTGATCCCAATACTCCTTATAATGCAAAAACATTCTAGGAGAGGCTTAGGCAACTTCAAGAGAAGGAAACTCAAGAATGAAGAATACTGTAGTACAAACTTATGGCCAAAAATACTGTATTTTTAACCAGCAAGATCATTGGGGCATTATTATACAACATTAGGTGTTTTTTTTTTTGCAAAACTAGTTCCCATCCCCAAACAATAGACAATACATGCATTTGAATGACATTTTAAGAACAGTAAATATGATTCTTTTAAATACTGCAAGTTAAAAATGTTTTCTGACAAAACTCCCTAAATACATAAGTCTAGGAAGGGTTTCCAACATGATGACAGATGAGGAATCCAGCAAGTTGCATTTAGAGAGTTCTTTGAGGAAAAGAAATCCACCAAAAACATGTGTTTCAGTCAAAGTAACCTGAACAAAGTTACATAGTAATTTTCCATCTTCCTTTTCTAAATTTAAAAATATTCTACTGAAGGATATCTTCCTCCCTGTTTTTTTTTTTCTTTTTTCTGTCTACCAAAGTTTATATGGAAGTTAGAATTCCTTCATCCAAGTGAGACCCAATTTTACCCATGGATGTTTTCATAATGTGTAAATGTTGTTTACTATTGGGTTGGAATCATACAGGGAAATGGAGGATACATGATAAGGGAGGTAAGAAGAAAATTAATACTTGAGCACCTACTATGTGCTAGGTATGTATGCATACTTGAACAGATGATTCTGGAGGCAAGAGCATTGGTAGTTGAGACAGCAAGAAACTGTTATCCTGTGAGAAAAACAAATGGCAACTTTATACTAAGTATCTACGAAGTAGCAGGTGCCTGGCTCCAAAAATCTCTAGCTAATCCTATACAACTAAGCCATTTCTTTTCCTAAATTGATGGAATCAAAATGAAATCCCAAAGACATAGTTACCAGGACAGATCTATTAATGCTACATATGCTGGAAATATGTAAAGATAGATAAACATACAATATTACTAGTTTCAATTTTTGTGTGTTTCTAACCAAAGAAAAATCTTTGGAAGAAAATATGTATACCAAGCACACCTTATCTGTCAATTGAGATGTTGTCATTACCAATTAAGTGGTTTTAAACCCTTATTTAATTTTAAGAAGAGCAGCAATATACGTTACAATATTTGGGTACACTTTATTTTTATATGGGTTAACATTCTGCTATATTTCATTTCATTCATTCTTTTTGAGAAACTGAAAACAAAGGGAAATTGAGGGTAACTTGAAGATTATTTCCAACCAGTATCTGAGTCTTGCAGTATCTCATTATGCAGCCCTTTCTTCCCATTATTTTTATATATATTTTTTGCAAATAATAGTCATTTTTGACCCATATCCAGCATAAATAGCTTTTCACCCATTACTAACTTAAGACAACTAAAATTTACAATCATGTGGCAGTATAAATTTTAAAATTACAGTTCGTACACCTTGACAATCAAGATAGTCTGAAGTACAAAAAGTAAATTGTCCTTTAGCTGAATTACCTTTTTAAATATTAGACCTGCTAGCTAATCTACAAAAAATTACAAGTTTCCGTGTTCTTCAAATACCTTTTGTAGATGTCATCTGCTAGTAAACAACATATGCAGGTTTCTAGAATATTTTCTCCCCCACTCTATTCATGACATTCAACAGAGCTCTTTATATGAAAATGTATCGAAAAACAACTTTGAGGGGAGTTATTTACTTTTGAATGGGTGTGTTATTTCCCTTTGTTTCAGATATGAGGCACAAACTTCTGAATTTAAGCTCTGTAAGGCATAGTACAAACCTCCAATTTACAAACAAGGGCTTCTCTGTGGGTTGGAACTGCCATGTCACGCAAAAAGGGCAAATCATCTGTAAACTGGTACACTGCAATGTGTTAAGTGAGTCATGAGACGGCTGCTTGCCTTGGTCTGCGGAAGAAAGATTTCTGTGTGTTTGTTTTTGAATAAGACATGCCCAAGTCACCACACAACTTGCCACAGGCCTCCGTTACTGAGAGCATCAACAAGAGGGGTCCAGCGGCACACGCTTAGAATGCTTGCAATCACAATAATAATATAAAGCATGAGTAAACTTCGTTTTTATACAAACTGAAAAGAATCCCTTCCCACCCCAGCCCGTTCAGTAAAACCCCAAAGAAACAAAAAAGAAAATCCTTTAGCTTCAGCTGACTAGTGTGGATACAATTCGGTTTCTATGCATCACTGTAACTAGGGTGATCAATTTTTTCCCTCCTCAAGAAAAGGGATCTTATCATGCACCCTAAGATGAACAGTGAAACCACAAACCCCAATTCTGCATAGCAATTCCATCCCAATTTCATGAAGACAAATATAACAATCTTTCCCTGTTTTGCTCAGCTTCTTGGAGCTCTGAGATCAGGTTTAATTGACTACATCTACTATAGCTCTATTAAATAGAATATCCTGATTCCCTAAAACTGTTAACACTTATGATCTTGTGATGAGGTTTTCTCTATACACACTGTAGGCCTTCAAATGTTGTTTATACTTTTTTTTTCCTTTTTTTTTTTCTTTTTTTTGTTTTTTGCTGCACCAAATTTAAGATCGCCCTTTCAGGCAAGCAGTGGTCGCTAGCTATTAAAACATTTCCTTAGTGGATCACAATAGCTTCTAAAACTGCCTTTCTAATAAAGGCCATCAGAGAGGTAATACTAAACTGTGCATTTGCCAAATAAGAATATGAATTGTATAAAAGCTCATATTCCAATCCTAGGTCAAATGGCAAAAGTTCTACAAAGTTGGTTTCCATGTTTGTATAAAAGCTCCAACTGATTTTATGTATTTTGCTATGAAATTACCTTTGGGTCTTATAATCAGTATACCTCTACTTAGGAATGTGCAAATGATTTTATATAGCACGATGCTAGTACCGCTCTGTACGATAGTAAGGTTTTTTTTTTTTCTTTTCTACAATGGAAAAAAAAAATCCCTAGTCAGAAATAAACTGACAAATTTACATTCTCCTCTCTTAAAAAAGTAAATAAAATAACATTATTCAAAATGTGAATTAGCTATGAGACATACAATTACATAGATACATATCAATACAGCACATTCAATCTGCCAAAAAATTAATGATTATAAAGCCGTAAGGATGATGCAATATCAAGAGAAAGATGTATGTACAATGATTAGAGCATTCATAATTGCACTATACCTACAGGCAGTCTGTTTCTTAATTAAATTACAGGTGCTTTCTGAATAAGGAGAGAAAAACCAGGTAACCTGTGTACTTTGAGGCTGGCCGAGTAAAGAATGGGAACATTCCATTATTATTGAATAACTCTGGTACTCATCTGATAAGCCATTAATTTTCTCTCTCCTTTGTTGTTTCAAAACAATGATTTACATAAAAGTTTATCAACTCCTGCCAAATAGTACTGTAGTAAAATTAGACCAGGATCATGGCCTAATTCTACCTTCCCAGCAGGTTTAAACCATCATGATTTATTTTCTTAAATTATATTTCAATTCAAGCTGCTTGACAGAAGATCATCAATACATGTGCTGTGTTTTTTTGCATTGGTTGAAAAATTGCACATATAGAATTCTAGATCTCTCCCCTACTATGTTCAGTTACATAGATACACATTCTATAGAACAGAGAGGTTACTTATGAGTTTCGGTCCACAAATCTTCCTTAAGTTCAACTCAAATCAGTCACCAGTTTAAGATCCTAAAGATGGTAAACTAGCAGTAACTTCAGAGTCTGCAAATTAAAGGTGCCAGAGTAATACTATTGACCAGTGTTTTTGGCAGACCTACTTGACCTTAAAGAACACAAAGAGAGTAAACTGGCTTCAAATGAAAAGATAAAAGCAGATTTCATGGGGTATCACACAAGACAGCTTTTCCACATTGCTGATTCAGACGCTCAACACGGAATGTGGAGACTAAACAGGGTGATTTAAGGGCAAAGAAAAGGATGGACTGTAAGAATCAAGTTTACAGCGACCAACAGTATGGCAACTGGTGTTTCAGATTCATTCTCAGCCAAACATTTTAGGCTTCACAGTCTTACTCTCTTACATTTTAAGATACTGGCTTTCATCTTTTAAGCTTTCATTAGTTTTTTTTTTAAAAGCCAGCTTTGGCAACACATATCCATAGTAAAAGTCATTTTAAAATTGTGGCCCAAACACTAAGGGGAAAAAAAAAAAAGAGGGAGAAGAAGTTTTAGGGAAAAAAATATTAAGAGCAACCTATGAGAAGGATCTGGGCAGCAGTCATTGGGATAATGTAGTGTCTGTTGGCATATTTTTTTGGCATCTGCAATTTGAAGAAAAGAGAGTGGAGAAAAAAATGGCAAGAAACAGAGGAAGAACAATGGCACATGATATTTCAAAAGGAAGAACTCCTTCTGTGTGTCTTGGCCCTTGCTTTACTGACTTCTATATGGTTTGCTGAGCAACCAGTTATGGCTGAAGGTAAACTTCAAAAAAAAAAAAAAAAAACCAAAAAACAAAACACTTAACGCTGTTAAACAGGCATCCACTGTCCCAGCCCAAAGTGAGGCAAGACAATATATTTATATAAAAAGACCTCTATATGTGTATCCAGAGCAATACATTTAAAACCACAGTATTAATACTTATAATCCTTCAGCAAAAACCACAAACTGTTAAATTAAGCTGATGTCGATGGCTTAAATTGAATGACATTGTCCTGACTATCATTTGAGAGAAAAACTTGACCAAGAATGGAACTAGGATAAAGGCCATTGTAATATGGGAAAAATCAACAGGAAGGGATGGGTTGGGAAAAGGAAAATCAACTTCATTTTGCTTAATAGAAAAGACAGAGAGAGAGAGGAAGAAACAGCTCTTATTTTTGTGAGTGCATGACTGAGAATTTAAAATACATTGAGTCACAAGATTTTGCCTAAAAAAAAGAGAGGAAATGTGCTGGGACTGTACTTCAGCATCCTGTTTTTCCTCTGAATAGTTTAAATAAAATCATAATATTAACTATAAACTCTGTGGACACACTCACACAGAGTCCAGGACGGCAATAAATTAGTATTATGCAAATTGTTTTCCACAGAAATACAGTCCCTCTTGTTTAGCTTCACTAGCCCACCAGGGAAGGGAAGGGCGGTGTCGAGGAGGCACAATTAGACCAGATTGTACTCCTCAGGTTCAACTGGAGGATGGTGTCCTTGACAGCAGCAAACACAAAGCGGATGTTCTCGGTGTCTGTGGCGCATGTGAAGTGCGAGTAGATGATTTTGTCACTGTCTGGGTTCAGGTCCACGAACATCTTCAGGATGAATTCTCGAGCTGCCTGGGCATCTCGCTGGGGTCCTGTTGGCCGAGAGAGAAGAGGGACACTTGTCAGCTAGCTGATCTGTTAATGCATTTGCTCCATGTTTACTAATGCTCATGAAGACCTCTTCACTGCAGATCTGATCTAAGCGTCCTCCCAACACGGCCATGTGTCATGGCTCCTCTTTCTCGCTTTAGCTGCCCATCCATCCATCTCCATCCGTCCACAGAATGTGATCTTGTGAGAACAGGCAGGTAAGTAGTGTGAAGGCCAGGCTAAGTTTAGCTCTGATTCTTTGGGACACAAGGAGCTACTACAGAATCTTCAGGTAGGGATGTGATTAGCTTACTTCTGGTTGGATTGAGTTAATTGTGCTGGTTTCAGCTGCATAACAAGTGTGTATATATCATATAACTGCCTCAAGCTCTCTCGTCAACTTGCCCCTGTGTGCTCCCCACCCAACCTGCTCCCACTTCTTTATTGATCCTTTTACACTCTCCAGACTGAAATCTCTCTAAGAATAGAAAACCTGTTTCTTAACCTCTAGTCTGTCTACAACTGTCCTCTGCAGGCTCATTTCTGGTGTTTCTGGAAAAAAACAAAACAAAAAAACACAAAAAAACCACATTTACGTAGAATTTAATTCACTACATGTGATGATTAAAAAAAGCCAGTTTACGTTTTCTTACATTTATCCAGGGTCTCTCATGTGCCAAGCACTGTTTTAGATGTTTTTAAAAAGGATAATGATACATTTATCAGGATATATTAAGAACTCATTTCATAATTTTGCAATAGATTCTTAGATATGACACCAAAATCACAGGCAACAAAAAAGAAAACAGATCAATTGGACTTAATCAAAATTAAGAACTTTTGCACATCAAAGACATTATTAAGAAAGTAAAAAGACAACCTACACACTTGACTGTAGAGCAGTAATTAACACATTGTAATTCAACTATACTTCAATAAAAATAAATTTAAAAAAGAATGACAAAAAAAGACAACTTACAGAATGGGACAAAACATTTGCAAATCATACATCTGATAATGGGTAAATATTCAGAATATACCAAGAACTCCTACAACTCAACAATAAAAAGAAAACCTGATAAAAGATGGGCAAGGGATTTCAATAAACATTTCTCCCAAGAAGATATACAAATGGCCAATAAGCACATGAAAAGATAAACATTATTAACTATTAGAGAATGCAAATCAAAACCACAATATGATACTACTTCACATCTACCTGGGCTTCCCTGGTGGCTCAGAGGTTAAAGCACCTGCCTGCAATGCGGGAGACCTGGGTTTGATCCCTGGGTTGGGAAGATCCCCTGGAGAAGGAAATGGCAACCCACTCCAGTACTCTTGCCTGGAGAATCCCATGGATAGAGAAGCCTGGTAGGCTACAGTCCATGGGGTTGCAAAGAGCAACTTCACTCACTCACTGACTCACATCTACCTGAATGGCTATAATGAAATCAAGTGGAAGATAACAAGCAAGCATATGGAGGAATTGGAACCCCTGTGCATTGTTGCTAGGGATGGAAAATGGAGAACAAACAGTGTGATGGCTCCTCAAAAAGCTAAACACAGCATTACCATGTAAACAGCAACCCTATTCCTAGGTATCTACCCCAAAGAAGGAAACAACCCAAGCGTCCATCAACAGAGGAATGGAAAAGCAAAGGGTAGTATATACAGACAATGGAATATTATCCAGCCATAAAAAGTAAGTCCTGCAGATGCCACAACATACATGAATCTTGAAAACTTATCAGGTAAAATAAGTCAGACACAAAACAACATATTCTGCAGGATTCCACTAGGTGAAGTATTGAGAAAAGGCACATTTATAGAGATAAAAAGTAGATTAGAGGAAGGGAAAATGGGGAGATATTGCTTCTGATTATAGATTTTTGGGGGGCAATGATACAGTTTTGGAAATAGAGATGGCTGCTCTGCACTGTGTGGAGAAGGCAATGGCAGCCCACTCCAGTACTCTTGCCTAGAAAATCCCATGGATGGAGGAGCCTGTTGGGCTACAGCCCATGGGGTAGCGAAGAGTCGGACACGACTGAGCGACTTCACTTTCACTTTTCACTTTCATGCATTGGAGAAAGAAATGGCAGCCCACTCCAGTGTTCCTGCCTGGAGAATCCCAGGAACAGGGGAGCCTGGTGGGCTGCCGTCTATGGGGTCGCACAGAGTCAGAAGCCACTTAGCCACGACTGAAGACACTTAGCAGCAGCAGCTCTGCACTGTGAATGTAATTATAGTATCACTGAACTGCATGCCTAAAAATGGATAAATGACAAAATTTCACATTACATATATTTCACCATAATTTATAAAACTAATGATACATACAAAAAAGAATTGAATTGAATGATATGCTTTAAATGGATGAATTACATATTGTATGTGAATCAGATCTCAGCAGAGCTGTTTTAAAAACATAACAGACCCTGATAAATATGTTAATTTAAAACTTGTTATAAATTAAAAGCAATACCAAAACATTACAACCTATCAAGGACTGAGCACTTTCTTTCTTTTTTCTTTACATAATTTATTTCATTTTCTGTCTGTTGTTCGAGAATGAGCATCATTTTTATATGTATCTTTGTGGCACTATGCGTCTGAATTTCTCCCATTTTCCAGTTAGCTTTATACCATGAAAGAGGGATAAGCACTATAAGCTCTATTCCTCCTCTCAGAAAAACCTCTTGGGATCCACAGCTTAGATTTTTTTTTTATCAATATTGTTATTTACTGGTTGGGATAGAGAAATCTTTGACAATTCTACTGAGGGCCTACAGATTCTAACAAAATACATGGTAAGTTTCAGAAAGCCAACTTGAAAACTTTTCAAACCAATCTTATAAGCAAACAAGCTTATATCCAGCACTGCCAGACACTGGGAGAAGAGTCATGGAAGCAGATTATTCTCACTTGTACAGCTTACAAAAGGAATGTTTGAATTCCTGACTTAGGCCAGATTTGAAATTGTCAATGATTAAGAAGACTGGCACTCTATCTATCAGATCTAGTCCCTTAAATCTATTTCTCACTTCCACTGTATAATCATAAGGGATTTGATTTAGGTCATACGTGAATGGTCTAGTGATTTTTCCTACTTTCTTCAATTTAAGTCTGAATTTGGCAATAAGGAGCTCATGATCTGATGAACTATGGACTGAGGTTCAAGACATTGTACAGGAGACAGGGATCAAGACCATTCCCATGGAAAAGAAATGCAAAAAACTTGTCTGAGGAGGCCTTACAAATAGCTGTGAAAAGAAGAGAAGTGAAAAGCAAAGAAGAAAAGGAAAGATATAAGCATCTGAATGCAGAGTTCCAAAGAATAGCAAGAAGAGATGAGAAAGCCTTCCTCAGTGATTAATGCAAAGAAATAGAGGAAAACAACAGAATGGGAAAGACTAGAGATCTCTTCAAGAAAATGAGAGATACCAAGGGAACATTTCATGCAAAGATGGGCTCGATAAAGGACAGAAATGGTCTGGACCTAACAGAAGCAGAAGATATTAAGAAGAGGTGGCAAGAATACTCAGAATCACTGTACAAAAAAGATCTTCACGACCCAGATAATGAAGATGGTATGATCACTCCCCTAGAGCCAGACATCCTGGAATGCGAAGTCAAATGGGCCTTAGAAAGCATCACTATGAACAAAGCTAGTGGAGGTGATGGAATTCCACTTGAGCTATTTCAAATCCTTAAAGCTGATGCTGTGAAAGTGCTGCACTTGATATGCCAGCAAACTTGGAAAACTTAGCAGTGGCCACAGGACTGGAAAAGGTCAGTTTTCATTCCAATCCCAAAGAATGCCCAAACTACCGCACAATTGCGCTCATCTCACATGCTAGTAAAGTAATGCTCAAAATTCTGCAAGGCAGGCTTCAGCAGTACGTGAACTGTGAACTTGCAGATGTTCAAGCTGGTTTTAGAAAAGGCAGAGGAACCAGACATCAAATTGCCAACATCCGCTGGATCATGGAAAAAGCAAGAGAGTTCCAGAAAAACATCTATTTCTGCTTTATTGACTATGCCAATGCCTTTGACTGTGTGGATCACAATCAACTGTGGAAAATTCTGAAAGAGATGGGAATACCAGGCCACCTGCCTGCCTCCTGAGAAACCTATATGCAGGTCAGGAAGCAATAGTTAGAACTGGACATGGAACAACAGACTGGTTCCAAATAGGAAAAGGAGTACGTCAAGGCTGTATATTGTCACTCTGCTTATTTAACTTACATGCAGAGTACATCATGAGAAACGCTGAGCGGGAAGAAGCACAAGCTGGAATCAAGATTGCCGAAAGAAATATCAATAACCTCAGATATGCAGATGACACCACCCTTATGGCAGAAAGTGAAGAGGAACTAAAGAGCCTCTTGATGAAAGTGAAAGAGGAGAGTGAAAAAGTTGGCTTAAAGCTCAACATTCAGAAAACGAAGATCATGGCATCTGGTCCCATCACTTCATGGGAAAAAAAATTTTATTTTTTGGGCTCCAAAATCACTGCAGATGGTGATTGCAGCCATGAAATTAAAAGACACTTACTCCTTGGAAGGAAAGTTATGACCAACCTAGATAGCATATTCAAAAGCAGAGACATTACTTTGCCAACAAAGGTCTGTCTAGTCAAGGCTATGGTTTTTCCTGTGGTCATGTATGGATGTGAGAGTTGGATTGTGAAGAAAGCTGAGTGCAGGAGAATTGATGCTTTTGAACTGTGGTGTTGGAGAAGACTCTTGAGAGTCCCTTGGACTGCAAGGAGATCCAACCAGTCCATTCTGAAGGAGATCAGCCCTGGGTGTTCTTTGGAGGGAATGATGCTAAAGTTGAAGTTCCAGTACTTTGGCCACCTCATGCGAAGAGTTGACTCATTGGAAAAGACTCTGATGCTGGGAGGGATTGAGGGCAGGAGGAGAAGGGGATGACTGAGGATGAGATGGCTGGATGGCATCACCGACTCGATGGACGTGAGCTTGGGTGAATTCCGGGAGTTGGTGATGGACAGGGAGGCCTGGTGTGCTGGGATTCATGGGGCTGCAAAGCGTCGGACACGACTGAGCGACTGAACTGAACTGAACTGAAGAAGACTGGCACCATACTGAATTAAAGAGTGCCCCAAGTAAAACTATGTGAGAGATATATATGATTATTTAGTGTCCTAGCTTATTTAATGTACTATCATTAACTTAATTCCAGTGTTGTTATTGTTCAGTTGCTCAGTCGTGTCCAACTCTTTGCAACCCCATGGACTGCAGCATACCAGGCTTCCCTATCTTTCACAATCTCCTGGAGATGGACTAATAGATTGTTAGAACGATGCAGTCTTCCATTTTCATAAAAGAACATTATCTTTCTCGTTTGTGAATGAAATTTTACTTGTTCTTTTTGGGAAACAGAAGTCTACTCTTTTGACTCTTTTGTTCTTTTTTAACTCTAAAGTATATCACAACATAACTCAAGTTCACTGAAGAGCACCTGGAGTCTGTTATGCTTTTAAGCATAATTTGTTATCTGAATAAACATAAACTACAAAGCAATCATTATGGCCATCATAGCAGGAACAAAAATCCCATAGTCTCTATGAACAATTTTGCAATTCAAGTCCATGTGGAAATGGTAATTTTCCTTCCTGAAGAGAAATAAAGAAAGGACATTCATTATGATTAAGACCTTGTAAGTACAGAAATGTGGAAGTGTGAAATTTTTAATACTATAAACATGTGTATTATAAACATGTCACTGCACAGTGGGCCTAGAATTTTTTCTCTCAGGTAATCTTACAAGGGCCTGAAGTCTCCTGGAATGACAGCTGCATCTGCTTTAGGAATAACTATCAGCGTCTTTTATTCTTTTTCCACAGACAAGTTTCCTATATGCGTGACGTGTATTATCAGGGGAGATGGACAGTAAAAAAAAAAAAATCTTCAGATTTAATAACATTCACAGTGGGCTCATGTTGGAAGGAAGAGGCTCTTATAGTGATGGGGAATCTGGGGAACTCACTGGACAAAGGAGATATGTAAAAAGAAGAGGAAGAAGCCACACAGAGAAGGAAGAACAGTACTCTCACACTTACTGCAGGTCTTTCTTGCAGGAAAACCCGCCCTGGTGTGCTGTGTGTGTGCTTGAGCCCTGGTGGGTCTGCTCTGTGTCCTGCCCTCTGTCATCCCATAAGTATGCACATAATGGAAACATGCTGCCTACAGGCTTGTGCTATGTCAGGGGGTGGTCATTTCTCATTCGTGGATTTTCACCAAATTCTGAGAAAAACTAAAACAAGTCTCCCTTTCCAGGCACATGAGGCAAGCATGTGTGCTGGGTGGTAAGCCGGACGCTTGTGCCCATCTTATTTGGACTGGTCTCGTGTTTAAGCAGTCAGCCTGTTGCTGTGGGAGAGAACCAGTGCTAGGTTGCCTCCTTCCATAGTTTGCTCAGGAGCACTGAGGACTACAGGCTCGGGCATCTGTGACTTGGTGGCAGGTTAGTGGCCAAGTAAAAGGAGGAAAAGAGAATAGGCTAGGCAAGTATTTGCTTTTAAAGGAACCTCAAAGCACAAAGGAAAAGCTACTTGGGCAGAGGATGGGAACACACTGCTGACAAGACTAGTATGTTGACATCCCTACACGTTAGAATCCTATGTGCATCTGAGAAGGAACTTCAGTTCATTAACATGTAACATTTCCCTTCCAAGGGCAGCATCACACCAAACACATGTGTGATAAAAGATGAGTGAAACTCCATCCTCAACGTGTTGGCATCTTTGGGGAAAGCTATGAGGTCAAACTGAGTATTAGTTTTGAAGTAATTACCTTTCTTAAGGAGTTTGTGGAAGTACAAAAATGCTGCTGAGTTGACATACACACCAGATAGCTTATGCTGATAAAGTATTTTTTAAAAACAGCCCGTTCTCTTGTTGCACCTCTAGAATAGGTACTTTTGGGTTTGTGTTCTTCTCTCTGCCAGGCACCGAGCTATGTGATTTGCATATGTGATTTCATTCAATTCTTTTTTACGCAGGAGGAAACTGAGTACTTAAACGTGATTGAGGTCCCACTGCCGGTAAGTGGCAGAGCTGGTGCAGTACTGTGCGACATTCAGAGTTTGTCCTCTTACCTACTATTCACTTAGATCTGGGTTTGGCAAGCTTTCTCTGTTTAAGGACCACAGAGTAAATATTTTGAGCTTCTGGGCCACTTGAGCTCTATCACAACCACTTAGTTCTGCTGCTGTAGCACAAAAGCAGCCAGACAGCATATAAATGAGTGGCTGTGGCTGTTTCATAAAATTTTACTTATAAAAAGAGGCAACAGGCTGTAGTTGTTTAGTCATTCAGTCATGTCTGACTCTTTTGCGACTCCACAGGCTCCTCTGTCCATGGGATTTCCCAGGCAGGAATCCTGGAATGGGTTGCCATTTCCTTCTCCAGGGGATCTTCCTGACCCAAGGATCAAAACCGAGTCTTCTGCTTGGCAGATGGATTCTTTACCGCTGAGCCACCTAGGAAGCCCAGAGTTCGCCACTCCTAATCTAGACTCGAGCGTGTGTGGGCAGCTGAGTGTGGATTCTGCAGGTAAGTTCTTACAGGGCAGGGGTTGTGACTCTTTCACCTGTTTCAGAGTGGCTGGTATGGATGCATTTTGTTACCAATCTGTCAGCAAGTAATATTTCTCAGAAGGGGCTGGGTGTCATGCTCAGTCATCCAGGATTTCAGTCTAGTCGAGGAGGCAAGATTTGTTATAAGAAGGAAGTAAATAATGCAAAGTACATAGACAGGAGTCCCAAAGTGGGTGCTACAGGCAGAGCTCAAAAGATGGGTGCCTTCTCTCAGGATGATGGGGCTTCATGGGGCCATGAAGCCCTCCAAAGAAAATATCTGTGTCAGGCATCATGCTGAAATGTCACACTTATGTTATCTATTACAGTCAACAAAAGTTTGGACCTAAAGCCCAGAGCGATTAAGTTACTCAATCAAGGTTTATAAATAAGAACTATCAGAACTGGGATTTGAAGCTGATAGATCAACTTCAGACCATGGGCTCTTGACCACAAAATTCTGTTTTCTCTCCAGAGAGGAGAGGCAGACTGTTACCAAATGAAAGGGAACTCAGGAGGGAACTATAATGGTTGATACATAGTCAAAACTAAGGGATGGTTCCCTCTCCTGATATAAAAGAAAGCTCCTTATATATTTTGAAGTAAGTGTAACTTTCATCACTGTTGGTAAGTGAAACATTTCAGGTCATTAAAAGACAGGACAAACAATGATTCATACTCCATCAACATGTGGGCTTCTGAGGCACTGATGGAGTATGGGAGTGTGTCAGCTCTGGCCCTGTTCTCAGGAGGAGGGATATTTCCCTGGCTAACACGCTGGCTGAAGATGCAGACTTACCATCGTATTCCGGGAAATAGTCAACTAGGTGGGAATACATAATTTTCTCCTCTAGAAGATCTTTCTTGTTTAAGAACAGAATAACTGAGGAGTTCTGGAACCAGGGATACGTGATAATTGTTCTAAAGAGTGCTTTGCTTTCCTCCATTCGGTTCTGAAAAAAAAAATCATCAGAAAAACAAGGCGTGAATTACATGATCACTCAGCCTGGGAACTGTTTGCTTTGTAAGTCCAACCCATCTTTGGTATGCATTCAATTTCTATGGCCTTGGGCTGAGCTTCCATGGCACCAGGATTTACATGCAAAAGGCTCAGCAGCTCTTTTCATTAGGCAAACTCTCAGGCTGATGAGTAGAAGAGAATGATAATAATAAATATCCACTGATATAACTTTTAAGGTAGAAAAAGAATCATCAAAGCCTAGAGAATCAAGTTGTACCTGGCACACTGTCACAAATGGCCACCAAGAATTATTCATTCATGGCCAAATACTTAAGATCTGTATCAAAAACTAGGTACTAGGCTTCACTTTACATTTCTTAACCTATATGTACTAGGGACTTCATGATTAGTTCTATTACTTAACAGTCAAAACAATGTTACTTTATTCTTTGCTCAAAGTGCATCAATATTTTTTAGAAGTATTACTTTTTACTATACAAACATATATGTGTGTGTTTGTGTGTGTGTATATATATATATTCATTCATATATATACACACACATTCCCTGATTAGAAAAACACATGGAAAAATATTTTTAAGTTACACATTTCCTATTTATCAGAACACACTGTCTCCTTAGGTTTCACTAATTTTCATACAGAACTGTGGACCTATACATAGTAATTAGTTGGAGATACAAATGTAATATTGCTCACCACCTTCAGTGTTTTCAACTGAAGCTATCTATCAAGTCAGCCTAGGTAACAGAAAACCTCAATGAATTCCTAAGGAATTAGTCAGCCTGCTCTTACAAATGAAGATGTTTCAAGGGTACTTCTGACTCAGGGATCACTCACCAGCCAAAAGCTAGACGGCCTCCTCGCTTAGCCCACATCTATTCACCAGCTCTTACTTCTACAGACACACTTGCTTCTAAATCATTCCCGCCCTTGATCACAGACCAAGGCAGCAGATTTGGAGAATCCTCCTTGGGCCTGCATTTTCTCAGACAACAAAGAACACTCTCCATTCCCCTGTCTTGGATCTATGTGTTATGACCAAGTCTGGGGCAATGGAAAAGCCTGCTGAGGATTGAGCCCATTTCTACTGCTAACAGGTGGCTTAATGGCTTAAGCCAGAGGATCCTATTCAAAAAGCAGGTTTGATCCCTGGGTCAGGAAGATCCCTTGGAGAAGGAAATGGCAACCCACTCCAGTATTTTTCCCTGAAGAATCCCATGGACAGAGGAGCCTGGCAGGTTACTGTCCATAGGGTCACAGAGTCAGACATGACTTGGCAACTAAACAAATAATCCTATTTTCCTTGCACCTGGGGTGATTCAGGGCTGGGCTTGGAATCCAGGTTCCTGTCACCTGGACTATTGCTTCTCTTGTTTTTTGGTTACTAGTGTAGCCAAGCTGCTCAACCAGTCCAATTAAACTCTAGGATTTTTGACAAGAGCTTTGGAACAGAGAACCAGCTTTCATGAAAAAAGTGGAAGAAGCATTGTGTAGCCTTGAGCTTCCAGCAACCATTTTGAAACAGGAAGAAAAAGAAACTAGGCTTTAACTTCTTGGTCAAACCATGCCAAAACCTGGTGATGCTTCTGCATTTTTTAGTAACTCAACCAATTAAGTACTCTTTAGTTTTTAAGCTAGTTTGAACTGTATTTTTTCTAGATCTTATTATATATAAAATACTCCTCAGAGAAAAACAATGTATTATTTATATGCAGAATCCCCCCCAAAATGATGCAAATGAACTTACTTACAAAACAGAAACAGACTCACAGACTTTGAAAAAGAATGCTATTTATAACTGAATCACTTTTCTGTACACCTGAAACTAACAGAATATTGTTAACTCTAGTCAATATAAAATAAAAAAAATTTTAACGCTTCTGATTGATACAGCTGGATCCACTTCATTCTCAAATTTCTAAAAAGAAGCGAGTGAAAGATGTTTGAAGGATGACCTTGAAGACTGACGGTTCAAGCTGTTAACACATTCTGCTCAGCTTTTACCTTCCTGATGTAGAATGTGTCCTGAGTCTCACAGTTCAGCATTACAGAGGCCAACTGCACTCTTCTGCATTACCCTCTGACTGCTGTTCCAGACAAAGTTCTGGGAAGTTGAGCTCATCAAGCAATTTCCTATATCATGAATATGTCTTGTTCTTTTCTTCTATAAAGTGTTCCAATTCAAATCAAGCTGCAAAGGTCTACTGTTCAAATAGGAGACCTTTATCAAACCTGATAAAGTCCATCACCACCAATTGAAACTGAGCAGAATGCTGTGGGCTCCTGGTCATGGAAGCCTTCCTCTGTCCCCCATATCTTGTTTGTAGGACAGGCTTCAGCCTCCATGACCTTCCCTGAGTTTCAAAGGGCAAACAGCTGCTAATCAGGGAAGTGAGGGATGCAGCCTCGGAACAAGGTCCTGGTTCTTACTTCAAGGGATACACATAACAATACCTTTGAGCTTGTCTGCAGAACTAAAACCCCAGCAAATGAAAGATATTAACTAATAGACGAAACATGCTTTATTCCAGAGAACAGGTCACAGTTGGGATAACCCCCAGAATCATAGAAGCTCATCAGGAGACCACCTGAGGCCAAATGCAAGGAGTGCAGGTCCTGTACACACTCTGATCCTCACCAGCAATCCCACCCTGAACACTGCTATGAAACTCCTCACCAAGTCCCCCTGGGTTGGGACACACCGTTCTGAGGGCATGAGTCCCCTGTGGCCCCCTTTGCCTGGAAAAGCAATAAAGCTCTTCTTTTCTGTTTCATTCAAAACTGTCTTTGAGATTCAATTCGACTCTGGTGCACAGAGGCCAAGTTTGTGGCATTACAATCTCTTTACCTTTACACTTTGTGCCTACCATTGATAATTAAATATGCAGGGATGGGTTACTTCAAGGGACAGTGTTTATTTCACAGCATATATTTAATATAAATAATATGCACAGCCTTTAAAAAGAGTATTTTTACAATCTATGTGCCTTTTACTGATTGTCATCACCAGCAACAAAATTTTAAGCCTGGAAACAATATTCACTGAGAAATGATCTCTTGTAGCCTGAGATTTTACAGGTTGAAAATTTCATGACTGAAGGAAAGCAAAGGCCCTAATAAGAACTGAAAGAATTAAAGGATCTAAAGACAGTTAATTAGATAGTGACATCCCTGATGGAAGAATTAACTTTTCTTCTTATTTACAGTTATAGCAATTCCAGAAAATCATACTGTGGCCTTCAGAGAAGTCATGTCTAAAGAGCGGGTTTGTACACCTTGGCCTCAACGAGGTAGCCTCCCTCCAAAAGGCTTATTACTGTGATTAGCACTCTCCAAAAGGGATATGATGGGGTCCCCAGGGGAGGGCCCTTCTGGGACCTCTTTTAGGTTGAAGTCTAAGAGTAAGTGGTTAGACCCTGGGTAGAGACTAGAAAGGGGAGAGGAGTGGTCCTGACTTTGAGTTCATGCACAAGGAGGCACCTGAGGTCTCTGATTAAGTTTCAAGTCAGGACTGGCTCCCCCAAGCTCCAGATGGGGGTTTACTGGAGGGGGCCTCATACTAGGACACGGTGGAGACAGTGGGCCACGCCCAGCCCTGGGTGCTAGAGATGTCCTGTGGTGGTGGCTACCCCTCTGTGCCCAGGGCTGCTGCACCCAGGGCCATGGTGGAGGTGAGCCTGCTGACTGGCCTGATCCCATTGAAGCTTTGCCAGTGTCTGCAGTCTGGGGTTGCTCTAGGCTGTTTTCCAACTTGGCAAATGCTGTGTGGCCTCGGCAGGAGCTTCTCACTCAGGGGAAAGCTAAAGAGCAGCAAAGTGGGTGGCTGATCAGCAGCATTAGCACCCATATACCTCCAACCAGATCTACCAAATTCAATATCAGGGACTTTCCTATGATTCACTGGTTAAGACTCCATGCCTCCAATGCAGTGGGCATGGGTTCGATCCCTGATCAGGGAACTATGATCTCCAAATGCTGTGCAGCACTGCTAAAAAAAAAAAAATAATAATAATAACAACCAAAAACCCCCCTCAATCTTAGGGGGTGAGCCCTAGGAATCTACATTTTTAGCAGGCCCTCCAGGGGATTCTGATGTAGGGTTAACTTTGGGAAGCACCATGATGGAGGTGGGCTTCTCCAAATTAGCATGTGTTAGGAATCACCTGGGGACATGGGCTGTGACTCAGCTTGGGGTGGGACCCAGGAGCCTGCATTTCTAATAAGCTTGGAGGTGAGGCTGGTGCTGCTGACACACAGCATGCACTTGGAGTTGGAAGTTGCACAGAGCTTGCTGAGCTAGGGACCACAGTGAGAAACACGATGCTCTATCCTGTTTTCATGATAAGAAGTGCTAGTTGCACATCCAGCCCAGTGCCCTAGTCGTGCGATGAAAATCTAACTGTGCTGGCTTCCTGCTTTTTGTCTCTCCCAATTAAGATTCACCATGAGAAACGCTGGGCTGGAGGAAGCACAAGCTGGAATCATGACTGCCAGGAGAAATGTCAATAACCTCAGATATGGAGATGACACCACCCTTATGGCAGAAAGTGAAGAACTAAAAAGCCTCTTGATGAAAGTAAAAGAGGAGAGTGAAAAAGTTGACTTAAAGCTCAACATTCAGAAAACTAAGATCATGGCATCTGGTCCCATCACTTCATGGCAGGTAGATGGGGAAACAGTGGAAATAGTAACTGACTTTATTTTTCTGGGCTCCAAAATCACTGCAGATGGTGATTGCAGCCATGAAATTAAAAGACGCTTACTCCTTGGAAGGAAAGTTATGACCAACCTAGATAGCATATTCAAAAGCAGAGACATTACTTTGCCAACAAAGGTCTGTCTAGTCAAGGCTATTGTTTCTCCAGTGGTCATGTATGGGTGTGAGACTTGGACTGTGAAGAAAGCTGAGCGCCAAGCTGAGCGCTGATGCTTTTGAACTGTGGTGTTGGAGAAGACTCCTGGGAGTCCCTTGGACTGCAAGGAGATCCAACCAGTCCATCCTAAAGGAGATCAGTCTTGGGTGTTCACTGGAAGGACTGATGTTGAAGCTGAAACTCCAATACTTTGAAGAGCTGACTCATTTGAAAAGACCCTGATGCTGGGAAAGATTGAGGCAAAGAGGAGAAGGGGAGGACAGAGGATGAGATGGTTGGATGGCATCACCGACTCAATGGACATGGGTTTGGGTGGACTCTGGGAGTTGGTGATGGACAGGGAGGCCTGGTGTGCTGAGGTTCATGGGGTTGCAAAGAGTCGGACACAAGTGAGCGACTGAACTAAGATTCTTACTTTATGCCGTGTAAGTTTTCACTCCACAGTGAGAATTTCTAATACTTTTAACCTCCAGGGGAATGTTTACAAATTGATATACTCCTGCTCAAAGCCCCCAGACTAAATCCTAAATGGGACTAACATCAGGTTATTATGATGTCTTGCAAGGTGATGGACTGTGCAGAGAGGGAGGCACAATCCACTTTGCTCAGTAAAAACTCAAGTCTGTGAGGGAACAGTGTGTCCCAGGAGACTGGTGTCACTTGCTTTTTAGGAATTCTCTAGGGCCTGGAGTTGCAAGTAAGAGAACAAAATAACAACATATGAGACACTGAATTTATCAGTCATACACGTGAGGATCTGTTCCCCTCTGAAGACAAATTTAAAAGCAGTCTCAGGGAAGTGGTGCAATCTTATGCTCCTCCTTTCGGGGTTAAAACCAGTCAATTCAAAGAAGATGTCAATAAAGGTTTTTACTCTCTTCCAAACACTAAGACTCTTTATTAACCAGGTGGGACTGCCTATACTTGAGGTTCAAGGTGGTTTCTGATTTCTTGTTGACCCCATACACCATTTCTCCTGAAAGGAAAGCAATGAAGGGTGGCCTGGTAAGAGAGCTAGAACAGAGGGAGCAGAGATCAATGGGCCTACCTAGTCCCCACCCACAGTATGAGCAAGCTCTGGGAGTTGGTGAAGCTGGGGAAAGGGAAGCCTGGCATGCTGCAGTCCATGGAGTTGCAGTCAGACACACCTGAGCGACTGAACTGACTGAGTCCCCACCCTCAGAGACACGGGAAAAGCAAAGGGTCACAGAGACCGAGGACAGTCTGCCAGAGAGTAAGCACAGCGGGCTGAGTGGTCTCCAGGCAGTCACCCTGCCTCAAATAAATGTGGCCACAGAAATGTCAGTCTTGCCCAGACCATTTGCTGTGAACTCTGTCACTCTGACGTACAAATGGGGAAATCCTTACCTCCAATTTAAGTTTTCAAAAGCTAGGCCATCAGGAGGTAACTGGGATTAATGCCATTTTTAAAAGAGACCTCACACCTTCCGCTATGTGAGGACACAGCAAGAGGATGGCCATCTATGAACTAGGAGGCAGGCACTCACCAGATGCTGAAACTGCCCAAGGCTTCATCCTCCCAGCCCCCAGGGCTGTGAGAAACAAATGTCTGTCATTTATAAACCACCTGGTCTATGGTGCCAATTGCCAAATTCAGACTTAAATTCAAGAAAGTAGGGAAAACCACTAGACCATTCAGGTATGACCTAAATCAAATCCCTTATGATTATACAGTGGAAGTGAGAAATAAGAGTTAAGGGACTAGATCTGAAAGACAGAGTGCCTGATGAACTATGGATGGAGGTTCGTGACACTGTACAGGAGACAGGGATCAAGACCATCCCCATGGAAAAGAAATGCAAAAAAGCAAAATGGTTGTCTGAGGAGGCCTTACAAATAGCTGTGAAAAGAAGAGAAGAGAAAAGCAAAGGAGAAAAAGAAAGATATAAGCATCTGAATGCAGAGTTCCAAAGAATAGCAAGAAGAGACATCAAAGCCTTCCTCAGCGATCAATGCAAAGAAACAGAAGAAAACAACAGAATGGGAAAGACTAGAGATCTCTTCAAGAAAATTAGAGATACCAAGGGAACATTTCATGCAAAGATGGGCTCAATAAAGGACAGAAATGGTCTGGACCTAACAGAAGCAGAAGATATTAAGAAGAGGTGGCAAGAATACACAGAAGAACTATACAAAAATGATCTTCACGACCCAGATAATCACAATGGTATGATCACTCCCCTAGAGCCAGACATCCTGGAATGTGAAGTCAAGCGGGCCTTAAAAAGCATCACTATGAACAAAGCTAGTGGAGGTGATGGAATTCCAGTGGAGCTATTTCAAATCCTGAAAGATGATGCTATGAAAGTGCTGCACTTGATATGCCAGCAAATTTGGAAAACTCAGCAGTGGCCACAGGACTGGAAAAGGTCAGTTTTCATTCCAATTCCAAAGAAAGGCAATGCCAAAGAATGCTCAAACTACCGCACAATTGCACTCATNTTTCAAATCCTGAAAGATGATGCTGTGAAAGTGCTGCACTCAATTTGCCAGCAAATCTGGAAAACTCAGCAGTGGCCACAGGACTGGAAAAGGTCAGTTTTCATTCCAATTCCAAAGAAAGGCAATGCCAAAGAATGCTCAAACTACCGCACAATTGCACTCATCTCACATGCTAGTAAAGTAATGCTCAAAATTCTCCAAGCCAGGCTTCAGCAGTACGTGAACACTGAACTTCCAGATGTTCAAGCTGGTTTTAGAAAAGGCAGAAGAACCAGAGATCAAATTGCCAACATCCGCTGGATCATGGAAAAAGCAAGAGAGTTCCAGAAAAACATCTATTTCTGCTTTATTGACTAAGCCAATGCCTTTGACTGTGTGGATCACAATCAACTGTGGAAAATTCTGAAAGAGATGGGAATACCAGACTACTTGACCTGCCTCTTGAGAAACCTATATGCAGGTCAGGAACCAATAGTTAGAACTGGACATGGAACAACAGACTGGTTCCAAATAGGAAAAGGAGTATGTCAAGGCTGTATACTGTCCCCCTGCTTATTTAACTTCTATGAAGAGTACATCATGAGAAATACTGGGCTGGAAGAAGCACAACTGGAATCAAGATTGCTGGAAGAAATATCAATAATCTCAGATATGCAGATGACACCACCCTTATGGCAGAAAGTGAAGAGGAACTAAAAAGCCTCTTGATGAAAGTGAAAGAGAAGAGTGAAAAAGTTGGCTTAAAGCTCAACATTCAGAAAACGAAGATCATGGCATCTGGTCCCATCACTTCATGGGAAATAGATGGGGAAGCAGTGGAAATAGCGTCAGACTTTACTTTGGGCAGCTCCCAAATCACTGCAGATGGTGACTGCGGCCATGAAATTAAAAGACGCTTACTCCTTGGAAGGAAAGTTATGACCAACCTAGACAGCATATTCAAAAGCAGAGACATTACTTTTGCCGACTAAGGTCTGTCTAGTCAAGGCTATGGTTTTTCCAGTGGTCATGTATGGATGTGAGAGTTGGACTGTGAAGAATGCTATGTGCAGAAGAATTGATGCCTTTGAACTGTGGTGTCAGAAAAGATTCTTGAGAGTCCCTTGGACTGCAAGGAGATGCAACCGATCCATTCTGAAGGAGATCAGCTCTGGGTGTTCTTTGGAGGGAATGATGCTAAAGCTGAAACTCCAGTACTTTGGCCACCTCATGCGAAGAGTTGACTCATTGGAAAAGACCCTGATGCTGGGAGGGATTGGGGGCAGGAGGAGAAGGGGAAGACCGAGGATGAGATGGCTGGATGGCATCACTGACCCAATGGACGTGAGTCTGAGTGAACTCTGGGAGTTGGTCATAGACAGGGAGGGCTGGCGTGCTGCGATTCATCGGGTCGCAAAGAGTCGGACACGACTGCGTGACTGAACTGAACTGGTCTATGGTGTTTTGTTACCTAAGCTGAAAGAGACTTAAGACAACACTGATAGGTGAGTCACTTCTCCCAAGGCTGGAATCAGTGAAGAGCTGGAGTGCTGTCTCTATCTTGATCTCTGGCCTGGGCTGAAGGAGAGGCTCCCTGCTCCCCACTGTGTAAATCACAAGCAGAATGGTGGAACCAAAATCATCAGAAAAGGCTGGTTCAGGCTATTGTTGAGGAGGTTTCACACCTCTAATCCTTAACATCCCATATTGATTCTCAAGATTCTCACACAAATCCAACATTAAAAACACACAATTTCTGATTAAAACATAGGCAGAGGATCTGAACAGACATTTTCCCAAAGAAGACAGAAAGATGGCCAATAGTAACTACATGAAAAGATTCTCAACAAGACTAATCATCAGGGAAATGCAAATCTAAATACTATGAGGTATCACCTCACGCCTGTCAGAATGGTTAGCATCAAAAAGCCAAAAAAAAAAAAAAAAGTTAGGGGCAAGGATTGGAGGAAAGGGAGCCTTTGTGGACAGTTGGTAGGACTATGAAAGTGGTGCAGCTGCTATGGAAAACAGTAAAGAAGTTCCTCAAAAAATGAAAAGCAGAACTATTATATGATCTAGCAATTCCATTTTTGGGTATTTATCGGAAGAAAATAAAAACACTAACTTCAAATATATTTACACACTCACGTTCACTGCAACATTATTTACACTAGCTAAAACATGGAAGCAACCTGCATCATCAACAGATGAATAGATCAAGAAAACAGACATATGTATAATATATATACATGTATATGTGTAATTATTTATCTATAATGTATATATATGCATATATAGCACATTTAATATATACATGTCAGTTCTTTATAATGCATACATGTATAATATATAACACATGCACACATACATATACAAGCAATAGAATAGTATTCAGCCATAAAAAGAAAACCACGCCATTTACAACAACACAGATGAACCTCGAGGGTACTATGCTAAGTGGAATAAATCAGAGAAAGACATACCATATAATCTCATTTATGTTGATTCTTAAAAACAGGGGCTTCCCTGGTGGCTCAGGGATAAACGATTCACCTGCCACTCTGGGAGACATGCATTGTCTAGGAAGATTCCACATACTGCTGAGCAACTAAGCCTGCGTATCGCAACTACTGAGCCTGTGCTCTGCAACAAGAGAAGCCACGACAATGAGAAGCTGAGCACTGCAGCTAGAGAGTAGCCCTCGCTTGCCACAACTAGAGAAAGTCTGCGTGCAGCAACAAAGACCCAGCACAGCCCAAACTAACTAACTTAAACAAACAAAAAAATAAAAACAAGTATAGATACAGAGAACAGACTGGTTACCAGCGGTAGAGGGGCAGAAGATGGGTGAAACGGGTAAAGGTGGTTAAAAGGTACAAACTTCCAATTATAAAATAAGTAAGTCCTGGGGATATAACATACAGAATGAGGACTACAGTTAACAAGACTGTATTATATATTTGTAAGCTGCTAAGACAGTAGATCTTAAAAGTCCTCATCACAAGAAAAGAAATTAAAACTGTGAGGTGATGGATGTTATCTAGACTTATTGTGTCATTTTGATCATTAGACATATTGATCATTTTGCAATATATACAAACACTGGGTCATTATGTTGTACACCTGAAACTAATATAATGTCATCTGCCACCTGCCTCTGCATGCGTGCTCAGTGGTGTCTGGCTCTTTGTGACCCCCATGGACTGTAGTCCACTAGGCTCTTTTTGCAAGGAATTTTCCAGGCAAGAATATTGAAGTGAGTTGCTGTTTCCTCCTCCAGGGGATCTTTCCAACCCAGGAGGGATCAAACCCGTGTCTCCTGCACTGGTAGGCGAGTTCTTTACCATTGAGCCACCAGGGAAGCACAGGTCTATGTATGAGCCCCTAAGAGTGGTTAAAAAGAGGCTGGGGTCACATACGCAGGAAAGGTTTGAGAAGGGAAGGCTTAAAAGCAATGTAGTTCTGAGTTGACTTTTGAGAGATGGAGAGATTACAAGGAAAAAAGAAGAGCAAAAGCAAAAGGGAATTGAAACCCAGGACCGTCTGGAGGGACCTGTGATGATTCTGTGTAAAACAGCTTGTGGAATTCTGATCTCTGCAACTTAGGTATCAAGTGAGAAAAATTTCCACGTTGAGACTGTGAAACAATTCCTCTTCATTTACATTTTACAGTGGGGGCTGGGAGGCATAAACACATGGGCCCCATGAAGAACCCATGCACTCCGGCCCCCGCCAGTCATGAAATAAGCTGCTGGCTCCCACTGCCTGCCTGTCTCCAGGGCTGGCAGGGAGCAGAGGCCAACAGGAAGCTCTATCAGACATCTCCAGTGTGGCTTGCAGAGAGAGACACAATTACCTGCCTGGAGGTAAGCACCTCTGCCTTCCTTTTGGCTCTCATACAAACCTCCCTCCTATCAAGAAAAAGGCCAGATCCTGTGGACATGGCCCAAGATCCCTACAGGAAGTTGGCTTTCTTCAGGCTATGACTTTGCCCAAAACTCTGCACAAAAAATTATCAACGGGCCTCAAGGGACACTAGTTCACGTCTCTAGCCCTTGTAGTCCTGCTGTCAAAAACAGCGTGGGTTGGCATTCTGCCAAGGTGGTACTTCCCTCCAGCAAGAACCAGCGTTAAACCAGAGGTCTGAACATCAGTTTTCCTAACTTTTGCAAGTCATTATTTTGCCAGTAAATACAAGTTCTAAGAATACAATTTAAATGAGACCCTCATTCATTTCTATGATCCAAGTCACCCACCTGCCAGCCTCTCCCTGTCGCTATTTCCCCCTCATATCAGAGCCTTATTTATTTATATTCTCCGTAAGGTCTAGAACATAGCCTTTAACTAGACACAAGAAATAAGCATGAAGACTGCTCAGTCACCACTGAGGGCCTTACAGTCATCTAGGAGTTGTTCTCAGCTGCTGTCTGAGGTAGGATGCACCCCAGACACAATGGGAGGCAGCTTTTCAGGGCTCAGAGATGCCGACGGTCTGAGTGACCCACAGATGCACTACCTGATGCCAGAACTTGGGTTAAGGGCCTGTGATTCTTTGCTTATAACTTGTGTTCACAATTCAGTGATTCTGCATTTCCTGAACTTTCTTCTAAAAAAGGCCAAGTGACACACTTGATTTAAATGAGTGAGGTCCAGATACATGGACAGAGTGGTTACGTGAGCATTTTGGTAAAGTAACAGCCTGTTTTTGGAGAAGGAAAGGCAACCCACTCCAGTGTTCTTGCCTGGAGAATCCCAGGGACGGTGGAGCCTGGTGGGATGCCATCTATGGGGTCGCACAGAGTTGGACACGACTGAAGCGACTTAGCAGCAGCAGCAACAGACTGTTTAGCTGAAGGGAAAGATACACATTTTATCATGCCTTAAATATTCTTCAGTTACAAGTTAAGACATCTGCTGGTCACACAATCACACTCAATTTTAATGCCTAGCTGTTTGTAAGGCTGCTTTTATATACTGTGCATGATGAAAAACGTGCTGCCAAGGTACGTTCCACAAGGTACCAGTTTTATTAGCATCATTTCTGCTTCTAACAGTGATCAGGAAAGGAGATTATTGGGATATAGGATACAGGATTATTAGGACGTGGCATTTTAAATACCACTCTTCACTCTTACTGCCATGACAAGCTTCACTATTTCTTCTGTCACAATTTATCAAAGAATACCTCATAAATTATTTATTAAAGGTTATTATTTTAAAAGAGCAAAGACTAGTTGACTTTTAATGTAATGATTCATAATAATATAAAATTTGAATCAGTCATTATCATTTGTAGTTTATCAAACACTGAATACTTTGAAAAACTCACATCCTTAACAAGGACTTAGGAACACACTCTCAGGTATTGATTTCATTTACGTATGTTGACTGGGTAAATAAATGTACCAGCTCAAAAGACAGGAACTCAAAGCCTTTATGAAAAAAAAAATTTTTTTTGCAAGCCTGGTCTGCAACTCTTTCTTTCCTTGATTATTTAGGAAAAAGCTTGATGTACTTTGTATCTCCAGTAGGATCTCATTGATATGTGTCCAAGCTGAAATCAACGCACATTTAAAACACCTGTGCTGAGCTCCGGTTGCTGGGGGGAGGTGGGAGTGGGAAGGGCCAGCACTGTGAGCTCCTTTGGTTTGAAACATGACTCTTGTGACCTTGGGCAAATGACTGCACCTCAGTTTCCTCCTATCTCCCAGGGTTTGGGAGGACAGAATGGAATGCTGCAGCAAAGCGCTCAGCTGTGACCCCAGCACACAGCAGTTTTCTATAGTGTACTATCAGACATGGCAAAATTGTTATATAAGAACTTCCTGGTAAGGTGATCGCTGACCTCAAATCTTTAGCCAAACTATAAATCCAGTAAAATCTATTTCCTGAAATTGCACAAAATTAATCTAGCCATGGTTTCAAGTCCAGATACATCTGAATTATAAAAAACTGGAAAAATCATCCAGGTTTCTGCCAAATACTTAAGAGTCAGTTTCTTCATAAGATTCTCCACATGTTAAGGGGGAGTATCTTCAAAATCTCTATAAACAGTTAATACTTATATAATAGGTCCACCCAAAACGATTCTTCTCTTGTTCTCTGTATGTCGCCTGCTTGAAGGACATGCTACTCACATGACTGACCTTCCCTCTTAATCACAGAACCTAAACATACTTGCCCCTAGGCCTCAGCTAGTGATTGTTCTAATCTGTGGATCAGAACATCTCCACTGGGATAGTTTATCAAAGGGCCTCCAGAGAAGGGCACACCCACACCTGGTAATTGATGAGCCGACGTGAACGTGAAGTTGCTCAGTCGTGTCCAACTCTTTGCGACCCCATGGACTGTAGCCCACCAGGCTCCTCTGTCCATGGGATTTTCCAGGCAATAGTACTGGAGTGGATTGCCATTTCCTTCTCCAAGGGATCTTCCCAACCCAGGGATCGAACCCGGGTCTCCCGCATCGAAGACAGACGCTTTACCGTCTGAGCCACCAGCGAAGTCCACTGATGAGCCAACCTGATGTCAATTCCCCTTCTAACGGTTAGCCTCCCTCCACCCTTGGGTAGAGAAGACTGTTGCTTTGTCCTGCCTGCTGTCTGCCGCCACAGTGGGGTATCACTGCAGGGCCCCTGAACTTCAGATGTGTAAGATCCCCATCTATGAAACCATTAAGATTTCTCTGTTGCTGACTCAGGGCTGTTGCCTTATTCTTGGGACTGGCAAATACTGGGCTTGTAGGTGTGCAGCCCGACAACTTCAACCCCAGAGTAAACCAAGAAAACAACTGATTAATATGTAAGTGGAGCATTTGGAATGAGAAATAATTAAGGACAGCTCCCTAGCTATCCCACTTCTGCTATCCAAATTGACAACAGGAAGAGAAATAATAAAGATACTAAACTTGGCCGGACAGATATCATTTCCTCTGTAATTTTCTTAGTCTCTGCATATCTTTGCAAGTGATTATTGGAGATCAAATTTGGCAAACTCTTTAGGCTTAAAGTCAGGTCCCGAAGGTTTTATTAGTATAATTTCTACCCGTGCATGAACCGATGTCTTCTACCTGCACAGGATGTTTAGAGAAGCAAAGAAACACAGCACATTTGCCTGTGACCTCCAGGTCTAATGTTTCTAGCAGAGATGAGGTCGCAGAGCAGACAGGCCCTTGTGCAATGAACTCGTGCAGACCAGAGGGTGTTGTAGGAGAGCAGAGAGGAGAGAAAAGGGAAGAAAGAGATTGGAGGGGCAGGGCAAGGAGAAGCAGTCACTCTCAGACCAAGGAAACCCCAGAGCCTCAACAGAGGTGAGAAGAACTATGACAAACGATGTAGAAGCCCACAGTCCCATAGCTTACAGAAGACAGGACTACTTCCTTTCCTATTTTCTAATATTTTACTTCAGGGCTTCTCTGGTGGCTGAGTGGTAAAGAAACATGTGACCAAATAGCAACCTCCTTTCAAAGACTATTTTATAGCACATTGATCTTGCTATTGTTTAATTTCAATAGTTACAATATACCCTGTGCTCCAAGTCCTACTAATTGTATGCTTAATGCCAGTGAGCCAAAGTCTACCCTTAACTTATATATGCGAATTCCTTCTTTTTTTCCCCCATAGTGTTAGCTGCTCAGTCATGTCTGACCTTTTGAGACTGCATGGATTGTAGCCCGCCAGGCTCCTCTGTCCATGGAATTCTCCAGGCAAGAATACCGGAGTGAGTTGCCATGCCCTCCTCCAGGAGCTCTTCCCAACCCAGGGACTGAACCAGGTCTCCTGCATGCAGGAAGATTCTTTACCACCTGAGCCACCAGAGAAGCCTATAAGGCTCCTCAATTACTGAGCTAGGATTCAGACAGTTAATGCCTTGAGTAGTCACACCATTGACTTTTCAATTCACTGACCTTCCCCCCATCTTTCCTGTAATCCACCCATACCTCAAACTGAAAAAGGATTCTGCAGACTGTACTAGAGCTGTTAGTAAGGAGCAAAGTGTGTTTAAGTGCCAGCTTCCTTTGTTTCACTTGTCCACTTTCTGATTCTATGGTTAATGAATAGTGACCTGGCCAAATTGCTGGAGAAGTTAGATAAAGAGAAATAGAAACAGGCGGTCGGGATGTAGAGGTAAGAGATTAAAATGAAAGCAGGCATGGACAATACAACTGAGCTTGTAAACACTGAATAGCCTGAAAAGGTCCAAGAAAGATTTGATTGATCTACACAAAGCAATCACATACACATTAGTACATCAGATTGAATCTGAACAAATTCCTAGTGTGTTAGTAAAGTCTGGGAAAAGCAGGAGTAAAATGAAATAAACTAAGCAATTAAGTAAAATATCTCCTTTGCTGACTTAAAATTTTTTCAGGGATGGGTCAAATTTGGCCCAGAAATATGTGGTTGCTTAATTCTTTGCCCAATGCAATAGGTGTTAGATAGGAATTTGGTTTGTCTTGTGTCCACAGAGATAAACTCAAAGAACTCGGCTCTTTTTGAGCCCTGTTCAATGAGGGAACTACCTGACCTGACTCATCCCTGATCACACATCAAAGGTCTTGCCATTAACTCTTGGTTCCTATGCCTTTTCTCTCTTCTTCCACTGCAGAAGGATCAGACAATAGGTAAAAATGGAAAATTAAGATAGGAAATAACTCTGGAATTGGAGCAGATAAACTGAACACATAACAAAAAGTTACAGAGAAAGGAGATGTAACGTATTCTCAAAAGGAATATATATTCTAAAACTAAGCTCTTTGTAAAGTAAGTCTGGAGTATTATATTCCTAAAGTTTTTTTTTTTAAACACTTTAAACAATAATAATTTATCATGTAATTAACAGGGTTTTAAAAATCTTTAGTCTTATTTTCAGGAACAATATTTGATGAAACATTTCAGACTGTGACATGTATTTTTGGCTATATGAATGTTACTTATTTTGTATAAGGTTTAATATTAATAATAATAACTAATATTTGTTTAGTGTGCATATATACTAGACATTGTTCAAAGGATTTTAGTATGTGAAAGGCAGTCTTTTCTGTAAAGAACTAGACAGTAAATATTTTAGGCTTTGCAGGACACATTGTCTCTATTGTAACAACTTAACTGCCCATGGATCAGGAAAGCATCTCTAGATGATATATAAATGTATGAGTGAGGCTAGGTTCCAATAAAACTGAGTTTTATAATCATTTTCATGTGTCACAAAATATTATTATTATTTTGACTCTTTCCTCAACCATTTATAAATGTAAAAACAATTTTAGCTTGCAAGGTATACATGAACAGATAGATGGTGGGCTGGATTTGGCCTGAGGACCAGTCTGCTGACTCTTGGTGTAGAACAGTATTTAATTCACACACCAACCCTAAGCAGAAGGCATTGCTGTGATTCCTGTTTTCTAGGTGGCTGCTAAGTCACTTTAGTCATGTCTGACTCTGTGTGACCCCATAGACGGCAGCCCGCCAGGCTCCCCCGTCCTGGGGTTCTCCAGGCAAGAACACTGGAGTGGGTTGTCATTTCCTTCTCCAATGCATGAAAGTGAAAAGTGAAAGTGAAGTCACTCAGTCATGTCTGACTCTTAGCAACCCCATGGACTTCAGCCCATCAGGCTTCTCCATCCATGAGATTTTCCAGGCAAGAGTACTGGAGTGGGGTGCCATTGGGGAGACTGATAAAAAGCAAGTTAAAGTAACACACCTAGTATGTAGTTACAAAACTGTTTGAATCATTAGCAAATTTATATCTATATGTTTTATATTCAATTTATGTCCAGAAAATTTATAATGTATGACAAAGCACATATATCTTTGCTGTAATATCCTTATCTTATATTTTCCTCCCTATTTATCTTTTTTTCTATAATTTTTAGTTAGATACTGAGGCTTTAAATTTATCTTCCTTTTCTTCTCTCCAGGAAAAAGTTTCCATTTTCTTTCTTTCTACAGCAGGGAGGATAAAACATGAGAAAGACATTCAGTGTTTTAATTCATTTGCTTGATTTTCAGTGTCAGGGCAGTAGATGTATTTACTCAGATGTTGCACACATGTAAGAATGCTTTAAAACCATACATCTGGCATTTTAGACCAATAAAGTTATTGTGAAATAGTCCTCATTCGAAAATGGAGATATATTTTTCATATTACTTTAACAGCTTCTTAAAAAAGTTAATCCTACAAACATTCTTAGTTAATAAAAAAACATTATTAAGGATCTATGTGTGTTGGCTCTGTCTCGGCTTTTACTCTTTTCTTCCAGAGGCCTGAAGACAACACGGAGGAAGGGCAGAGAAAATAAACACAAAAAATTCAAACCACTCAACTTCGGTTTGTGTGTCTACTAAAGCATGATTATAGGATCTGAAGGTAAACGTTTGGCTAAAATTCTGTTGCATGCATTATCTGCAGTTTTCAATGATCTCTTTGATCCTTGTTCTATTACCAGTGCTTTTATTTTGACACTGCACACTAGAATGAAGTCTTGGCACCTTTTAAAAGCAGTATTTACTGTCTGCTTAAAAAAATAAATCAGTATCCTCATCTTGAATGACTTATTTGGAGGCACAAGAAATTCACCAGAGGAATTTTACCCGACCCTTTGGGCCAATTCAAGAGATCCCTCCTTGAAAAACAATAAGGTACTCAATCATGCTTTAGACTAAAACACTTTTAGAAACAATAGGCTCTTTCCCTTTTGTAATTCCCAGCATTTTGTATAATATGCACATGACAAGAACTAACATAAGGTACAAAGGATACATTATAAAATTTATAAATATTAACTATTATTTTTCCATCAAAAAAGCATTAATTCCACCAATGAAAAACTGAAACCTGGTTGTAAACTGTAAAGTAGAAAGTTTCAATATTCTGCCCAAGAGAAAAGTGTGCTTCTTCTCTTTGTTCTTTATTCTGACAAAGCCTCGATGAGTGATTTTTAATAAAATGTTTTTTATAAAACATTTACAATATAATCTTATTACTAAATTGGGCAATCAGACAAAAAAATTTAAAGTATCAATGTTCTACAATGTACGGAAAAATCGTATTCTGCAGGTGATGAGAAGGTGTAAGATCTCTCCCAGAAACTAACAACCAAGTGAGATCCGAGACAAGTCCAACAAAAACACTATTTGAATAAAACTAACAGAATCCTTAAAAACATACAGAATCAGCTTCTTTTACAGTGAAAGAAAAGAGGTGGGAGGTGTGCGTGAACAATTCAAGTATCAGGAAGAAAGCAACTTTGAAAGACATGAAGGAAGACTTGGAAAGACGAGCACAAGAGCAAACAGCAATTCTCATGGGAAAATCTGTGCCTGTGGTCACAGACACACCACAGTTAGACTCACGTGGTGTTACCATGGAGATTCAGTGGGAGAGGGCACACGACTGGCACACAGCCTTGAAAGAATACATCCAACTTAAAACCTTTGCGGTTAAGGAACTTTTCAGGTATCCAGACAATACAAAGGTGTTAAGAAATTTATGAACCCACAATCCTATTGCATTGGAGACTTGACGAGAGATAAAAGGAGAAACAACTGGAACTAATTCTACAGTTGAAAAGGACCAGACGAGGGAAATGGACACCACAGATCTTGAAAGTGCCAGAGGCCAAGTGAGGCAACAATAGTTGAAGTTTAAGGATCGATGTGTGTTGTAAACTGGCTAACATTCAGTGGATGGTGGATGTCCACTGTGTATGATCATGTTTTTAGATTGACTGGTAGCTGAGTTGTGCCAAACTTGTCAAATATTCAATACATTTAAGGTTTTGCAAGTTTATAAGCTATAAATTTCATTCAACTCTAAGCACATCTGAAATCCCCCAATCTGTCTCCTCCACCCCACCAATATTTTCATCTTCTGCATGCATGCTCAAATCACTTCAGCTGTGTCCACCTCTGTGTGACCCCATGGACTAGAGCCTGCCAGGCTCCTGTGTCCATGGGATTCTCCAGGCAAGAATACTGGTTGCCATGCCCTCCTCCAGGGCATCTTCCAGACCCAGGGATGGAACCTGCGTCTCTTCTGTCTCTTGCACTGGCAGGTGGGTTCTTTACCACTAGTGCCCCCTGAGAAGCCCCTAAAGCCAAGTAAATGAGTAAGAACTGCTATTCCTGACCTAGCTCTGAGTCCCCAGTGCAAGTTCAGAAACAAAGTAGAATGGACTTTGGGTGATAGTGACCATGTGTTCATTCCTGGCTGTGATAAAAGAAGAGGGGCATAAGTCTTATACGTGTATGTTTTCATGACTTTAGGAGTTTAATAAAATTATGATCAGGGTGGATGGTGGAAAGTACATGATGATCAAAATGAAACACCAACAAAGTCTAGTGAAGAAACAGAAACAAATCCAGCTGCAGATGTGTTAAGAATATATGTCAGATATGTCATGTCTGCATTGACCCAGAAAGGATGCTGAAAGTTATTACACACCTTTTCATGTGTCAGGCAGGCTAAGACTCTATCAGTGCTAACTTTTCACTGAGAACAGAAGATTGGAACTGCACTGGTCCTTTGAGATGAAGAAGAACCCAGTGGAGTCAGGCTCTGCAACTCATGGCTGTAAAGAAACTGGGACTGGTGAGAGGAACAGCAGGATTCTGCCATTTTTATACTTGTCAAACCTGGACTCCTAACTCAGAGAACTGCCTGGAGAGGAGGGATAAAGAAGAAAGCTGCTTACTGTTTCATTATTGTAAAATACGGGCTTCCCAGGTGGCTCAGTTGTAAAGAATCTGCCTGCCAAGCAGGAGACGAAGGTTTGATCCCTGGGTCAGGAAGATCCTCTGAAGAAGGAAATGGCAACTCACTCCAGTACTCTTGCCTGAGAAATCCCATGGACAGAGGAGCCTGGCGGGCTACAGTCCATGCGGTTGCAAAAAGGTCAGGTATGACTTAGTGACTAAACAATAACTGTAAAATACCTAGGAATTCCAAACCTTTGAAAAAAATTCCATGAAAGAGAAACCTAACCAAGGAGACAGAGAGGAAGAAAAAGAAACCTTAGGTAAGAAATCAATGAAAAAAACTGAAAATACATTGAAAAGGGGAAAAAAAAAAAAACCTCAGTAAGACATTCCTAAACTAAAGGATACTAAATTAAAAGGGAACATATGGAGAATAAAAAGAGCTCTGAGAGGTTTTTAAAATGGAAAATCTATAAAAACTAAAATACAAACAATCAAAAAAGATGGTTTGGAAGATAACTTCAGGAAATTTGTCAGGCAGTAAAAAGAAACAGAAAATTGGAGAGAAAAGTTTAGAAAAATAAAAAGCAAAAGTAGTTCTCCATTTAGTCAAAAGAAGTTATAGCAAAAGAAAACATAAAATTTTCATGTGAGTTCTAAGTAAAATTTCTTATAATTAAATTTCTAGGTAAAAGGGTCCCAGAAGAGCTGAGGGGAGGAGAGGTAGGAAGAGACCTAGAGCAAAACAGATCTTTCCTCAAATCTGAGAATACCTAGGATAAATCAAAGCTTCTAAAACCTTCCATATGAAACAGGTTGACGCAAAAGAATAAGGAAGCAGAAGAGCCATGGATTTTTGTAAGGGAATGCTGACAGACAATGGAATATTTTCAGGATGGCTTCTATCTGAGAATTCTACACCCAGCCAAAAGAGCAATCAAATTTGAGGTCAGAATATGGACATTTTTAGAATGGATGGAATTTTAAAACTATCCCCCTTAGACTCTTATGCAGAAAGCTATAGGAGGATATGCCCCAGTAAAATAAGGAAATAAACTATGAAAATAGGCAACACTGGATCCAGAAACAAGGTACTCAACATAGGAAAGATGTTGTGAACTCCCAGGATCATGGTGAAACAAAGTTCCAGAATTATATGTGCATGATGTAGCTGGTTGGAAACTAGAAGGGAGATCCTCAATTAAAAGAAAAAGGAGGGCTGATATGTTATCAGATATGTTAATGATGTTTTTGTAAGATTTCAAAGATCTGTTGATGAATTAGGAAAAAAATCAGTAACATACACAAACACAAAGAAAATAAAAGAAAAATATAAGGCAATTATTAACTCCAAAGAAAGTTTACCACAAAATGATTGAAACCACAATCTACTATTAATACTTAGCTCATCAATGAACAACACTTATATTGTCACACAGTGTAAACACTGAATTATACAAAAATTGTGCTATACATATGTGGAAAGTATGGGAGAAGAAATGGGGTAGGCGTGTTAAGACAGTATGATCTTTATCCACCATAACAGGAGGAAAATAAACTAATCAACAAATAGTGGTATAAATATAGCACTTAGAAATATGAGGGAAATAACAAAAAAACAAGAGATAAGAGTTGACAGTAGTATCTAGTTATCAGACTAGTGGTGGGTTGTCAGCTGAGGAAGTGCTATTTTTAAAATTATACCCTAAGTTTTTCAGCTTTGTCACCAGTATTGATTTAAAAATACAAACTAATTTTTAAACTAAAACAGAAAAAAAAGATGTACTGGTTCATGTGGAAAAAATAAAGTTCTGGGAAGATGTACACAAAACTGCTTAGTATTCCTCTAAATGAAGAATATTGAGTAAGAATGTGAAACAACTTTACTCTCTTCTACAGTCATCTGTATATAAAGAATTTTAAATGATGAGCATGTATACCCTTTGGTTATTAAAATGGTAAAAAGTGGACTAATATACTTTAGGAAATTAACAATATAATTATTTTATATTAAAAAAGTAATATAAAAATATAAAAGCAAGAAATCTAAGGAAAAGACAAGCCCATTGCTAGATAAATGTCACACACAAAACCAGACCTTTTAACTTCTACTCTGCTCTTGATTACTCTCTCAAGGAGACGACTTCATATAGAAAAACGCAGAGAAGATCAAGAAGAAGAAAATAAGACTGGCAAGGAGATTATGAGAGAGCACTCTAATTGCTTTAAATGAGATCAAACTCTAGCTGGAGAGATGACATTCTAAGGCAATACGTCTATCTGGTTTTAGTTATTACTGTCCTCATGAATACCAGTTTATAACATTAGCAAGACCAGAACGGAATAAGTCCAAGCTATTCGGAAAACCTTAGGTATTCATAAGGCAACATGAAAGTCCATGCATCTATCCAGAGGACCTCCTCGACAACAGCAAGGGTAGGCAAGGTAGAATTAGAGATCAACTCCCCTGATTCTATGAATGTGCCTAGAACTGGTAGTTCCTGTGCAGGAACTTATTTCCTGAGCATATGCTTTCTGCCAGGTGGTTCACATGTTACCTAAATTAATTCACAAAACCTTGTGAGATGAAATATTTGTTTTTCCCAAATATTGGAGAGACCTGAGGAGAGACCTGAGGCCCAATTCTGAATTTCCCTGGCTACTGGGTCCATGCTTTTCCAATGCAGCCATGCTGGATATCAATTGGAGAAGAATTTTTAAACAGAATTTTCATTCAAAGGGCTTCCCCAGGTGGCACTAGTGGTAAAGGACCTGCCTGTCAATGCAGGAGGCATAAGAGATGCGGGTTCTATCCCTGGGTCAGGAAGACTCCCAGAGGAGGGCATGGCAACCTATTCCATTACTCTTGCCTGGAGAATCCGATGGATAGGAAGGGTAGGCGAGGAGCCTGGCAGGCTACAGTCCATGGGATCCCAAAGAGTCGGACACCACTGAAGCAACTTAGCATGCACGCATGCATTCTCATGAAAAAGCAACATGTTTAAGCTGCTAGTGAACATTCCCCATGTTTCGATCTAGCCAGACACTGTGGTATAGAGACGGGTGTCAGGACAGCCAGGTCCTCAGGGCCACTTTGAGGGAAGTCCATTCACCTCTAGAGGCTCCGGTTTCCTGTTCTAGAGGCCCATCTAGCTAACATTTTAAGATGAAACAACATTCAGTGAAAGAAATACTAACAGGATAAATATTCCCAGCTTTTATTTTTAAATGGACTATTTCAAAACTTAACCTTTTCTTTTAATCTACATCTCACTGCACTTCAAACAGTATCTTTTTGTAATGCCATCATTTTAAAGAGCTGAAAATCTAAAACCTAGGCCATGAAAGTAGTCAATGACTGAGGCTTTCCTTAAATGCCCTGGAAAGATCAAAGGATTCACTGCCATTCTGGGAAAAGGAAACAGATGTACCTAGCACTCGCTTCTTCCCTGACACCCCTAATTAACTTTAGTCCCTGACACCCCTAATTAACTTTTAAGGACAAGTGCAAAAAGCTTTGTAGAGCTGATGCCTTAAGCAGGCACTACAGTAAAGTGGGGCATGAATTGCCTCCCATTCAACAACTGTGAAGGGTGATGAGCGGGTCAGTTTTGAACAGCCCTGCCCAGAAGGCTGCACAGTAAAATTTACCATGACTCTAGGGCTTTGGTATTTTTGAAAACACCGGGTAATAGAAAAAGGTAATTAACTCTTCTTTGCTCAAACTCTCAATCCTTTCTAGTTTTAGAGAAAATGTCAAATGTTCTTGCATAAAAAGAATTTGGAAATCAATAGCACAGCATGCACAGGACAAATGTTTAATAAGTTCCACAGTAAATATACGTAAGTGTTTAATAAGTGGTTATTGGCTCACTGGTGTGGGAATCAAGTGTACCACATCGTCCAGGCACAGTGGCTGGTGTTGTATCAGGATTGTTTCTGTTATTATAGTCAGACGCCTCCAGTTTTAAAAAGTTGAGCACAGGGATGGAGAGATTTCTAAGGGCAAGCTGGAGACAGGGTAAGCAGGGAGGAGGCCTGTGATGAGGAAGGACCCTTGGATCCTTGCTGCTGACATTTCCAAAGGCTGGCGTATCCAGTGCTCTTGGCTCCTCCACTCCCCTAGTTCTCAGCCTCTGTATTTGGGAAGAACAGGGGTCCTCACTCTTCACTCTGCCCCCTAGACTCTCCATACTATGCATGGCTTCGGCATTCTTCTCCTCTCTCCCCACTGGCCTATGCCCCTTTTCTGCCTGTAGCCCAGTCAGACTGGTACCAGCCCCTGTGGGGGAATAGGCTCGACCATACAGGAGCAATGAGCTGATGATGCCAACTAGACCCTCACAAAGTAAGGCTCCTGGGTGTTCACCCCAGTGTACCCCTGGTCAGAATTCCCTTAACCAGGTAACAGAACGTTTTCAAGAAAAATAGGCAGCAAGCTTTGAATATGTCAGAAGGTCCTGCTCATCATTCCTTTTGCTCTCAGTTTCTCAGGAACATGTATGCATGGAAAGAAGCTCCTGATGAGAATGGAAGTACTTTAGAAACTTTTATTTACATAAATGATAGGCTAAGAGTGGGTCATTTTTCCTCTAGTCACTGACACCGGGCCTTAGACAGGTCTTCCAGACCAACAGTTGTGGATGTAATTCTACTTATTATGTATACAGTTGAAAGAAAGAAATAGACATTTCTCTAAAACAATGTTTTTCAAACGCTATTAAGAAATTTGGTTAAGAAATACAGTTTACACGGCAATCCAGTAACAAATGCACACAGAAACCACACAATTGAAGCTGAAGTTTCACAAAACAGTATTTTTCCTTATAATATGCAATGTACTCTACTCAATTGCATTCTGTCTTCTCTAGGCTATTCCAACCACTCATATTAAAAAAAAAATTAAAGTGATTTTATACTCAGTGATGTGTCTTGATGTGCTGAAGAAAAATCTTGTAGGTATTCTGTGTTTCTTCACTTAATTTGGACTGTTGTCTCCTCAGTCATACTACAGTAGCAAATATTTTGCAACACTGGGCTAAAAATCTCTAGCCAAATAAATACACAGGTTTGAAATCTTGCAGTAGGCTTTCTGATTGGCAAAAGTATAGCTGATCAGTCACAACTAAATCTAAAAAGAAAAAAAAACTATTAAAATTTCCACTGAAAATTAGCTCCAAACATTTTCCTTTCATAAATGCCAAATTAATATTACATTAAAGAAGTAACCTTATAATTCTTTTCTATCAATGTGGAAAAATTCCTAATACATAGACTAATAACTTACTGTACTGATCCTTGTATCGTAGATTATCAAGAACAGGTGTTTTGGATACCCAATCTTAAATGTAAAATAGGAAAAACATTCAAGCAAGCAAATGAACCTGCCTCTTCCCAACAGTTTAAATCCTAATGTAGCTTTACTTATGGAGAAGGAAATAGCAACCCACTCCACTGTTCTTGCCTGGAGAATCCTGTGGACGGAGGAGCCTGGTGGGCTGCTGTCCATGGGGTTGCATAGAGTTGGACATGACGGAAGCAACTTAGCATGCATGCATGCAATGGAAAAGGAAATGGCAACCCACTCCAGTATTCTTGCCTGGAGAATCCCAGGGTCAGAGGAGCCTGGTGGGCTGCCATCTATGGGGTCACACAGAGTTGGACACGACTGAAGTGACTTAGCAGCCGCGGCAGCAGCTTTACTTAACTAGCAAATATAAGGACTTCTTTGGTGCCCAGTGGTTAAAGAATCTGCCTTGCAATGCAGGGGACATGGGTTTAATCCCTGGTTGGGGAGGCTAAGATCCCACATGTCATGGAGCAAATAAGCCTACGTGCCACAGCTACTGAGCCTGTACGCTGCAACTAGAGAGCCTGCAGGCTGCAACAAAAGATCCACATGATGCAAGAAAGATCATATGTGCTGCAACTAAGGCCCAATGTAGCCAAATAAATTAAAGAAACCAATTAGCAAATACAGACGCTGTGCTTAGTTGTTTAGTCACGTCCGACTCTTTGCGACACCATGGACTGTAGCCTGCCAGACTCCTCCGTCCATGGGGATTCTCCAGGCAACAACCCTGGAGTGGGTTGCCATGCCGTCCTCCAGGGGATCTTCCCAACCCAGTGATCAAACCCAGGTTTCCCACATTGCAGGCAGATTCTTTACCATTTGAGCCACTAGAGAAGCCCATGAATACTGGAGTGGGTAGCCAATCCCTTCTCCAGGGGTTCTTCCCAACCCAGGAATTGAACCAGGGTCTCTTGCATTGCAGGCAGATTCATAACCAGCTGAGTTACCAGGGAAGCCTGACTATAGATGGGTAATAATGAAAATATTTTAAAAGTAAAGAGGCTTTTGTGATAATAAACCCCACTGGTAATCATCAGACTATCATTAGTATGTAACTTAGAAAAAGAAAGAATATGGATCAGTCAAGGTCATTCCCAAGATGGTATACAGAGGCTGACCCCACACACTCTAACCAAAGGCAGTGGCTCAACCTTCCCTGAATAGGCCTATATATATATATATATATTTATTTATTGCCTGTATCTCCACCATTCTCTCTGGAATATCTTTAATTCTTATCTCCCTCTTTTGAAAATTACTCTATCTTCAAGTTTCAGCTTAAAACCCACCTCTTTCTTGAGTCCTCCTCATTCATCAAGCTGGAAAAAAGATCTCTGAAATTACACATGGTTTGTTAACATCACTTGTGATATCAACCCCCTTGACAAATTTCCTTACATTTATTCATGTATATGTTACATCAACACAGACAGACCAGGAGCTTCTTGGAGGGTAAAGGCTGTGTCTTACTTCTTATTCTTGCCAAACCCAAACACCACCTCATCATGGGAGGTGAACAAGAAGTCTGGTAGGTGAGCATACATTTTGAATAGGGGTAAAAAATGGCACATACCTAAAACCGTGGCAGGAATTCATTCTATTCTAAAGTAACTGAAAAACATTCACTAAGTTTAATAAACGAAGACCTGGTACTGCTTTGCCTTTCCCAGTTTTTCCCTTTCGGTGTACTCCTTTACAAATCTCTTTCCCTTCATAGTCTTAATACATCAGGCAACATGTACAGTCAGGAGAATCCCATTTAGCAATTAGAGGTGCTTAAGGGCTAGAAGAAGCACAAGCTGGAATCAACACTGCCGGGAGAAATATCAATCACCTCAGATATGCAGATGACACCACCCTTATGGCAGAAAGTGAAGAGGAACTAAAAAGCCTCTTGATGAAAGTAAAAGAGGAGAGTGAAAAAGTTGGCTTAAAGCTCAACATTCAGAAAACTAAGATCGTGGCATCTAGTCCCACCACTTCATGGGAAATAGATGGGAAAAAGTGGAAACAGTGGCAGACTTTATTTTGGGGGGCTCCAAAATCACTGCAGATAGTGATTACAGCATGAAATTAAAAGATGCTTACTCCTGGAAAGAAAGTTATGACCAACCTAGATAGCATATTCAAAAGCAGAGACATTACTTTGCCAACAAAGGTTCATCTGATATCAGATGAAGAAGGAGTGCCGAAGAATTGATGCTTTTGAAGTGTGGTGTTGGAGAAGACTCTTGAGAGTCCCTTGGACTGCAAGGAGATCCAATCAGTCCATTCTGAATGAGATCAACCCTGGGATTTCTTTAGAAGGACTGATGCTAAAGCTGAAACTCCAGTACTTTGGCCACCTCATGCGAAGAGTTGACTCACTGGAAAAGACACTGATGCTGGGAGGGATTGGGGGTAGGAGAAGAAGGGGAAGACCGAGGATGAGATGGCTGGATGGCATCACTGACTCGATGGACACCAGTCTGAGTGAACTCCAGGAGTTGGTGATAGACAGGGAGGCCTGGCGTGCTGCGATTCATGGGGTCGCAAAGAGTCGGACACGACTGAGCGACTGAACTGAACTGAACTGAAGGGTGCTATTAGGCACTTGCTTTCAATATTATTCCAAACATGGGAATCAGTAATATTCTGCTTTTCCCTCCAAACTCACTGCCTCATACTTGATTTGGGAAGAGTCTGTCTAGCTTTCTTTGTGGTCTTACCTTGCTGAGGTCTATGGTGATTCAATAAGTGACAAGGAGGGGCTACCAAAAGAACAGAACTATTCTAGAGTGGGATGGGTGGCTTCTCTCATTGAACACTAGGCCCTGAAGGAGTCCTGTACTGAGATCTAACTCGAAGTAAGCCTGGCACGTGACCAGTAAAATGAACAGGCAGATGCCATAATTGTCACTTAAGCAACCTGAATGCACTCTGAGGTAGCTGAGTAAAGCCCAGTGAAGGGAACATATGAATACAATGGTGAGTCTAGAAGTGGGCAAAAATTTCAGAATGGGGGTGGGATGGGTGGGCGGTAGAGGAGAGTAGGGTTTAGAGAGCCTCGACCTCACTCAAAGTAATGCTGCCACCCTGTGGATACCACAAGTCAATCTGTATCTGAGTCCACAGCTCTCCCTTCTCCTTAGTAAGAAACAAGGAAGACCTTCTATTTCCTGTCATTTCAGTTTGATGGCTGTTGCCAGGACAACTAGGAAATGAGGCGAGGAACAGACAGACCTCCAAAGAAAAAAAAAAAAAAACACCCCTCAAAAAAAAACAAGCCATCCAAGTGAAATTATTATATTAATTCTAACAGGAACTGTAGCTCTGCCAAGAGAAATGTAAAACGGAGTAAGAAATGTGGTGCCACGGTCTGCCGTGCCTGCATTCAGGCAGTGTGAGAGACTCGTACATAAAACAGCGCTAGTAAATGCCTCCCTTGGAAGTGGATGACTAAGTCTTACACTGAGAAGGAAAAGCTCATTTCAAAAAAATCTGAAGTCATCTGTAAGTTAATCACCATGGCATGTGTTTCTGTTTGCAGTTGAACTGTCAAACAGACAATAAAACAAATGGCTTACAAAGGTCTCTGCAAAACTGGAATAGCTGTACCTCAGTAAAAAATGGCAGGAGCATTCCAAAATACTACAGAATTTGAAAAACTGAAGACAAAGTGTTCCAATGGTTCATTAAGAGCCTTATTAAAGAGTGACATTCTTGAGACTTAGGAGTGTCTCATGCATTGATGGGTTACAGTAACCAGCACTGGGCAGGTGAGCAGGTACTCAATCAGTTCAGTTCAGTTCAGTTGCTCAGTCATTTCCGACTCTTTGCGACCCCATGAATCGTAGCACACCAGGCCTCCCTGTCCATCACCAACTCCCGGAGTTTACTCAAGCTCATGTCCATCGAGTTGGTGATGCCATCCAGCCATCTCATCCTCTGTCATCCCCTTCTCCTCCTGCCCCCAATCCCTCCCAGCATCAGAGTCTTTTCCAATGAGTCAACTCTTTGCATGAGGTTGCCAAAGTACTAGAGTTTCAGCTTTAGCATCAGCCTTCCAATGAACACCCAGGACTGATCTCCTTTAGAATGGACTGGTTGGATCTTCTTGTAGTCCAGGGACTCTCAAGAGTCTTCTCCAACACCACAGTTTAAAAGCATCAATTCTTCGGCACTCAGCTTTCTTCACAGTCCAACTCTCACATCCATACATGACCACTGGAAAAACCACAGCCTTGATTAAACAGACCTTTGTTGTCAAAGTAATGTCTCTGCTTTTGAATATGCTATCTAGGTTGGTCATAACTTTCTTTCCAAGGAGTAAGTGTCTTTTAATTTCATGGCTACAATCACCATCTGCAGTGATTTTGGAGCCCCCCCAAAATAAAGTCTGCCACTGTTTCCACTGTTTCCCCATCTATTTCCCATGAAGTGATGGGACCAGATGCCATGATCTTAGTTTTCTGAATGTTGTGCTTTAAGCCAGGAATACAGAATGAAGCAGGGCAAAGGCTACCAGAGTTTTGCCAAGAGAATGCACTGGTCATAGCAAATACTCTCTTTCAACAACACAAGAGAAGACTCTACACATGGACATCACCAGATGGTCAACACCAAAATCAGATTGATTATATTCTTTGCAGCCAAAGATGGAGAAGCTCTACACAGTCAGCAAAAACAAGATGGGGAGCTGACTGTGGCTCAGATCATGAACTCCTTATTGCCAAATTCAGACTTAAATGGAAGAAAGTAGGGAAAACCACTAGACCATTCAGGTATGACCTAAATCAAATCCCTTATGATTATACAGTGGAAGTGAGAAATAGATTTAAGGGACTAGATCTGATAGATAAGAGTGCCTGATGAACTATGGACGGAGGTTTGTGACACTGTACAGGAGACAGGGATCAAGACCATCCCCAGGGAAAAGAAATGCAAAAAGGCAAAATGGTTGTCTGAGGAGGCCTTACAAATAGCTGTGAAAAGAAGAGAAGAGAAAAGCAAAGGAGAAAAGGAAAGATATAAGCATCTAAATGCAGAATTCCAAAGAATAGCAAGGAGAGATAAGAAAGACTCCTGAGAGAGCAATACAAAGAAATAGAGGTACTCAATAAATGTTTCCTAATCAATGATAGGCCAGCCTGATAAAGGTTTGATAGGACAATGTGAACGTAGCTTTACACTCCCACTCAAGCATTAAGCCATAAATAGGAAGGAACACTGAATTCATTCAGACCCAATCTCCTCTGTTAACCACAGCTCCAACTGCAACTTGCAAGGTTGAAGAGCTGGCTCAAAAACCCACAAAGCATTTCTGGCAACACCAAGATGAGAACTGGTTTTCTTGCCCTTCACTCCAAGGCTGTCTGTTTCCTTGTTCTGTTATGTAGAACAATGTCTGTTGTTAAACCTTGTAACCCTTGTGCAAACTTGCTGGCTTTCTATAGATGTTATTCTGCCTATGATTTTTGTTTTACTTACTCCACACTGATTTTTAAATTGAGGGCAATTTCAAAATTAATGTTATTATAGATGCATTTGTTGAGGACTTTTTTTTTTTTTTTCATAAACAGGTAGAGTAGGGAATTTAAGTCCAGTTTTGGAGTGACATTGCTCAGACATATACTTGAGATACACATTCTTCAGTATGACTATTGAGAGGTAGTATACTCATTAATTTATACGGGTGTGTGTGTGTTTTGACAAAGTATTCAGGGTAAAATATGAAATAGCTACAGAAGGTACATCTTAGTATTCACTTTTTACTAGTCTAACATGTCTTCTTGGCTTTGATGACAGACAGTTCTTTCATGAAATCAACAGTCACGTTTATTTTGCCTATGGATGGCTTTGTGGATGCCACTCTTTTCAGAATAAGGGCTAAGATTCAGAGTTTCTTTAATTAGAACACAAATAAGCTTTCACAGATTAAAAAAATGCCAGCAGATAGACTCAAATTTATATATATTTAAATTTTGCATATTTAAATATATTTTAAATGAAATACATTCAATATAAATGTAGAATTGTTTTGGGAGGATCATTGAGAATATCATGATATGATTGGGGGTGATAGGGAGAGGAAGTATATAGTTTGTAATTTAAACCATTCTCATGGGTTAGATAAAAATACTTTTTTCCCCTAGAGAAGTCTAGAAATACTGATATGGTATGTAGCTACTGATTATGTTTATCATTATTTAAAATGCTTCCTAAAACCACAATTACATAATATGAATGGCAGAAAAGCCAGTGGATATTCTCCCTTGAAAAACAATACATCTGAATTAACTGCAATGTTCACAAGCCACTGGGATATTTAACAATGTTAGTCTGTGTGTGTGTGTGTGTGTGTGTATGTTACAATGATTTACTAACTTGATTTTTTTTGGGGGGAGGGGCCCACACTTCGTGGCTTGTGGGATCTTAGTTCCTCAATCAGGGATCAAACTCAGGACACAGTAGTGAAAGTGCCAAGTTCTAACCCCTGGACCTCCAGGGAATTCTGATTTCCTAATTTGAAACAGTGAAAGCAAAATCTCCCAGAACTATTATGTCCTGATGTTATCTTTATCAGACCATTTTCCTTTCTTTGTGTGTGGGGATCAACTTCACAATGCCAAAGTAAAGGTAAAAAATATCTTATGAAAGAAAAATCTCAATCTTTTTTATCCTTGCGACTCCTGATAAGTGGACTATTGAGAAGGAACACTGGAGGAGTGTTAAAAAAGGACGTTCAAGGTCTCGGAGTCTGTCTGGCAAACGCCTACCTGTTAGGCGTCAGTCCAGGCATGCTTCCTTGGGACTAGGTCCCTCCAACCCAGGGTTGGGTGCCTTTTTGTTTCTGTCCCCACATCATCCACATGTACTGTTATGGAAGTCCTCTGCTGTCACGTGGCACTATCCCTGCCCACTTCCTTGCACGTCTCCTCTAGAGGGCTGGAAGGTTGTTAAGAACACGGGCCATATCTTACAGACAAGAACATCCTAAGCTTCTAGCACAGTTCTTGGATCATTTCACTCTGTAAGTATTTCCTGACATTTTATATGTCTTATCTCCCTTAACATTCATAACAAGTTCCCAAATCATAACAGCTATTTTATTTTAATGACCCCATTTTTTTTTTTTTTTTTTTAATACGAATCCTTCCAGGTCTGGATATAATGGGAGAACCTTGATGGCTGACACCATGTGATTCTGGGTTGTGGGCATGTTATGACTGGGAAAATGATGCTCTTTGCTATCTGTCTAGCATAGGATGTGGGAATCTATAGCAGTTAGTAACAGCAAAGATGGTTCTAAGACTTGCCATGTATGTCAAATTAGGAAACTGACTTCAAGGGCACATTATAACCTGGATGGAAACCATGTGACATGGTTGTGGATTTCTGAAAACCAAAACTGCTGACCACACCTGACTGGGAGTCTGGTCTTCATCCATGGCAGAGACCACTCGCTGTCCATCCGAACGGCTTTCTCCCTCCTCCTTTTAACAACAGAATTGTAGCCAGACACCTGACTTTCTAGCCAGACTCCATGTCCAAGCATCTCTTGAAGTTACATGTGACCATCTGACTAAATTCTTACCAGCGGGACAGAACAAAGTGATGGGCGCCAGTCTGAGTCTGGGTCTTAGACCGCAGATGTAATCCACATGTTGTCCTCTACTTCCTGTTGAATGAGGCCTGAGGGGGCAGTGACCCAGCTTCACCTGCCCACATGATAGCTGTGCCCTAGGGAATGTGGAACAGTGACCTGAGAGAACTTGGGCTCCTGACTGTTCACGAGCAGCAGAACTGCTGGGCTGAACTGGGCTGCTTCCTTAGAAAAGAAATTAATGTCAATAACTCTTGAAGCCACTGTATTTTCAGGATGCTTTGTTACAGACGCTGAGCTTTCCCCTAATAAACTAAGGAGAACGTGAATTAGGAGAAGATGGTGGCCTCATTTCCCCTTCACATTTCTGTGCTGTAAGTTTCTTTATCTGTGAAATAAGAAGGGTAACTGATATCCTGTCTGGCTGCAGAATTCTATGATTCATTGTTATTCTCCATCCCATGAGACCTACCCAAGCCCACCCTAATAAGCACTCCGCTTCCTCCAGCTTGCTTTTCCTGGGCCTTGTCAAGGTCTGCTCCACGCTTTCATTTACACTGGTAACAGCTTTTTATCTCAACTTGGAGCTTGTGTCATTTACTGAGGATCAAAGCCTTAAGACAGAGTTTGTATTTGAAAGTTCAGGTACCAACTGGAATTGATGAGATTTTAGAAAGGCAAGGACTCCATGAAATTATCCTAGTGAAATAGAACCTTCAAGTTAAGGTCTGCATGTATTAAAAACATAAACATGCTGTAAATTTGTAATAACTGTTTTCTAACAGGCTAAAATCTATCCCAAGTACTACAAACTGCATCCCCTTTGTTTATTTATTTTAACCAGTAAAGGATCCATCCTCAAGGACCTATGGTCAGCTACCCCAATATTTATTTACCTTCAGCAGCCCTACAAATAATCAACCTTCTCCCAGGTTAAACATCTCTTCTCCCTATTTCTACAATTACGTTTATGTCACTAAGTCATTTTCTCTCCCTTTCCGCCTCCTCCTTAGCTCCTAAATAGTGCTTGTTAGAAAGAGAACTGCGAATATGACTTTCGTATCTGTATCTCTTAGAGTCCAGTATCTGTTTTTATAGGTTTGGGCTTCCAATTCTTACTGGAACAGGAAATACTCACTACAATATTTTCTATCACTATTACCAACCCATCAGCTATCACCTTAAAGCTCTCACTGCACCTCGGATATCAATTTGTATAAGGACCTACCTTATCAACCAGAGCTGCATTTCTGGCTTCTACCAGCTCTGTGAGTCCATGAGCTACACAAATGTTCTTCAGTTTCACTAACTGTATACATACCTTCCACTGTACACCGATTATTTCTTCAACTTCCAAGAGTCCAATAACTAGCTCCAGGCACAACTGAAGCCCTTTTTTTAGTTTTTACCAATCAACATACAGCTCCCAGGATATAAATATCACACACACTTGAATTGCTTTGAAATTTTCTAAGCCTGCTAAATTCACCTTTGTCCCTAAGAGCTAAAAGTAAAATTCTAAAAGATACAGGTATTAATTATTGCAAGTTCTTGATTAAATACTTATCTAAAAATATTATATAAACTTAAGTCAAATTAAAGTCTAAAAGTTTATTGGAAACCTCAAGTAAAAAGGATTATTTACCTCCAGCAGTGGTATTTGAGAATTTTATTTTTACCCATTTCCAAATGATCTTTTCCTTTATACAAGCTGCATGTGTTTTTTACATGATTTTCCCTGAAGTTACTGAGTGTAGGTATCAATATCTTTGAGTTAAAGCAGCAACTCAACTAAAAGCCCTGAAGACATAAACATTCAAAACACCATGTCAAGGAATACATTCAAGAAACCTTTCATAAGTAAAAAGCAGAAGTATACTGAGACGGCACAAAGGATATGCATGGCACATCTATGTTTTAATAGTTACTAAATATGAAAGTATCTGTTTCTAAATTAATTGCTTGATTTTAAAATGAAAATTACATATATATGGTAAAAAAATTTTAACACCAAAAAATAAAGAAAAGTAGGAATTCCTTCTATTACAGATCCATAGTACCTTCCATTTTTTCTTCTATCATTTCAGAAAAATAGTACGTACATACAAACATCTAATATGTATTAGGTATTCATAATTTTTAGATAAATGGAAATATACTATATGTACTGTCTATGCTTTGTTTTTTCCCCACATAATTATATGCTTTTGAGACTATTCTATGTTAGCACAGGTAAACCTAGCTTACATGTTTTTGAAAAGTTTGAGTAATTTTCTAAGTCAGTCATTTTGATGTTCATTCAGTTTTTTTTTCCTAGTCTTTTCATTCTCTGCACATAAGTTTTTGTACAAATGTGCACGAACAAGTAAAACTTCTGAGGCAAAGGGCGTGTGTATTTGAAATTCTGAAAGACATCCAAATTGCTTTCAAAAGAGCCTGCTGTATATTTGATTTAAAAAACAAATCATGGTATTTGTAAAGACTAAAAACAGCCCATTAAAATAAATATACAGATAAAAGTAAATAAAGAACTTAAGAGAGTCCTTAGGATATGATCCAATCTGGATATGTATAAGCCGCTAAAGACAACTTTCTTGAAAGAATTCTATAGACTCCCCTTGAAATTACATATTTCAGATTTTATAAATCAATGTTATGTTTTATAGATCAATGTAAATAAGGTATTCAAAACAACATCATGCAAATGTTATCAGTAATCCAAACCTAATGCCATCATGTGCAGAAAAGAAATCATAATTTTACAGTTCTCTAGTATCTTTACACATTTTAGTAAATCATTATTTTTTTGGCCTTTCAGTGAGTAATTAGAAAATTAGCTGTTAAATGAATAGGACAAATCCAAAATCATCTACATTTCTGTTAAATTCAATCACAGAAAAAAGTGAACTTTCTTCATTAGGGTATTTTTCAAAACAAAAGACAAAGATGGGATAGTCCCTTGTCAATCAGAATTTTGAGATAACATGTTTTTCTCTTTATATGCCAAATATTTAGAAGCCCCTGTTCAGCTTGGTTTCCTTAATCACCAAATGCAGGATGTTCCTATAATTACTGTTCTCTTTACTGCAAACCAGTCCATTCTGAATGAGATTAACCCTGGGATTTCTTTGGAAGGAATGATGCTAAAGCTGAAACTCCAGTACTTTGGCTAACTCATGGGAAGAGATGACTCACTGGAAAAGATTCTGATGCTGGGAGGGATTGGGGGCAGGAGAAGAAGGGGACGACAGAGGATGAGATGGCTGGATGGCATCACGGACTCGATGGACGCGAGTCTGAGTGAACTCCGGGAGTTGGTGATGGAGAGGGAGGCCTGGCGTGCTGCGATTCATGGGGTCGCAAAGAGTCGGACACGACTGAGCTACTGAACTGAACTTACTGCAAATAGGAGGTAGGTCTGTGGAACAGGGTAGAGGACAGACTGACATGTCCTCCTTCAACACGTAACCCAGGAAACCACGCCCTCAACCTTGGGACAACTTAGGAAAAGGCCAGACAGTGACACAGATACTTTCCAGATATCTAGAAGAATGAAACAAAGGAAAAGACTAGCCACAGGAGCAAAGCAGCTGGTTGGAAATTTTTAAAGTGTAAAACAAAGCTCAAGACTGCAATGTGTGTATTGAATCAGAGTATAGGACATGAAAGGGGAACAAGGTTTTCACCTCCCTTTGCCTTCAAGAACTATATACACTGTGATAATAATATTTTATGTACAAAGCAATTTAAACTGTTTTCCCCACATCCTTGTTTTCTTTGAGCCAATGATCTTGCCATTTGTGATTTCACTAATTGGTGTACTTTTCAAGGAGGTAATAACTCTGACTTTGGTGAGGGATTAGTGTATTGTGATAGATCAAATGTAAAGAGGTATCATTTACATTCATTGCCAGGGTAAACAAAAACTGTTACTCTGAACATTACTGAGCTGTACAACTGTGAAGCTGAAAATGTCCTGTTTGGTGGGATGATTCTGTAAACAGACATACATAGAGTGAAAAGCAAAGCACACCAGTAATGAAGTCACATTTACTTAGAAGACAGGTGAGAAACAGCAAGCGAAAATCTGTAAATGATTAGCAGCCTTGAGGACTGCAAGCTGCTCTGGGAAGCCCATAGAAATGTTGCACATCAGTGCTCTATTTACACATCCTGTAATACATTGCTATAAAATAGTATTATAGCATCTTGTTAGTAGTGCTGTTTTAATTGCAGGCTTACATATTACTGGTACTGTTTAGCGCCAACACTATTAAATGTGAAAATTGCAAAAGGTTTAAAAATGGTTAGCTGGTGCCTAAATTTTCATCCAAAGCCATTAGAAAAGATAAACAGAAATCCATACCATTTTATTGTGGAAAAGAAATATAAAGCTATGCTCTGAAACTAGAAAAAAAGGTTAAATCAGGGAAGTATCGGACTTCCCAGGTGGTGCTAGTGGTAAAGAACCTGGCTGCCAACGCAGGAGACACAAGAGATGCTGATTTGATCCCTGAGTTGGGAAGATCCCTGGGAGGAGGGCATGGCAACCCACTCCAGTATTCTTGCCTGGAGAATCCCAACAGCAGAGGGGCCTGGCGGGCTACAGTCCATGGACTGCAAAGAGTCGGAAGGACTGAAGCGATTTAGCACACCTGCAGGGAAAGCAGGCTTCTGGACTAAATTTTTACATAACATAGAGCCTGAGGGTCATCTACATACAGTAAATTCAATCTCTTAATTTAATGATAAGTGTACTCAGACTGGGATATTAAGTGATTTTCCCAAGATTAATAGGTAAACTAGAGGAATTCTGTTTTCTTAATCTATAGCTCACGGATATTTCACAAGGGCAATACCGTATCTTGCTCATTTTCATAGTTTGCCTTACGCATGGAAGAAGTTACACTAGCCTAGGTCCTAGCACCGTCCAGGACACTCTACGAAGACTTTCTAATAGTCAGCAATGGCAATATGGGAAATTAGATTAAATATCAGATGGGGAGTAGAACTCTGGCTTTGTCGGTAACTAGCTATGACATTTGGCAAGTACTTAACCTCACTGGATCCCAATTTTCTCATTTTTAAGAAGTAAGTCAGTAGAGGCAAACCCTAACTTTAAGTTCTAACATTTTATAAATGTGGTCAGTTTGTCAAAAAAGAAAAAAAAAAAAACCATATTTTTGTGAAGCAGCAAGTCTTTGTCAGGACAACTTTGGAGTTTACCTTCAGCTTTATGCAAATACTTCCCTTCTTTAGCTAGGCTACCATCTAGTGGACATTTGGTTGACTTGACAGTCAACAGCAATAAGAACTTCAATTTACAAAAGTGCTAATAAGAACTATTTATTCATTTTCAAAAAACCAAAGGACTGGAAGGACATTAAAAGATCCTACTGATTATTCTCCCTGTCTTCAGAATGGGTCACAATGATTACCACTGACATATACGAATCTACCTTCTTATTACTAAAGTGACTGTGTGCCATTTAGTAGCATGCTAGAAGAACAATGACTTCAAGAAGCTGGTATTCCCTATGGAACAAGAAAGAATATGCAAATCATATATCACAGAGTTTAATATCCAGACTATGTAACTAACTCTTAAAACACAAAAACATAAGGAAAAAAAAAACCTGATTCAGAAGAATTGAAGACATTTCTCCATAGACACACAAATAAACACATAAAAAGATGCTCAACATCACTAATCATTCAGTTCAGTCGCTCAGTCTTGTCTGACTCTTTGCGACCCCATGAATCGCAGCACGCCAGGCCTCCCTGTCCATCACCATCTCCCGGAGTTCACTCAGACTTATGTCCATCGAGTCAGTGATGCCATCCAGCCATCTCATCCTCGGTCGTCCCCTTCTCCTCCTGCCCCCAATCCCTCCCAGCATCAGAGTCTTTTCCAATGACTCAACTCTTCACATGAGGTGGCCAAAGTACTGGAGTTTCAGCTTTAGCATCATTCCTTCCAAAGAAATCCCAGGGTTGATCTCCTTCAGAATGGACTGGTTGGATCTCCTTGCAGTCCAAGGGACTCTCAAGAGTCTTCTCCAACACCACTAATCATTAGGGAAATCAAAATCACAGTGAGATACTACTTCATATCTATTAGGATTGCTTTTATAAAAAAAACAAAACAAAACAAAACCCAAAATAATAACTGTTGGGCAAGGACCTAGTAAAATTTGAATCCTTATACTTGAATAAAAATACTCAAGCCATTATGAAAAACAGTCTGACAGTTTCTCAAAAAATTACAAATAGAAATACTATATAATCCAACAATCCACTTTAGGGAAGAGTAAAGAATTTAAAGCAGTAACTCAAAAGAGGTGAAAGCAAGAACTTGAATATTTATATATCCATTTCATACTCTGGCCATCTGATGCAAAGAGCTGACTCATAGAAAAGACCTACATGCTGGGAAAGATTGAGGGGAGGAGAAGGGGACAGCAGAAGATGAGATGGTTGGATGGTATCACTGACTCAACGGACAGGAGTTTGAGCAAATTCCAAGAGAGGACAGGGAAGACTGGCATGCTGTAGTTCCTGGCGTTGCAAAGAGCTGGACACAACTGAATGACTCAACAACAACAGCAAACACCCAATTCATAGTAGCATTATTCAAATGGCCAAAAAGCAGAAGCAACCTAAATGTTTACTGATGATGAATGGATAAACAAAATGTGGTGTATATATACAGCGGCTTCCCTGGTGGCTCAGTTGGTAAAAAGTCTGCCTGCAATGTAAGAGACCTGACTTTGATCCCTGGGTTGGGAAGATCCTCTGGAGAAGGAAATGGCAACTCACTCCAGTATTCTTGCCTGGAGAATTCCATGGACAGAGGAGCCTGGTGGGTTACAGTCCAAGGGGTCATACATACAGTGAAGTATTATTCAGCCTCAAGATGGAAGGAAACTGTGATACATACTACATGGACGATCCTTGAAGACATTATGCTAAGCAAAATATGTCAGTCAAAAAAGGACAAATAATGTATGATTCCACTTACGAAATGGGCTTCACTGATAGCTCAGTTGGTAAAGAATCTGCCTGCAATGCAGGAGACCCCAGTTTGATTCCTGGGTTGGGAAGATACCCTGGAGAAGGGATAAGCTACCCACTTCAATATTCTGGGGCTTCCCTTGTGGCTCAGCTGGGAAAGAATCTGCCTGCAATGTGAGAGACTGGGATCAATCCCTGGGTTGGGTAGATCCCCTGGAGAAGGGAAAGGCTACCCATTTCAGTATTCTCTCTTGGAGAAGTCCATGGACTACAGTCCATGGGGCCGCAAAGAGTCGGACACAACTGAGTGACTTTCAATTTCAGTTTCACTTATGAAATACCAAGAGTAGTCAAATTTCTAGAGACAAAAAGTAGAAGAGTCATCAGGGGTGGGGTGGGGGAGGGGAAGTGGAGAGTTAATGCGTTCAGCTTGTTTACAAAGAAAAAATTCTGGAGAAGGATGGTAGACTGATGGCTGTACACAGTGTGAATGTTCTTAATACCACTGAACTACACACCTAAAAAGTGGGAAATTATATGTAAAATTGGTATCAGTAAGAAGCAAAAAAATGAACACTGTTTTTAAAGAAAAACTCTTGTTTCCTTAAAACTTTATTTTTAAACTCTCCTAGTTCTTTTATCATTAACTCAAAATATATACGAGACAGTGAATTTTTCTTGATATTGTTGGAACATTTTCAAAAGAGGAAGGTATACTTCTAAGAATTTGAGAGAAAGAAAATAACCATCATTGTCCCTTATGAAAGTGTTAGTCGCTTAGTTGTGTCTGACTCTTTGTGACCCCAAGGACTGTAGCCTGCCAGGTTTCTCTGTCTGTGGAGTTATCCAGGCAAGAATACTAAAGAATACTAGAGTTGGTTGCCATTCCCTTCTCCAGGGGCTCCTCCTGACCCAAGGATTGAACTCGGGTCTCCAGCACTGCAGGCAGATTCTTTACCGTCTGAGCCACCAGGGAAGTCAGTCCCTTGTGATTGTTGACTAATAAGGCATATTCGATGAGACTGCCGAGTGTCCCTGACTTTCTCTGAGTGTGATCCAGAAGGAAGAGGTGTTAACCGCACAAACACTCAGTTTCAGGCTGGGTTCAGCAACAGGGGCACACCAGACCATGACACTCAGATGCCAGGGTGCTGGTTACGTGGTTTTGCTGCCATGGTCTGCAGCCCAAGGGAGGAGGGGTTGTAAGCTAGCGACAGCTGGAACTGCTTCTGCTGGAGCGGACCAGCACTCCATAAAGAGTGACTGCCTCTATGTGAATACCCTGTGCTCTCCTTCTCAATGAGGTGGCTGCATGGGGCCCATGGCAGGGGCAGTTTACAAAAAATGGTTGTCCTTAGCAAAAATTAATTAACTTGAGGTTCTGGTAAGGCCTTTCCAGGGCCTTTCCCTTCTGAAATCCTCTCTGTGCTCCTGCACTTCATCTTTCTCTACAAAATCTACCTTTGGTAAGAGATCTTGGGCAATTGACATAGCCTTAATATATAATGCCAGGGGAAGCCTGATGTGTGTTGCCATTTTAATGTGGTCTGACACAGGCCAAATGTAGGAACCTCTAACTTTGGAATCCTTGATTCAGTGAGCTGGCAAGGGGATGAAGTAGGGGAAAGGTATGGTGGTCCCCTCGGTTCCTTTAAAGCTGTGTTTTCCAACCTCAGCCCTACTGACATTTGGGGCAGGATAATTCTCATGCTGAGGGGCTGTCCTCTGCATTGCAGGATGTTGAGCAGAACCCCAACCTTTCCCACTAGATGCCAGCGGTACTCCTCTAACTGTGAGACCTAAAAACGTTTCTAACATTGGCAGATGTTCCCTGGGGAGCAAAGAGTCTCCCCCGCAACCCTGTTGTACTGCCACTGCTGTAAATGTACCATGTAGGTGGTCAGCTGCTCTACTAATAGGCATCACTAGCTATTCTTGCCAAGGAACTTATAAGCTAAGGAATTCAGATCTACAAAGAAACTATTAGAAAATGACACACACCAGGATACAGGATTAATTGCTCAAAAGTGAAACAATGACAGTAACTCTTGTCAGATTTCCACAAGGACCTTCCAGTGCAATTTGATAAAGTGGAATGAGAATATTAATGACTACGGAGAAGTCTCTCCTTTTAAGATGACAAAACTGCTTAAAGGAGAAAGAACAATACAGATCTCAAATTGGACTATTTTCATGAGATCTCATGTGTAAAACCTTCCACCTTCTTCATTCCCCTTCAACCTATCATGAATATTTAATCAAGACTACGAAGTTTTGAAGTAACAATCCCCCCTGCCCTCCATCTGACTCCTTCTGGAAGGGAATAAGCCCTACAATATCCTCTAATGCAGATAATTCATGTTTTAATGTTTTGAGGCTGTACCTTTTGTTTTTAATTAATTTGGCTGCATTGGGTCTTAGTTGTGACACATGGGATCTTTGCTACGGTGCTCAGGCTTAGCTGCCCTGTGGCATGTGGAATCGTGGTTTTCCAACCTGGGATGGAACCCACTTCCCCAGCATTGCAAGGTGGATTTTTAATCACCAGGGAAGTCCTGAGGTTATAGCTTTTGAAAACAACGGCCTGTGTTGCCCTGGAAGGCAGGGAGCAAAGCTGGCTTTTGTTCCTTGTACCCAACTAGAGTAGCACCATACATTATACCACTCAACAGGAACAAATCTGCCACACAACATAGCAAGGGGAGAGAAGAAACTGCAAACTCCCCTCACCTTCACACAGCCATCCCCAGGCAGGTGTGTGTGTGCTAAGTTGCTTCAGTTGTGTCACAGGAATAAGGTACAATAAGAATGTCTGAGTTTCTTATCTACAGAGACTGTTATACTCTCTTAAAAGAAGAACACCAATTATAATAATTCCAAAAAGAATTACCTTTTTTCAAAGAAACAGACTGTTGATGGAGGGTTGTATACTTTTATTAATGAAATAGCGATGACCACTAGTTTTTCTCCTAGTAATGATGCATGTTGGTTACTGGAACTGAATAATGAGCAAAATGATTGGCATGACTTGAGAAATTTCAGGTTAGCTTAAGAATTTAGCGTATGGTCTGGAATATCGATAAATCTATGTTGAAGCTGAAACTCCAATACTTTGGCCACCTCATGTGAAGAGCTGACTCATTTGAAAAGACCCTATGCTGGGAAAGATTGAGGGCAGGAGGATAAGGGGACGACAGAGGATGAGATGGTTGATGGCCTCACTGGCTCAATGGACATGCATCTGGGTAGACTCTGGGAGTTGGTGATGGACAGGGAGGCCTGGCATGCTGTGATTCATGGGGTCGCAAAGAGTCGGACACGATTGAGCGACTGAACTGAACTGAATGTTAATTTCAGAGTTTATTATGCATATCATTCAACAAGATTAGGTTTCAAATTTATCTTCAGTTAAGGTTTTAAAGGTACTCTCAAGAGAAGACAGACAATGATCACGTCTAACAATGAACATTCATTCACTGTCTGATCATGAATGATGATCAGACAACTAGATCATTCAACTACCCTGGAAAGCAGGGAGCAAAGATGGCCTCTGTTCCTTGTACTGCACTGGAGTGGCACCCTACATTACACCACTCAACAAGAACAAATCTGCCGCACAACACAGCAAGGGGAGGGAAGAAACTGCAAACTCTCCTTGACCTTCACACAGCCCTCCCCAGGCAGGCATAAGGTCCAATAAGAATGTATGAGTTTTATTCAACTAGATGTTGGTTCATTTACAATCTGCTTTTGCCTGGAGGATTCGTGGAAAGGCAGGTAAACACTTCACTTCATGTGCCAAGACCCCAAAAACAATCTCAAATGAAACCAGAGACCAGAGCCTGCCTGACTCAAAACAAAACAAAACAAAACAAGGAACTCATTATTAGTGTCAACAACCGGCTTTTGTCGGAAAAGACCTCCTCCCCCTGATTCTTTTCTCTGACTCTTTCCCTTTGAAAGAGCTCACTTCTGTGTGAGGTAGCGTCTGGAATTCCAACCTGTGAATCATTGAGCTGATGGCTCAAACCACACTAAATTCCTGCTCCAACTTCAGGAATTTTTTGGCTTTTGGCTTTTAGGAGCTTTTCCTTTTGGTTTGACAAATTCCAGAGCAAGACCTCAGACAAGACCTTCCTTCTCAGTAGGAAAGCAACTTAAGGCATGGAAGCTCTGGTCACTGTAGTGAATCTGAATCAAAATAAAAGATTATACATGTTTTATATCTGTGCCAATGGGACTCTTACTGGGCACTGGGCAATCTGGACATTCAATCACAAAGCAAAGGGAAAACTTAAGATTTTTGTTTTTCAGGTTATTAAAAATAAAACATGCTTCACCTGTTTCCTGTATTGGTTTTAATTAGTGGAGGTTTTCTTGGCAGGGAAGTGTTAGCAGTGGACTAGGTCTAGCCACTAACCTAGTTTCATGGACAATCGTAAGATGAGCTGAGAAGTACTCTGGTACATGAACACTATCTGTTAAAAACTCAGTTCAATGAATACACAGCATGTGTGAAAGACCTTTTAAATCTGATGCTGTCTCTTTCTTTTTAGTAAGTTGACAGCCTGCTGAAAGGATGCAGAGCCAGTGAAGGGATGGGGAGAAATAGGGCATACATTAAACATAAGCTTGGGCTGCCACAGATTGATTCAAGGATTAGTTTAGCCTGAGTTCATTGGGCATGTCAGCCTGGCACCGCTGGGGAAGTGAGGCAGGAACCAGCTGCTAATTATGCTATGCATTAACATGCTGAAAATTAATCAGAAAGACGTGTTTAGTGTCATTATTTTCTTTTTTTAAATGAAAACTAAGATGCACCAGGTAAAACTAAACAGAGAATTAAAGATATATTCCTCTTGTTAGTATCACATGCCTCGTGAGCACAAGTGAGCGGGAAGGATGTCTACAATCTTCTGGGAGGGACAAAACTGACTCGAACTACTGATCCCTCTGATTCAGTGTTTAGCGGCCAGGACTGGCTACGTAATTTGCAGGGCCCGGTGCAAAATAAAGAATGTGTGGCCCACACTCAGAAACTAATATGGTGACATCAGAGCTTTAAACCAAAAGTGAGGCCCTGTGTGACTGCATGTGCTTGAACAACCTGGGAAGCTGGTCCCGTCACTGGAAGAGATTCTGTAAGTTAAAACATACAAACCGAATGGAATTTACGGTTGCAGCAGTTTCTGACAGTTTTACCTTAAACTGAGCCACAGGAAAAAATATGTCCCCAGACTCTCAAACCAAAAACAAAACCCAAACCCAACTGTGTTAACTGGGAGGCTGGGAGGCAACTACTTCCCACATGCCTACTTCAAACTTGCTGTTCTTCCTAATGGAGACGAAGATCCAGCAACAAGCAGATCACCTTCCCACAGATGACAATGACTTGCCAGTGAAGAGCATTGTGCAACGCAGACCTGGAATCCTTCTAAACTGCAATCTGAAGTTTACATTGCACTTGGTCCAAACACACACACACACACACACACACACACAGAGATACAACAGAAATTGAAGTTTCACGAAACAATCATTCTCCTGACTGTGACATTCTTTGACAGCTTCTATACAATTTCATTTAAATTTCTCTTTAAAAATAAAATATTGTTTTTTAATGAGACTGCTCAAGACTCACCATATGGAATGCACAACCCAGTACCAGCTCCCACTCACTGTACGAAATCACAATTTGGAAGCACTGTTACAGAGGCTACCGTTTTCCTCTTTTTCCTGCCGGGTGTGCTCTCCTCCACACGCCCCAGTCTTTTGAAAATCCAATCTGCCTCTGCCATTAGGTCAGTGTACTGGCCCCTCCTTGAGATTTTCAGTTCTGAGTTGGAGTGGAATCTCCATTTTCTGTTGGGTTGCTAAGCTGGGAAGGTGTGATTTGGGGTTGTTTGAGGAGGAGAAAAGAGAGATTACCAACTAAATTCCTGGTTCAAGGACCCTGGAAGGCAGCTTCCCAGCCGCATGAACCACTATGTGCTTGAGTGTTTGTGAGAATTTCTCTCTTTAATTCCAAAGTACTAACATAAACACTATGATAAGCAAAACATGTAAGCAGATAACAAGTTATGAATATGGATAGCTGTATCTTAAAAGCATACTGACTTCAGCTCCTTTATTAATGCATATTAAAAACCCCTTTCCTTCTGTTCTTAAAGGAATTTCCTTAAAAAATATATAGCTTCCTTTTTTTTAGCATTTGCATAAATAACACTTTTTTCATGTTTTTATCTTATTGAACATATATTAATTAGGTCTATTACTCTAGCTATAAGGCATAAATATCAAATTAGAGTTCTTTTAAAGAACTCATCTCTACTGAATTAGCCACAGATGCTGATGTTGAGAAATGAAACTTATAACAGCATTTCTTTGACCATTAAAATTATCAATAATATGAATCATCATTTGCCAAATGGACAGCTATGTGCTCCAATTAGTCTACATATTATTCATTTTAATAATCCTCATAACACTGACACAAATAGCATCCTTATTTTGTGCATTAAAAGGGAGGCACAGGGATACTGATATACTTCGGCTATACTTTAATATAAAATAAAAAGGTAAAAAAAAAAAAAAATTACACAGCTTGAAATGGGTGTAGCTGCAATCCAAACCAGGACTCTTTTTACTTCCTACATTCCTGTTGTCTCTTAAAGGACTGTCTTCTAATGTTCCTAAAAAGAAATCTGTTCCCTTATTCCTTTTTGAAAGTGACAATTCACATCACATGAACTGGGAATTCAAAAAATAAAATATTGCTCTCATTCATTTCATCACTTCATTGATAAAAACATACTATGATGTCACTGTAGCAGATTTAACTAAGGCAGCAGAAAAAATGTAAACAATGATGGCTATTCTTGCCTCAGACAGAGTCTTAATCTAATCTCTTTGAAGAAAATTTCATGCAATCCGGACCTCCTATTAAATGCTGAGTCTGGAATTCCATCAAATGTGCTATTTTTCTGGAGAAAATAATCCATCACAACATTGTAAAAAACTGTAAATAATTGAGAACAACTAAATTATCCAAAAGTAGAAGATTGGTGAAACAAATCAGACTGCATCTTAAAAAAATAAATACTATTTTAGATACTAAAAATGATATTATGGATGTATAATTAATACCAAATAGAAAGTTGTTCATTATATATTGATGTAAAAAATAAATTCAAAATAACATTATTTTAAAAATAATTGTAATGATTTATTACATTTTAATATTTAATTATTTAATTATTTAAATACATTTTTTAATGCATCTGATTTTGATGATATAATACAGGTGTTTTTATTGATGCATACAAAATATCTGGAAGGTTAACGTGAAACTGTTAGTGGGGATTATCTCTGAATGGTTGGATTAAGGACAATTTTATGTGTTATTTATTTTACTCATCTGCATTTTCTGATGTTTTCCATGAACATATATATTATGTGAATTAAGAAACTAGCTATTTTAAGAGTTTAAAATCTTATTTTAAAAAAAAGTTTAAGAAATCTTATTTTTTAAGCTTATGGATTAAGTGCGGTTAAATTTTTTTTTAAAGCTTTTTAGTCTGCTTTTTCTTTTCCTAATTGCTTTAAGAAGCATAAGTGGAGGTGTAAGTGAATAGAGAAATAAGTACAAATGGCTAGTCAAAGCAGCTTAGCCATATTAGAAAACATCCATTTTCTGTCAATTTGCTGAAAATGTCTTCAAAACTGAGACAGCCTTTAGAGATAATGCAAATTAAGGAGTTCACTGAAGTAAGGGAAAGAGTTTTATGAGGATTTATCTCAATATTTGTTTGTTCATCTTAGATGGAGCAAATGCAGAGGTTTAAAGCTCAACCTTTGCAGATGCTTAAAATGCTGTGAACTGGAGGAATCTGCACCACTTTAGTGGCCTCCCAGGTGGCTCAGTGGTAAAGAATCCGCCTATCAAGGTAAGAGACAAGTGTTTGACTCCTGAGTTAGGAAGATTCCTTGGAGGAGGAAATGGCAACCCACTCCAGTAATCCTGCTGGAAAAATCCCACGGACAGAGAAGTCTGGCATGCTACAGGCCTTGGGGTCACAAAGAGTCAGATACAACTGAGCCATTGAGCATGAAAGCATAAATCTCTAGCAGTAGAATTATAGGATCAAAGGGTATAATCACCTCAAAGGGTTTTACATATTACCATACAACTGGTAGACCATACCAATTTATCCTTCTACCAGCAGCATAGGGCTTCCCTGGTGGTTCAGACAGTAAAGAATGTGCCTGTAATGCAGGAGACCTGGGTTTGATGCCTGTGTCAGGAATATCCCCTGGAGAAGGGAATGGCCACTCACTGCAGCATTCTTGCCTGGAGAATTCTATGGACAGAGGAGTCTGGTGGGCTACAGTCCACAGGGTTGCAAAGAGCTGGACACGACTGAGTGACTATCAATTTCACCAGCAGTAAATAAGAATGTCTGTTTCTCTACATCTCTTTCTTTTTAATCATTGCCATCCTAATTGGTTAAAAAAGACACCTTCACACATCGCTTGTATTTCTGTGATTATAGAATGATCAAATTCACCTTCAAAAATCAATTTAGAGAAACACGTATAGAGGATGGAGCAAGAACCTCCACAACTCCACCCTTCCACAAAAGAAATGAAGCGGCACACACTGTGAGTATTGATAATTCTAAAACTTTGAAAATTAATCAAAGGCTTGCTACAATCTAAAGAGAAATTACTTAAGAAAAACTGCTGAACTGGGTGAGAACAGTGAGTTTTGTGGCATTTTAACTTGTGCTATTCCCACTCCTCTTCCCAGCTCTACAGTAGTCTTGAAAATTAACAAGTCTTCCAGCCTCAGCAGCTGTAAAACCAGCAATAATATTAAATTTAAACGAACTAACACTCCAATAGGCATACTGGCAGAATGGGAAAAAGAATACAATCCAACCATACCCTGGCTACAAGAGATTTACTTTAGATTCAGACACAAAAGGTTTAAAAATGAAGACAGAAAAAGACATACTGCACAAAAGTAATCAAAAAAGAGTTGAGGTGACCACACTAGTATGGGACAAAATGGACTTTAAGACAAAAAATTGTTACTAGAGACAAAATGGGACATTTTATAATGATAAAGGTTAAATTCATCAAGAAAATCTAACAAGTATAAACGCATAATGCAGAAATGTAAAGTCCCAAATACATGAAGCAAAAACTGACAAAATTGAAAGGAGAAAGACAATGAAAGGGTTTAAAAACTTCAAAACTTTACTTTCAGTAATGGATAGAACAACTAGGCAGAAGATCAACAAATAGAAAGGAGACTTGAAAAACACAAAAACCAGCTAGAACCAACACATATGCACAGACACAATAACAGAATTCACATTCTTCTCAAACGTTCAGATGGCAATACTCTCCTGATCGAAAGACATCTTAAACATCAACCCTATCAAATCCCAGCTGGATTGTTTTTTCAAGAAATGGATAAGCTGATCCTAAAATTTATATGGAAAGGCCCAGAATAAGGCCATTGCATTAAGGAAAAGCCTTTCCTTAACCATATTTAAAAATTAACTCTTATGGATCAAAAATTAAAATGTAAATGCTAAACGCTCATTTTTTTAGAGGGAAACATAGGGGTAAATTTTCATAACCTTAAATTATATTTCTTAGATGTAATACCTCAGCATAAGCAATTAAAGAGAAATTGTCGTTTAGTTGCTAAGTTGTGTCTGACCTCATGGACTGTATAGCCCACTAGGCTCCTCTGTCCATGGGATTTCGCAGGCAAGGATAGTGGAGTGTGTTGCCATTTCCTTCTTCAGGAGATCTTCCCAATCCAGGCATCAAACCCATGCTTCCTGCACTGGCAGGAAAATTCTTTACACTGGCCACCAGGGAAGCCCAAAGAGAAATTAGACTTCATTAAAATAAAATTTTTGTTCATCAAAGGACACTTTCAAGAAGGTGAAAAGATCATCCAGAGAATGGGAGAATATATTTGTAAATTATATTTCTGACAGAAGCTTGAAAAGTGAATGTGAAAGCCATGTGCTACTCTTTGCAACCCCATGGACATGGGATTTCCCAGGCAAGCAAGCTGAAGGTTGCCATTTCCTTCTCCAGGGGATCTTGACCACCCAGGGATCAAACCCGGGTCTCCTGTATTCCAGGTAGATTCTTTACCATCTGAGCCACCAGGGAAGCCCAGTGAAAGCTTAGAATGTACTATATATAAAGAATTCTTACAACCTAACAATAAAAAGACAAAAGAGCCTATTTAAAATGGGCAAAATTTGGATAGCTACTTGTCACAAAAAGATATGCAAATGGCCAGTAAACAAATAAAAATGTTATTGGTCATTGAGGACATCAAAACTATAATAAGATATCATTTTATAACCAATAGGATGGCTAAAATTTAAAAAAAAGCAGACGATAACAAGTGTTGGCTAGGGTATGGAGAAGTTAGAACTTTAATACTGGTAAAGTAATACTGGTAAACTTTAATACTGGTAGGATTGCAAAGTGGTACAGTTACAATGAGAGCAGTCTGGTAATTCTTCAAATGCAACCACAAAATTACCAAGCAACCCAGAAATTTTACTCCTAGGAGTACTCAAAAGAAGGGAAAATACATGTCCAAAGAAAAAAGTGTACACAAATGGTCATAGCAGCATTATTTGTAACAATAATAAGTGTGTCAACCCAAATGGCCATGCAATGGAATATTATATGGCAATGAAAAGGCACTAAAATATGTTACCACATTATATGATTTCATTTGCATGATTGTTCAGAATAGGCAAATCCATAGAGACAGAAAGTAGATTAGTGGTTGCCTAAAGGTAGGGAGTGGAAGGAAGAGGGAATGACAGATGATCATGAAAGAGTTTCACTTTGGGTGATAAAATACTCTGAAATAACAGAGTAGTGACTTCCTGTTTCTAGTCTGGCATGTAGGGAGCTTGGAAGTTGCCACTCCATCCTAACAAATAAGAAGGTGAACAAAAGTTAAGATCAAGAACCCTTTTCAAATCCAATAGAGAAGGACAGACATAAAGCAAACCACTGTCCCCTGGAGAGACAGATTATGTGGGTACAGAATCATAACCTGCTAGAGGAGAGACCATGAGAAAAAATCTCTATAGGAACCAGTGCAGAGGTAGGAAAACCTAAATTGTAATTGACAAATTGCTGGAGGCTCAATGTGGACAAGACCATTATGAAAAGAACAGAGCTTCTTAACAAGGACAGCCCTCAAGAGAAACTATTTTACCAGTGTCTAAAGTATTGGGGTTTTATTAGAGCTTAACTAAGCTGGGGAAAGGAAACGGCCACTTTCAAATAATTCAAGCCATGCTATCCCATCTAACGGGGCAGATGTATATGCTGAGGGGACAGGGAAGATACGAGAAGTATCTGCAAAGGTCATAACTTAGTAGCACAGATTTAATAAAAGACTGAGACCTCATCATAGGACTACAGAATGCTTCTCCTTCCCCATACTGGCCACCACAAGACTAACAGACCTACTTACAGCAGTTCCTTTCACCCAGTATATCTTGAACAGCTATCAAGAAAAAAATTACAAGATATATGTAGTTAGTATTAAAAGGCTAAAATTCAGTTTAAGAGAGCAAGTGTCAGAATGAGACTCCGATATGGTAGGGAATGTTGGAATTATCCAACTGGTAATTTAAAACAACTATGATTAATATGCTACAAGAGCTAATGGATAAAGGAGACAGCACGCAAGAACAGGTAATATAAGGAGAGAGATGGAAATTCTAAGAAAGAATAAAAAAGAAATGCTAGAGGTCAAAAACACTGTAACAGAAATGAAAAGAGCATTTGATTACTAGAAAAAAAATGCTGAGGAGAGAACTGCTGAGCTTGATAATATCTCAATAGAAACTTCCAAAATTGAAAGCAAAGAGGAAAAAGACTAAAATCACTAAAGGAGCACAGCCAAGAACTGTGGGCAATGACAAGAGGTATAACATATGCATAACGGGAATAAAAGAAGGACAAAAAGTGAGAGAGAGAAAGGAACAGGAGAAATACTTGAAGCAGTAACTGGGTATTTCCCCAAATTAAAGTCAGATACTAAGTGGGATAAATATTAAAAAAAAAAAGGCAAAAACAAACAGAAAAACCAAATGTAGGCATATTATATTCAAGCTGCAAAAAAGACAAAGAAAAAATCTTGGAAGAAGCCAGAGAAGAAAAAAGCTCCCATAGAGAAGCAAAGATAAGAATTGCACCTGACCCTTTCTCAGAAACCATGTAAGCAAGAGGAGAGAGCAGCGATATATTTAAAGTGTTGAGATGAAAAAAAAATAACCACCATAGAATTCTGTACCCTATGAAATTATTCCTAAAAAGTGAAGGGAAAATAACACCTTTCTCAGACAAAAAGTGAGAAAACCTTCTGCCAGTAGATATGCCTTGAAAGAAAAGAAATTATTTAGAAGGAAAATGATATAGGTCAGAAATTCAGATTTACGAGGAAATAGAATAAATGAAGGTCAAACAAAATCTTTTGTTTTTCTTATTCTTAATTGATCTTAGTTGATTTTGAACTGTTTGCTCAAAATAATAAGAGAATAATGTATTTGACTATGAGTGCTTATATATATGCCTATGTATTCTTACATAAGTAGGAATGAATGACAGCAATGATACAAGAGATGGAAGGGAGGAATTAAGACTGTTTTGTTATAAGTTATATATACAACCTAATGCTTTCATATAAAATATTCAATTAAACCCACAAGAGATAGAAAAGAAGACAAAACAGGATCAAAGAATAAAGGCAATGGATAGAAAACAATATCAAATATGGCAGATACTGATCCAACCATATTAATAATCAGTTTAAATGTTATCGGTTTAAATATACCAATTTAAAAGCAGAAATTATAAAAGTTGATCAAAAAATAAGACCAATATATGTTATCTACAAGAAAATCACTTCAAATATTCAGACACGTGTCAATTAAAGATAAATGGATGACGATATATACACTACACTAATACTAATCAAAATAAAGCTGAACTAGCTATATTAATTTCAGACAAAGCAGACTTCAGAGAAGGAGAGTTATTAGGAATAAAGAAAGACATTACATAAAGGGCTTAATTCTCCAAGAAGACATAACAATACTTTAATGTAAGTGAAAGTGAAACTTTAGTCGTGTCCACCCATGGCCTGTAGCCTACCAGGCTTCTCCGTCCACAGGATTTTCTAGGCAAGGGTACTGGAGTGGGTTGCCATTTCCTTCTCCAGGGGATCTTCCTGACCGAGGAATCGAACCGGGGTCTCCCACACTGCAGGTAGAGGCTTTACCCTATGAGCCACCAAGGAAGCCCCACTTTAATGTAAACCTGCACTTAAAATTAGAGTGTCACAATATATGAGGTAAAAACTGATATAACAACATCCTTCTATCATAAACAGATTCAGCAGGCAAAAAATCAGGACATAGCTGAACTCAACAGCACTATCAATCAACTGAATATAACTGATAGCTATTGCCAACTTCATTCAAAAGCAGCAGAATAGAAATTCTACTCAAACTCACACTCAAATTAATAAGATACACCACATTTTGGGTCATAAAACATACCTTAATATATATAAGAAATGACACAATGTATGCTGAAATCAATTGCAAAAACATGACTGGAAAATCCGAAAATATGTAGAGGTTAAAAAACACACAAAAGGGGAAAAAGAAATTTTAAGATAAATTTTACAATATTTTGAACTAAAAAAAAAAAATTACCACACTTTGTGGGATGCAGAGAATATAGTGCTTAGGGGGAAATTTATAGCATTGAATGCATATATTAGAAAAGAGGAAAGATCATATAAGAGATTAGATAGAAGAAAGATCAATTATTTATGGTTCCACCTTAGAAAACTAGAATAAAGGAGAAAATCAAATCCATAGTAAGCAGACAAAAATAATAATAAATATCAGAGCAGAAGTCAATGACACTGAAATCAGGAAATTACCTAGTTGTTCTCCACAAACTGAATCATTGAAAAGATCACATTAGATCATTAATAATAAATAAATAAAACTGATACACTTTTAGCCAGGTTAACTGAGGAAAAAAGAGAAGATACAAATTACTGATATCATAAATGAAAGAAGGGACATGATTACAGATCTTAAGAACATTAAAAGGATAATAAAAGAATATTATAATTTCCCCAAATTTGATAATCTTCATGAAATGGATCAATTTGTTGAAAGATACAATCTGCCAAAACTTATACAAGAAGAAATAGACAATCTAAATATCCAGTAAAGAAACTGAATCAACAGCTAATAATCTTCCAAAGCAGAAAACAAAAAGCCCAGATGGCTTCGTTAGTGAATTTTATCAAATATTTAAGGGAGAAGTTATGCCAGTTATCTATAATCTCTTCCAGAAGACAGAAGCAGAAGGAATACTTTCTAACTTATTCCATGAAACTGCATTACTCAAACAGCAAAAGCAAAGACATTAAAAGAAAACTACAGACCAGTATCTCTCATGAACTTAAGATGAAAATATCCTCAACAAACGTTAACAAATCAAATGCAACAATGTATGAAAAGAACTGTACACACCATGTCCAATGGGATTTATTCCATGTAGGAAAAGATACTTCGATACCTTAAAATCAATTAATGAAATTCATCACATCAATGGGCTAAAAAAGAAAAATCACATGATCCTATTGATTGATGAAGAAAAAGCATTTGACAATATCCAACACCCATTCATGATAAAAATTCTCAGGAAAACTGGAAATAAAAAGGAACTTCTTTACTTGATAGAGAACATCTAAAAAAATCCTACAGCTAACCTCATGCTTAATGGTGAGAAACTAGGAGCTTTCTGGCTCAGACCAGAAACAAAGCAAGAATGTCCTCTCTCACCAATACTTTTCAACACTGTAATGGAAGGCCAACTTAATGTAGTGAGACAAGACAAGAAATAAAGGTATATAATTTGGGAAGAAATAAAGGTTTTGTTTGTCATAGATGACATGATAATTATACAGTATCATTTACATTAGCAGAAAAAAGTGAAGTACATTGGTGTAAATCTAACAAAATATGTACAAGATCTAAATGAAAAGAACTACAAATTTTGATGAAAAAAATCAAAGAACTAAATAAATGGAGAGCTATTTCATGTTCCCAGATAGGAAGACTCAGTAACACCAAGATCTCAGTTTTTCCTTACTGATCTACAGATCTAACAAAATTTCAATCAAAATCACAGCTAGTTACTTTATAGATATCAACAAACGGATTCTAGGTTTATATGGATTAATAAAAGTCCCAGAATGGACAACACAATATTGAAGAAGAATAAAGCTGGAAGACTGACACTACCTGACTTCAAGACTTACTACAAAGCTGTCATAATCAAGATAATACTGGTGAAAGAACAAACAGAAAACCCATAAACAGACCCACATAATTATAGTCAACTGACCTTTGACAAAAGAACAAAGGCAATAAAACGGAGAAAAGATAGTCTTTATAACAAATGTTGCTGGAATGACTGGACATCCATTCATTTAAAAAAAAGGACTCTAAGCATATATCTTTCACAAAAATTAACTAAAAAATTGATCATAAACCTGAAAGTAAAATGTGAAACTTTGAAAACATAGGATAAAATCTAAATGACTTTGGTATCACAATGATGTTTTAAGCCATAACATCATTGGCACAATTTATGAAAGAGATAATTGATAGACTATGTTAAGATTAAAGACTACTCTGCAAAAAACAATGTAAAAATAATAAGAAAAACTACAGACTGGGAGAAAATATATACAAAAGATGTAAAAGATAAAGAGTGTTATCCAAAATATACAAAGAACTCTTAAAATTCAATAGTAAGAAAACTAACAATGAGGAAAAAAAAAGGGCCAACTATCTAAACAAACAACTCACCAACAGAGGACAAGCAAGCTCATGAAAAGATGCTCCATATTATAGGCGTTAGGAAATGCTAATTAAAGAAATACCTCTACATACTCATTAAAATGGCCCAAATCTGGAACACTGCCAACATCCAGTGTCGGGGAGGATGTGGAACAACAGTTTTCATAAAACGCTATTGGAGATTCAAAATGGTATTGTAGTTTTGGAAGACAGTTTGGTAGTTTGTTTTTTTTTTAAAACAAAACAACATACTCTTATCATCAGTTCAGTTCAGTTCAGTCGCTCAGTTTTGTCCGACTCTTTGCGACCCCATGAATCGCAGCACGCCAGGCATATGATCCAGTAAATCGCACTCATTGGTATTTACCCAAAGGAGATGATAACTTAGGTTCACACAAAACCCTGGACATGGATGTTGATAGCAGCCTTATTCGTAATTGCCAAAACTTGGAAGCAACTAAGATGTCCTTCTGCAAGTGAATAAACACACTATAGTACATCCAGACAATGGAACAGTATTCAGCACTAAAAGGAAGCCAAAAAAAGACATGCTGCTGCTGCTAAGTCGCTTCAGTCGTGTCTCCCCTGTCCCTAGGATTCTCCAGGCAAGAACACTGGAGTGGGTTGCCATTTCCTTCTCCAGTGCATGAAAGTGAAAAGTGAAAGTGAAGGCGCTCAGTTGTGTCCGACTCTGTGCGACCCCATAGATGGCAGCCCACCAGGCTCTCCCATCCATGGGATTTTCCAGGCAAGAGTACCGGAGTGGGGTGCCATTGGGAACCTTAAATGCATTTTACTAAGTAATAGGAGCCAATATGGTAAGTCTACATACTGTATAATCCCAACTACATGACATTTACTGAAGACAGTGAAAAGAACAGTAGCTGCTGGCGAGCAGGCGGGAGGGAGAGAGGAAGGATGAGGAGGCAGAGCACAGAGGATTTGAGACTAGTAAAACTGTTCTGCGTGACACCACAATGGTGAATACATGTCATTGTATCAATACATTTTTCAAAATCCATAGGCTGTACAACAGAAAGAGTGAATCCTGAAGCAAACTATGGACTTTGATAATCAGTTTCAATGTAGGTTCACTGATTGTAACAAATGTACCATGTAACAAACTCCTTGCTAGAGGATGAAGATAATGGGAAAAGCTGCTCATGAGTAGGGAAAATAGCTGTACTGTTTCCTCAATTTTTCTGCGGACCTAAAGCTGCTCTAAAAGAAACCCCAGTGTCTTTATATATAAGAAATAATTATGTAAGAGTGATTTTGTCCAATTCAGTTAAAACACTAAAGTCCACTGATGTGCATATTTTAAAATAGCAAATGTGATGTTTTATGAATTAAATTTTAATAGGATGTTTAATCGGTTTAATGGCTCAGTTCAGTTCAGTTCAGTTCAGTCGCTCAGTCGTGTCTCTTTGCAAGCCCATGAATCGCAGCACGCCAGGCCTCCCTGTCCATCACCAACTCCCGGAGTTCACTGAGACTCACGTCCACTGAGTCCTTGATGCCATCCAGCCATCTCATCCTCGGTTGGGTTCTCCTCCTGCCCCAAATCCCTCTTAGCATCAGTTGTAGTCAATTCTTGGTGACTCCATGGACTGTAGCCTGCCAGGCTCCTCTGTCTGTGAAACTCTCCAGACAAGAATACTGGTGTGGGTAGCCATTTCTTTCTCCAGGGGATCTTCTTGACCCAGGGATCAAACCCAGGTCCCCTGCATTGTAGGCAGATTCTTTACCATCTGCGCCACCAGGGAAGCCCCTTAATCTTTTCTACTACTTTGCAATAGAATCTTTTCTACTTCCTATATGGCTGGACTCTGCTTCTGACATACTCTTTCCCTCTCAAGTGAGTCACCAGTTTAACGGATCTCTCTCATGTGTATAGTCTGCCCATTGCTGCTCTCGCCCCGATGCTGCCACCAACTGGCTTCCTATTGCTCAGTCCCCACCTCTTATCAAAAAAAAAACACTGAGCTTCTTTGGTAGACTCACCTAGGCTGAAAGAAAGGACACTAGCGCTTCTGGTTTGCTCTTGCAATGCTGCTTTATTTCAGCAAAGAGCAATTCTGTCATCTTCTTGATGACAAAAGGATAAATCAACAGGAAAAATAAAAATTTCACTTATAATGTACATAATAATGAAGTCTCAAACATAAAAGTGTGGAATTTAAAAAAATAGACAAGTTTATGACCAAAGTGGGATATTAGGGGAAAGAAAAAAAACTAAGTTGGGGGAGGGGAATATTCGTATTATTTTTCAGATAGCTTTATTTTCTCACCCCCAAAGTGAGAGAGCATTTTTTATCTTTTTTTCCCTTCTTTTCAGGGATTCATTTCTGTATACTTTTATGAGTCAACCAAGCTATACAAAATATATTTTTAATAACACAAGATTGTGTATTATATATCAAATTACCCTACAGTGTATGTAATTTTTACTTTATACATATATTTTCATTTACCTAAAGGAAATATATATATCTTAAAATAAAAGTTTATATTATTTACATTTTCTCCAGTGTTCCCAAATTACATAAACGGGTAGTTGCTATGCAAATTATTTTAATATCAAAGAAAAATCACAAGTGAGTGGTTACTTATGTTTATAACATTAAAATGCTGATGTTAATATTAGCATTTAATTTTAAACGAATTTAGAATTTAAAAAAAGGTCCATATAGTCAAAGTTATGGTTTTTCCAATAGTCATGTATGGATGTGAGAGTTGGACCATAAAGAAGTCTGAACACTGAAGAACTGATGCTTTCAAACTGTGGTGCTGGAGAAGACTCTTGAGAGTTCTCTTGGATAGCAAAGGGATCAAACCAGTCAATCCTGAAGGCAATCAACCCTGAATATTCATTGGAAAGACTGATGCTGAAGCTGAAGCTCCAATACTTTGGCCACCTGATGTGAAGAGCCGACTCACTGGAAAAGACCCTGATGTTGGGAAATACTGAGGGCAGGAGGATAAAAGGGCGACAGAGAATGAGACGGTTGGATGGCATCACCGACTCAATGGACATGAGTTTGAGCAAACTCCGGGAGATGAAGGGAAGGACAGGGAAGCCTGGGTTACTACAGTCCATGGGGTACCAGAGTAGGACATGATAAGTGAATGAAAAACAGCATAGAATCAAAAAATATAGGTGGAACTGTACAGATAGCATTCAAAAAACAAAAAAAATTATAGCAAATGTCATGTTAAGAAGTCCATTTCCAAAATTTATATGCTATGCACTACAACTGGAAGGAAAGATTCCTTATGGAGGCTATGTAAAGGAAAAATTTAAAGACCAATAGAATGAACCACACTAAAACACATTATTTAAGGACATAAAAAAGCAAGTCAATGAGTAGCAGAAGTTACTTGCAATACAGATAACTTACAAAGAACTTGTATCAAGAATATAAAAAGAAAAGAATATAAAAAGAACTCTATGTTAATGTTTTTCCAAAAAGGCAGATCAATATAAAACTGGCAACAGAGGTGAATAGGCTCTTCAAAAAGAGAACATACAATGGTAAAGAAATATACAAAGAATTCAAACTCATTATAATCAGGGAAATGCAAACTGATACCACAAAGAGATGCTACTACACACCTAATATAATGACTACAGTTTAAAAGTTGACAATATATATCTATGCTGGCAAGGATACTGATCAACTGGAACACACATATACTGCTGTTTTCAAAGTTCAAACTGGTAGCATAAGTGGGTTAAATGGTGACCCCCTCAAAAGGTACGTCCATGTTGTATCCCTTAGAACCTGTGAAGGCAACCTGATTTGGAAAAAGAGTCTGTGACTATAATGAAGTTAAGGATCTTGAGATCATTTCGGATTATCTACTAGGCCCTAAAGCCAATGACAAGAGTCCTTATAAGACAGCAGAGAGACACAGACATGGAAGAGAAGGCCATGTGAAGACAGGCAGAGGCAGGATGAGAAAAAGAAGGGATTCTCCCCTACAGCCTTCAGAGGGATTTCAGCCTGCTGATACATTGACTTTAGACTTCTAACCTCCAGAACTACAAGCTAGTAAAAGTCTTTTGTTGTAACCCACCAAATCTATGGTGATTTGTTATAGCAGCCCTAGGAAATGAATACAGGCAGTATCTAGTACAGTGAACATATACATTCCTTGTGAATCATCAATTCTACTTCTATCCAAAAGACAATGAGGCATATATAAGACAAAAATATGACAAGAATATTCAAATTACCATTATTTGCAATAGTCTCAAAGAGAAAATCACTTAGATATCTATCAAAAATAGGACGGAAAGATAGACTGTGATATATTCATTCAACTGAATAATATATAGTAATCAAAATGGAAAACTGCAGCTACACACAACATGGATTTATCTAATAAACTTATTCTGAACACAAGAAGGTAACACAAAAGAATTTACTTTCATTTATATGAAGTTCAAAATAGGCAAAATTAATCTACAATGTTAGAAGTCAAAATAGTACCCTGGGAAAGTGGGGATGGAATGGTTTTAACATACATAATGTTAGAACTTTGCACCACAAAATAAGAAATCACAATTTCAAGCAAATATGGAACATTTATAAAAATTGGCCCCTTCAATGACAAAAGCAGTATTCTAAATAAATGGTGAGCTATACAATGTCACATTTATGGATAGTGATATTTAATAAAGTTGAGAAACAAACCTCAAATTTACCTATATGTTTATTAAAGTCCCAATCAAATTTGTGTTTTGCAATTTGATAGGCCGATCTTAAAATTCAAATGAAAGACTAAAAGACCAAGAATACCCAAGAAAATTCTGGAGAACAACGAGACAGGTAGACTTGATGCTCTAGATATATAAACTAGTGATTTTATAACTCTTATATTGCTACAGGAGAAGTAAACAGATCAAATAGAGGGCCCAGAGGAAGACTCAGGGCTGTAATGAAACTTGATGCACATCTCCTATGTGCATCACTTGGTGCACATCACACTAACATCAGTGTGAAGGAGGACTGTCGAAAGAGCTGACAAAAACAAAAACAAAAAACATCTGCTTAACGTCCTTGGAGAGCTACAAAGTAATGAAGAAATACAGGTCAGGATTTGGGGAGTGACAAGTCTGGAGGAATGAGCCCAGGTTTGAGGGCTACTTTCCCAAGGAGTATTTGCTGATTCTGGAGATGGCAGCTGAGAGACTTCAAGGGATGAGGGATCTCGCAGGCTATGCACTAGGAGTGAGGGTAGGTCCAACAAGAGAGGCCCCTGCACACACTACAGCTCAGGTCTGCAGCCACCAAAAGGGCTAAAACGACAACGTCAAGGGTTGGCCAAGATGGGAAGCGACAGGAACTTTAAGGCATGGCTGGTGGGGCTGTAAATTGGTTCATTCACTTTGGAAAATACTTTTGCCTTATCTACTAAAGTTGAAGATATGTATTCCCTAGGTGCCTTCAATTCAACACCTAGGTAGATAGGCAACAGAAATGTAAACCAAGGTACACAAAGAGACTTTTACAGGAATATTCACAGTAGCATGGTTTGTAATATTCCCCTACTGGAAACACACAAAAAGTCTATGCTTAGTAGAATGGATAAACAATTTGTGGTATTTTTAGGCAACAGAGTACTATTTGGCAACGTATTGATAAATGAATGAACTATATAAAACATACATACCTTACAAAGAGAACACTGAACAAAAGAAGCCAGATATCAAAGTTTATACAAATAGCATTCCATCTGTATAAAGGTCAAAGAGAACACTATTTGATTCCCTTTGTATAAAAGTTAAACACAAGTAAAAAAGCTGTAGTGTTCAGTGATACATATTAAAGCATTAAAATTAAAGAGAAAAGCAAAGAAGGCATGACAGAACAGTGGTTACCTGCTGGGGGAGAGGCACTAGCAGGGCTGTGGTGGTCTCGTAAAAAGCAATGGTCTATTTCTTGACAGGGGCGTTGGACATACAGATGCTTTGTGATAAACCAATATGCAGTACATTTTTTAAATTTGTGCACTTTTCTTTACATATATGTGTATCTTTCAATAACTAAAAAGGTAAGAAAACATCAGTGGATATGTATGATGGATTTTATCATTCCATGTGACACTGGATCAACTGAACAGAAATATGGCAAGAGTATATCAAATTTTTACTTCCTATTATACACAAAAATCAACTGGAGAGTATTAAAAAAACCTAGGAAAAACAAAAATCTTCTAAATTTTACTAGAAAATATGGGATATCATCATATTCTATGAGATAAAGTTAATTCCTGTAACATGAAGTCTAAATACACAGCTTGTATTCACCATATTCTATGGGATAAACCATCATATTCTATGGGATAAAGTTAACTCCTGAAGAAAATACAATAATATGATCAGTAAAAGCAAAGGGTGAGTTGACCATATTATGATTAAAACTCTTCTCTAAGATAAAGTGAAAAAACAAACCACACATGGAGAATTTCACAGTCTCCTGTAATCGGAGAAGGTAATGGCACCCCACTCCAGTACTCTTGCCTGGAAAACCCCACTGATGGAAGAGCCTGGTGGGCTGCAGTCCATGGGGTCATGAAGAGTTGTACACAACTCAGTGACTGCACTTTCACTTTTCACTTTCATGCATGGAGAAGGAAATGGCAACCCACTCCATTGTTTGCACGACTGAGCGACTTCACTTTCACACACTGGAGAAGGAAATGGCAACCCACTCCAGTGTTCTTGCCTGGAGAGTCCCAGGGATGGGGGAGCCTGGTGGGCTGCCGTCTATGGGGTTGAACAGAGTCGGACACAACTGAAATGACTTAGGAGCACCAGTATCACTGAAATAGTTCATAAAAACAAAGGTAAACAAAATCTACTTTCCTGACCATTCTTTGTTTTATTCTTACACCAAGCTGTGTATTTAGACTTCATGTTACTGGCCTGTCACAAACTTTGATGTTACAACACTGACTCACACTGAGATAAACTGGCCTTAGGAATTCTGATATTTGGTTTCCTGGAAGAGTATTATCAGAGATACAATTTACAACCTCTTGCAGCATCTCTGTACAAACTTGCTGAAACAGTCACTTGGAGGGCTCTGTACCAGGAGAAACTTTATTTTTTTAAATAGACAAAGTAAACCCTGTAACAGACTATGATTACCTCCTTTTATTGGTTACTAAGAGACACTTGCAGAGAAGGCAATGGCAACCACTCCAGTACTCTTGCCTGGAAACTCCCATGGACGAAGGAGCCTGGTAGGCTGCAGTCCATGGGGTCGCTAAGAGGCACGACTGAGCGACTTCACTTTCACGCACTGGAGAAGGAAATGGCAACCCACTCCAGTATTCTTGCCTGGAGAATCCCAGGGACAGAGGAGCCTAGTAGGCTGCCGTCTATGGGGTCGCACAGAGTCGGACACGACTGAAGTGAGTTAGCAGCAGCAGCAGCAGCAAGAGACACTTGACTAAATCTATGGACTGCCACTGGAAATTAAGAAGAAATTAGGGTTAGGAAGGAGCAAAATAATGAGCAAACAGAAATGCCAGGGAATGAAAAGGGTGTGTGATGGAGTTTAGAAAAGAAACAAGTGGCTGAAAGTGAACAAAGGAATGAGGAAATGGGAAAGGGGTTAATTTTTTTTTTTTTTTAAGTAGGACATCTTTCAGGAATATTCCTATTAATCAGGCCATGACTCAGAGATAACTATACTAATGACTGAGGAGCAAGATATAGTTTCTGACTTCATAATTTGATTGAGAGTGGATAAAGGAGGGCTAGATTGAGGAGACTTAGCAGCAGCAGAACCAATCCCACCAAGACTGGATACCTTAACTGAAGCTCTTACTTTTGGAGTTTGGGTTTCTTCTCAATTTTAAGTCAGTTTCCTACCTCCAAAGCCGAATTTTATCTGAGAAAAATTCCCAAACTTCACCTGGAGTTTTTAGAGTAGAACAAAGCATGTGCTTCACACTTTCAAAGAAAATGTTCAGGCTTTGGTTGCAGTTGAATAATTTCAAAATGGCTTCATTTAAAGACTTCATATAAATATGAAAAAATTTATAAAGAAAAATTTAATCTATAAAGTAAGCTGAGAGCAGAAGAATTGATGCTTTTAAACTGTGGTGTTGGAGAAGATTCTTGAGAGTCCCTTGGACTGCAAGGAGGTCCAACCAGTCCATCCTAAAAGAGATCAGCCCCGAGTGTTCACTGGAAGGACTGATGTTAAAGATGAACTCCAATACTTTGGCCACCTGATGCGAAGAGCTGACTCATTTGAAAAGACCCTGATGCTGGGAAAGATTGAGGGCAAGAGAAGCAGGAGACCACAGAGGATTAGATGGTTGGATGGTATCATCGACTTGATGGACAAGGAGGCCTGGAGTGCTGTGGTCCATGGGGTCGCAAAGAGTCGGACACGACTGTGCGACTGAACTGAACTGAGAAGCGTACACTCAAAAAAGAAGTGTTGGAGAAAAAGATCTGAGTTTTTGTGATTCTATAAAAAGCTTGGTCTGTAAGACAGTCCTTGAGTCAGTATCTGAGAAACAACAATGTTTTAGTGCTCAGATATTCACATAACAGAGAACCACAAAAACAGGATTAAAAGACAGAATTTGGATACACACTGATGACCTGAACTATGTTATGCAAATGCTTTATTGTGTTCCTTGGGCTTTCAGGGACAATGAAATATTAATGTACACGTGAAAGGATTACAGCAGAAGAGCTGGCTCCATGCTGGTATGCTATCATAGGGAAACTAAGATAGCAAAAGGAATATGGAAATCAACACAGCTCTACAACCCTGATTATGCTCACCCACTGTTTGACCACATATTTCTTTCTTTGGAGAAAAAAAATAAAGAAATTAATTCCCCGAACTCTTAGAAGACAGAATCTAGACACACAAAAGCATATCTACATAAAAATTCTGAGGACTAATACATAAAGTTTTAAAATATTAAAAGCCAAAGCAATAACCTAAAGTAAAATACATCCTTTAACTGCTTTTGCTAGTGGTCTGCAATGCATTTTCCACAGTTCCCCAAGATAAAAAGGCAACTGTCAGCATCCATTCCCACGTTTTTCTCATGAATATATATCAAGGGAAGTACAACAAAGTCTGCTTTGGATTAGAATTATGAACATCAGATTTCAAAAGAACAAAATGTTTTAAGAGTTTATTCCAGCTTTGTCTCACCAAACCCTAAAAATGTGGGGAAAGCAGAATTCTATAGTTCTGAGTTTTCTTAAGATTTAAGAAAGTAGAGAGGCAATCACATTTTCATATATTATTCTAATTGGAAAATAAAAAAGAATAATGGACTACATCCCAACATTTAAAATACTTTTGATAGTGTTTCTTAATCAGCAACAGTGATGACTATGGATAACATGGATGAAGAAATTAATGAGCAGTATTATTTTTTCTTATTATGTTTAAGACCATCTCCAGTACTACCAATCAGACTTGACTTGATGTTTGAGAAAAGAACACCATAAAATTACAAGGTAGGCTTAAAAAGTATGTACAAGTGCTAAGGGAGTCCTAATGAATAGTAATAGATTTATTATTTTAATTTGCAGCATAAGACATCACCACAGGAATCAAGAAACTGATATATTTTTAGATGTACATTAAGTACTTATACATTGAATGGCAAGTTACTGTGGAAACTTCCATTCTGTGGAAACTTTAACTGGGTTTATGTGCTAGAATTAGCTGATAAGTTATATGCATTTATCTTATATAAAATAGGTATTGGTAAACATTTGTTTTCCTCTAGCTATATGTAAATAGTGACAAAAGAAATTAAATTATGCATGCTTCTTATATCTTCTCTGTAGTTGAAAACATCTTAAAATTTTATTTCACTGGACAGCAAATTAAAGAAGAGAAATGATGACCTTTATAACTAAGGACTTTCTCCCCTCCTACTCTCTATACTGACAAATGCATCTTTCTTTATATGAGGTCCTTTAGGCCAGTGGCAATTTCCCCCCCCATTTCTGTAACTCTTTAGATACCCTGGTATCAAGCACATAGTAGAATGAGCCCTCAAAATATCTTTTGTCTTGATTCAACATTCAAATAAATGAAAAATGTTGTCATATTCTCCCAAAATATGTAATGTCTTTAAAATATTATATTCAAAGATTATGGAATAACAAACAGATTTAAAAATAAAAATACATACTGAGATATCATAGCTAAAATTCTGATGGCAACTGCTTAACTCAAGTGTGCTAATTCTCATATACTTTGCAGGCACTTTTGTTACAGAAGGCAAATGGTGATTAAACCTCATTATTAAAAAGAAGTCCCTTAAATAACAAGATATACATGAAAAAAAAAAAAAAGAACTTCTTTGGTTCAAAAGCCATATACTTGTAACCCAGGAAACATTCAAAATTTATGAATAGGTAACTTATCTCCATATGGGATATTTGTTCATCAACTTTTTATCAATCCTATATACAAAAGAAATGCTAAGGAGGACTGGGTCTGTATTTTAATGGAAATACTAACACCTGAAGAAAAATAAAATATTTAAAAGGACCAAGAAGCCAGAATTCTTGTGTACCCTAAAAATGTACAAAATCAGAAGTACATTTTAATATGCCAGATCTTATTTTAATCAGCTATTGGGGGTTTCTCACGTCCTTCTCTTTATTTTCTACCCTATTAGGATGATATTTAACATCTGCTATTGGCATGTCAGTCTGCAAACTCTGCCTCTAGCAGGAAAACAATAGTGTCTTCTCCATTTCCCCAATACACACTGCACTCCAGATCAAAGTCACAGCTTTATATGCCCCTTAAGTATTCTCCACGATCAACTCTGACTCATGATGGTGCCTTTATCATCCTAAAAATCCTTATTTATACTTGTTAGAATTTCATGCAATAGGGAGATGACAACCCTGAATCAGCTCTCCAGACAGGCATATCAAGGATGCTTTTTCATTCACTCAGTTCTTAGAAGAGATAAAGTTATGCAATAGCCTCCAGAATTCTGTAAGAGCAGAGAGGCCACATCACCAGGACACTTCTTGGCTCCAGAACAAACTGATTTAGAGTCCAGCTGCAAAATCACTCAGATTTGCCAAGAGAGATTTTGAGTATTCTTTGGGACCCACCCCTCACACAAACAATGATTCAAACAAAATGAAAACAAAACAAAACAGGCTGACTCACTCCAACACTCTTAGCTCCATCCTGTAGGAAGAAGGCTATAAAATAGTGTGATGATTAGCCTAGGGATTTCCTGGTTATCTTCATTTTCAGAGCCTCTGTTAGTGTAAAAAGTATCAAATAGGGTCTAATTAGACCTGAACACACAGACCTGCTCAAACATCTTATTGTTCTGAGTGGTACAACAGGGTTATTTAAAAAATTCTCAAATCAGTAGTCAAGAAGGCAATGAAGTCAGTTTACCCCAAGCCCCATCAGTTATTTGTATCAGATATTAAAATGATAATCCATTGCCTGTTCACAGAGCACTCACCTCATTGTCTGACTCCACGAGAACTTGATCATATTCACTAAGCGCTACTAGAAACATGATAGAGGTGACGTTTTCAAAGCAGTGTATCCATTTTCTTCTCTCTGACCTCTGGCCCCCTACATCGACCATTCTGCAAGGTTAATAACATTCATATCAATAGCACATAAAGAAAGGCATCAATATAGCTTTACTTATAAACTTAAGAAATGTACTTTCTGAAGAGAATGGTCACCAAAGTAAATTCAATTAATATTTATTGACCATCTACTAATTTTCTTTTACCCAAAATCAAAGTCAAGACATTCCACATAATAAATCATTGTAGTTATTGAAAGATTACCTGGCATGTATGAAAATTATGACTTTGTAAAAAAAAAAAAAAAAAGAAAAGAAAAGAAAGAAATCTTGTGCTAAGCCAAGCAAAAAGGGTGTTTTATTTGACCAAGCACAGAAGAGTCAGAAACAAAATGAGTTTTATTTGTGTTCCCCTCTAATGGCAAATACTGTCTTCAGTTTCTTTTCCTATTAAAATGAGATGAAGATCTTCATGTATTTCTCAAGGAAGCTAGAAATGTTACCCAGAAGCTAGAAGTATTACCCAGAAAGAATAGCAGTAGTGAAGGAGAAAGTAATAAAATTTCATTCTATTTTCCTATGTAAATTTAGGCTAGGTTAATCAAAGGCATTTAAAAGATGCAAGATGCCATACATTTCAACATGAGTGTGTAAATATTCAAGTAAATGCAAACACAACCCCACTGATCTTCAAGCGTTTGAGACTGTTTTTTTCTTCCAATATTGACAATAATTTTACAATCATGCCGATAACACAGTGCAATAAGTCTTATGCACAAATCAACTTGCTATGCTGCTAGAAGTCATGAGTATAAAATTAAAATGCTGTAAGAAGCCACCATATGAATTATTTCAAGAATTTGTTTTTTACACAACTCTGTGCTAACTCGTTGCTCAGGAACCAACATCAATCAACTTGAATGCTAATGTACACATGAAAATATCTAGCAGAACTTAATATTGAATCTAGTTTCTTCAAACTGTTGACTGAAATGTACACAATGTTTACAAGATAAATATTTTCAGAAAATGAGAGTTCTAGGTACAAAAGTTTGAGAGTAGGGTTCTGAAAGTGTTTGTTGAGAACTGTAGTTGTTCTTGGTGTCTTCCTGGCTCTCAGCATCGAATCTAAATTAAGAAATCAAGGATGTTCCACTGATTGTTTTGAAAAGTTTTCATGAAAGAGATATCTGAGGGGCAAAACAATGGATCCATGGAGACCTATGAACTATAGACATCAAAACTAGATTCTTATATAAATATTAAAATGCTAGCTCTTTTCTGGTGTTGAGTGAATAATATGTTCATTTATATGAAATCCTCATTCCCTGAAATCCTGTCATGCTAAGCTCTATAAGATGCTTTTGATTGTAGCAATAAATTATTATTCTGTCATTACTTTTACTGAAGTACCAAAAAATGTCCTTTAAAAGCTAATGCACAAAATGAAGGAAAAACAACCTCACAAGATGGAAGAGTGACATGGTTTCAGATTTCACTAATCATAAAGCAAAGAGGAGATGAAAATCTCCATGAGATGCTACATGTTTTCTGAAAATATTCTAACCAGGTTAGAAGCAGATGGAAATGTGGTGTTTCAAAGTAAAGATCTATACATGCTATGAACTCAAAACTTAATCCAGAATGCTGAAGATATAAGGAACCTTAGTGATCATCTAATATAACCATCTTATTGATGAAAAAAATGATGCTCAGAAATTATTTCAAAGGGTCACCCTCGTTATGGATATGTCTAACGAGTAGTGTATGGCAGCCAGATGCCACCGCAGGTGCTGAGACTGATTAGAATAAAACACTCAGTGCTTTGCAGGCAATGATGAAGAACCTGCTTATCAGAGTAACATGGCAGAGTCACACTGCAGAAGTGACATTAACTAACTCCCACTTCACAACCCTGTATTCTATGTAGCTGCCTTAAACAGGTTGGGTTCTTCCAAGTAACTCAACTTTCTAGACTCAAAAGCATATTCACATGGTTTCATTCCTCCATGCACCATGTGGCTTGTATTCTAACTAAAAGTACATCTGAGTGACTGTGTAATAAGAAGTTAAATGAAAGCAGTCTTATTTTTTCTCATCTTAAAAAAAATTAGACTACCTATGCTGAAGACCCAGAAAGAATAGCAGCACTGAAGGAGAAATTAATAAATTTTCATTCTATTTTCCTATGTAAATTTAGGCTAGGTTAATCAATGCATTTTCAAAACCATGTAGTTTTAAATTTTTGAAGCAACTTATTTTGATTTCACTGATTTCTAAGTGATTTAATCTGAAATAAGAAACCTGTTCATGCATTTTTCTTCTACTTCCTCTCTCAGGGACACATTACTTCATTTGTGTATCTAATGATAATAATTGGTATAAAGGTGTTATTGTTTTAAAGTCTAGACATGATTTCAATATATATTCACCAACATGCTCTAGGTGTTTAAGAGCTCGGAAGTAGATTTAATGGACTCAGTTACTACCTGAAAATGACACTTTGTAAATCAAAGGGGTATTCGATGATCCCTGTGGTGGGGACTCGAACTCTGAGCACATCTTGTTGCGTAGGCAGGTAGGCAGGGTCGGCAACGCGGTCCAAGTCATTAAGATAGCTGGAGGAGGGAAGACACAGTGAGAATGTCAGTGACACCATCGCACACGGCCTGCTGATGGAGAAGGAAGGGAAACAAGAGAAAATCAGAAAGTGACAGATGCCGTCAACCTTCCGCAAGTCATAGCAAGGTTGTCCATCTGTGACGGTATGGTTCACAGTATTCTCATTTCTTCTCTTGCAATCAAATAGAACCCAGACCAAAAGTAAAGGGGGAGAAGAAAAGAATTAAATCAATCTCCTGCCCTCTACTTGTTTAGCAGGTCTGGTGACAGAGCAGGAGTTTTAAGCAAATAGCTTTTGAATTATTTACACAAATGTTATTTGTATAAATAAACAGATAACAGAGTGACACATAAGGTCAGGATGCTTTTTTTTTTTTTCCCTTTTTTACAAAACACCAGAGTCCTTTCCTGGAATGTATTTCCTTACAAGACAAGAGCATACTATGTCCTCAACTCTATCCAAAGTTTGAGTCATTCACAATTAATGTGAAGCCACGAGATTTCTAGCTACTGAGGCATCAATATCTAAGGCCAGATATTCCCAGTGTATAGAATCATCACACCTAAACTTCAAATGTATCTGCTTATATAACACTTCTCCATTAAAAAAAAAAAAAGCCTTTTCACTGTAAAATAATTTTAGACTCACAAGCAGAGGCAAAAATATTACAGAGAATTCTCCTGTGCCCTTATTTAATTTCCCCCCAAACATCTTATGTGACCATAGTACATTATCGAAACCAGAAATCTAACACTGATCCAATAATATTAACTAAACTACAGACGTTATTTACATTTCATCCATTTTTACACACACACACACACATTTTTGGAGGGTATATACAACTATAAAATTTTATTTCACATAGAGATCTGTGCAGTCACCACCACAATTAGGATACAGAATTGTTCTGCTATCAGAAAAACTTCTTTGTGTTACTCATCCCAATTCTAACCCCTGGCAACCACACATATGTTCTCTATCAGTAGAATTTTGTCATTTCAAAAATGTTATATTTCATTCTCTAAAATTACAAAAATATTTGCAACTGTGAGAATCACATAATTGGTGAGAAATCACATAACTGATGAGAAACAGGTAAATATAACTGTTCTGCATGGTATCCTCATGATTTCAAAGAGACCCTATATTCCCTTTGGCCCTGAAAGGGATGGAGCAAGATAAGATTTCAAAACATGCAACTACAGAGGATATACAGAAAGTAACTAACATGTGAATAAGATTTAAAGAAAAGGTAGAACCATTATAGACACGAAACAGACTATATCCTCAATACCTTTATGCCTACGAACAAGACAGAGTGAGTTCTGAGATACAGAACAGGGAATGTCTGGTGTGAGGCATAACTTAGCAAGAGCATAAAAACTCAGTTGACATGACCTATCCAGGATAAAGGTTTTGTCTCACCCTCTGTTATTCCTTACTACCTAAACGAGTGCCTGGCAACTAGTACTTCATGATTATTTGCTGATTGGATGGATGATTTCCTATGCTAAGAGTTAAGTTTTAACATTATTCAAATATTCTTCTTACTAGTGTTGTTTCCATATCAATGATACGGTTAAATTTGAAACTGAGTAGTGAAAAAAATACCACAGTAAGTCTCTAAGATTCATGGGATCATAAAAGAGTAGAGCTAGGTCTAGCTATAATAAAGAAATAAATTACCGCCTTTTGCAGCTGTATCAATTCTTTAAGACAAAAAAGTATTAGTCTGGAAATTTTTAATACAAAACAACTAATGAGTATTCTATTGGCCTTACCTCAAACACATCAATGATTCTCTAGCTGGCAATTAGCTCTCTACTGACTGATAGGAATCAGCCTGATACTTTTAATTATTACAAAAGTAGCTAGGGGACAAAAGGAGGGAGAGGCTGGGAGAATATGAGCTTGAGAGGCAGGAAGGAAGTATAAAAATGGACTGGACTCCCAATGTGAGGCAATGTCTTAGCAGTCTTGGAGGTGCCTGATGGGGTCAATGAGCCATTGTTCTGGGAGCTGGCCTGTATCTCATTCTACAGATAAACCAGCGCATCACTCCATAAATGTAAATATAACTGGTTACTTTGTATAATGGAGTATTCTGCTTTACCAGGTACTGATTTGAAAAACTTGAAATGAACATACATTTTGAAATCTGCAAATTCATCATTTATTTAACTACCATATACAAAATTTAATTCAGAGGAATCAGAGAACTTCCAGTTCCCATTGGCAAGCTTGTTTAGAAACAAGCTGCCCAATAAACCACTTCTACTTACTTCACCTTATCCAGAGGTCAGAACAGAAAGTGACCAAGTCTTGTACACAAGGTGTTCATGTGTTCCAGGGGGAAGAGAAATTGTGGCTTTCTGCTTCCTGGAGATGAACTCAACAGACCACACATTGCCACTTTGTTTTTAAATATGCATTTTGCAGAGGGCTTCCCAGGTGGCACTAATGATAAAGAACCGCCTGCCAATGCAGGAGACATAAGAGATGTGGGTTTGATCCTTGAGTCAGGAATATCCCCTGAAGGCGGGCATGGCGACCCACTCCAGTATTCTTGCCTGGAGAATCCCCACGGACAGAGGAGCTTGGAGGACTATAGTCCATGCAGTCACAAAGAGTTGGACACGACTGAAGTGACTTAGCATGCGGGCGCATGCACTTTGCACAGAATTGAAAGAACCAGCATATGAAGTGGGAGATTTCCTGTCACACGGCACGTGAGAACCTTGCAGGTCTCTCTCTCCAGTTCAGAAGGGGAACTGAGCTCTGGGAAAAACACGGTGGAGTAAGAGTCAGGATACACGTCTGCAACTGAAAGCCACTGACCTGAGTCCAGAGGCTGCCCTAAAAGTGCTGTCAGTGGTGTGTTTTCCTGAACCCCGGGCACTACTGAGATAGTAGCTAAATATCTGAAGCATTCACACTTGCAAGAGTATTTTCCCCCTTCATCTTTCTTTTGCTCCTTTTCAATAAAAGCATAGTTCAGAGAGTAGCAACGTCAACCTAACAATTAGCCTATACTGGGCGCTTGCTGCTTGCTAGGCTCTAATCTGTCTATTCATTGCCCAGGTTTCAAAATATTTCAAGGCAAGGAAATGGTCATTAAAGATTCTCATACATTTCCAATTAGCTGGAAAGCAAACTGCACTTCTTGCCTGACATCCTTGTTGTTTTGCTTCAGTTGGATGGTGCAAAGAAAGGTCCGGTTACTGATATTGTCCAACAAAAGAAAAAAAAAAAAAAAAGGAACTGGTATCAAGGTCTGCTAGTTTCAACACACATTATCTAGAGCCAGAACCAAGTCAAACAAAATCCAACCTAGAACACCCCAAAACAAGACTAGAAAAACAGAACAACAAATCCTCCAACCAAACAACAGACATGAACTCTCTTCTCCTATAGGAAGATTTGGTGGCTCAGAAGCTACACCAGGAGGCTGAAGACTTGTTGCAGATAATTGGAGGAACTGGCAAAACGTGCCTAGATGAATATCTTTCACTGCTGAAGAGAGGCCAATGTGGACAGCTTCTACCTGCATAAGCCTCACTCCCATGTGGCCCCCTCATGCCCAGGCTTCAGGACTTGGGAGGGACTCAGAGCACCTCCTGCATTTCACACTTGCTTAGGGAAAAAAGCCACTCTATTCCCTTAGAAGTGGAATTCTAGCATGATAAGACTAGTGCATGCTCATTTGTTGATTCTTGTCTCATTCCGAGAAGAGGTAACAATAGAATAATCTCTTAACTGAATTGCACTTTCCACCAAAGCACCTCCTATTTGAGGGGAAAATTGCGATGGAATATGGGAAGGATGGGTTCATTCTGGATTATTCCATTCATTTAACCTTTAACAGGGAAACACTGAGGTCTGGACAAACTTATATTGCAGAGTAGATTCAGAGAGTTAATTATAGCTATAATTTGTTTTGTAGGAATGATTTTGAGTGGCTGCTGAGGTCATTCTTGGGGTGTTGTTATGGTGACAGGTACAAGGTACATTTCCAAGGCAATGTGTATGTCACAAGTGGCTGGTAGTAGCTCTTTCCTGATGTCAGAGAGAGAGAACTCCATGGTTCACATGGGACTTATTTAACTGTCTAGGAGTGAACACTTATTTAGGATTGTGCTAGAAAATGGGAAGTTTGGTTGATTAAACTCATTTTACTCCAATCCAGTCATGGGGATTTAATCACTTGTCACTGCTTTGAGACACTTAATAATTGAAAACTTCTAACTGCTTTAAAAAAAAAAAAGACTCAACATTTTCCCCACAGACGATTGCCCATTTACGGTTCTCACATTCCATGGGGTCAGGAACCATGATTCCCTTTGTTCGTGGCTGGTCACCAACACTCCACCAAGGGACTGGAACATAGCAGTTGCTCAACATGTGACCCAAATTAAAACTACTTTATAGAAAACACTGTAGTGGTTAGAAAGGTGGGTTATACCTTCTAGGAGAAAACAGAAGAGGATGGGGGTTGTTAGGTACCCATCTTCATGTAGCTACCTCTCTGGGCTTTACTGGCCTGCACTGTGCAAGAACCAAATTCTGAATTAACATGCCTCTGATGAATGTAAAGACAACACAGAAAGGAAAGGCAGCATCCATTTAACTTCATTGAGGTGATGTGCTTCCTGATATTCTTTTAGGGCTTGGCCATTGAATGATATAATTGGTATATCCGTTTTACGCCTATCAGTATCAAGCTTTCCAGCCATGGAATTCACTCTAATCCAGGGCAAACAGAGGGAGTAAGAGTGGTCCCTTATTAACAGATGATTGTGACACAATATCTTTAATGGAAGAAACAGGCTTCTGATGGTTTTCAGTGAAAAGCAAGACTACAGAGACTCATGTTAGTAAAAGTTCCATGGTTCCTTTCCTATCATGAAAAAATGCAAGGTCATTCTGAAATTCAACAACCATCTTGATGGGAGCTGAGGAAATGAAGATCCCCAGGATATGGTCCCTGCCTGAAAGGAGTTTACCAACTTGTGGGAAGAAAAGGGTTATATGAAGAGGAGGAACAGGGGAGTTTTATCAGGGAAGGAAAGAATGCATATTTTGGAAAGAGTCATTTTCTGGGAACCTTTTTGATCTGTCTCTAATCCTTGGGGATTATCCACGAACCATCCTTCTCTTGCATGACTGATTTATATGAAAGACTTAAGGAAATGATGCCCATTTGTTTATAATTACACTTTGTAATTGCTAAATTCCTTTTACACTTAACTTCAGGATCCCATCTCGGTTGCAGAACAATAATAAATTCATAAACGGGATATAATCCATTACTTTAAATGATTAAAAATATATGGGATAAACTAGAATGTCACTAAAATAATATGCTCCAAATTAAATATGGCATTCTTCTTCTGAATATTTTTAAAAGAGATTCCTTATTTTTTGACAAGATTGTCAGTTAACAGTTTTGAAAACATTTGTCGTTCAGTCATGTTCGACTCTTTGAGACCCCGTTGACTGCAACCTGTCAGGGCCCTCTGTCCATGGGTTTCTCTAGGAAAGAATACTGTTTTGAGTTGACCTTCAAATTTAATTTATGCTCCAATTTGACATGTAATGAGAACTTTTTTGAAGTAAAAATTAAAAGCCCTACTCTACTACCTATGACTGGAAGGATAATTGAAATATAAGCCAAGAATAGCATAGAAATTAGAAATTCAAGTGGTTCTTTTTAAGTGAAAGAAACATGAATAAAATTTTGAGATGACTCAGCAAGTAAACTATACCATATTACAGCTGGGGTTAAAAAAAATTAACACAAGTATTAGGCATACAAGCCTTATCAATTATACCAAAAGGGGGAAAGAACCCGTGGGTGGTAAGTGGAAAAAGAAATCTCTGACATTGGGTCTAAATCCAACTAAACATAGTAAGAAATGTGAATACAGCACCTTGAAGCATTTAATGTAACGACACTTATGGCCCACGTATCAGGGTTCTTTAACTCCTGTGTAAGAGCCTCCTACCAAGGCTGTATTAGTAAGAGATCTGCAGTTCAAGTCAGATATTAAGATGAAGCCCTGGCACAAAAAATTTTGTGTAGAATTTTACATTTTAATTATTGAAAAGAAGGTTAGAAAAACAACTAGGTCGACTTCATTAAAAAAAAATAAATAAATAACTAAGACCTCATTGTAAGAGGAACAGTTTTAGGGTACTTGAAAGCTGGATCATGCCTGAGATCTTGTTTGACACTGTCAAAAGCAGTGGAAGCTAAGAAACTAGAAACATCACAGTCACTGTACAGTGCGATGTGACCACAGGATTCAAAGGAAAAAAGTAAAAGAAACATTCAAAGTGAACTTTTTTTTTTTTTTTTTAAAGAAAGTAACCGTTCTGCAAAACTGCCATCCTGGGGGGACAGTCAAGCACAGGTTTTGGCGCCAAGACCCACCTATGTGTCCAGTCTCCTTCGGTAGATCCTGCTGTTCAGAAGAGCCTGGCTGGTAATCTGGTTAGGAGGCTTAGCTGCACAGGATTTCTGATGACTCATTACACAAACACTTTTATCTTCTCAAGAGCTCAACTTTCCTTTTTCCTCTTTAACATCTGGCACACCATGATCAGAGTTCAAGGAGGTACAGCAGAGAATTTGTTCATAAGAAATTATTTGTTTTAAATACAAAATTCCAGATTTAAAACAAGATCACCTAGTGGTAGCAGGGGGCTACAATCTCACAGTTTATGAAAGCTACTCAAGGGAAAATATTCTGTGGGATAAAACAGGAAAGACCATGTATTTCAATCTTTCTTTGCCAAAAAACTAAACCAACTCAGAAAATCGGATTTTTTTGAAAGTAAATTAAATAGCTCATAAAAAGATACTATATCACTACATTTATAAACAGTTTCAGTATGTTTTATATGGATAGTTGATCTCAATGTCAACCATAAAGAGACTACTAGTGTCAAGTGGGGAAGGAGCTGGCAGCTGTATGTGACTCAGGCAGGCTCTAGGACCAGGTCTAGGGTCAGAGCAAAAGATTCCTAACTAAGTCTGTTGCTCAAACAAATTGACCTTGTAATTAAAAGAGCAAAAAAACCAAACAACGGTGGGGGAAGGGATAAATCAGGAGCTTGGAATGCATATACACACACAACTATATATAAAATAGATGACCAACAAGGACCTACTCTATAGCACAGGGGACTCTACTTAAGGTTCTATGATAAGCTATGTGAGAAAAGCATCTGAAAAAGAATGAATATATGTACATGTATAACTGAATACATATACAAATAACAGAATCAATTTGCTGTGCACTGAAATAACACTGTAAATCAACCATGTGGTGTGGTGGTGGTTTAGTCACTATGCTGGGTCTGACTCAGGGGACCCCATGGACTGTGGCCTACCAGGCTGCTCTGTCCATGCTATTTCCCAGGCAAGAATACTGGAGTGGGTTGACATTTCCTTCTCCAGGGGATCTTCCCAACCCAGGGATTGAACTTGCATCATCTGCACTGCAGGCGGATTCTTTACTGCGGAGCTACCATGGAGTCCCAAATCAACTGTATAACAACAACAAAAACAACAGAAGAGAGAGTGAAAGAGACAGAGATACAGAAAGAGAAGAGGAGGGGGAAAGAGAGGCCTTTTCAATTTGCCTGTTTGGCTTTCTTAATTTATTCATCTTTTATATGACAATTTTCAAAGCTGTTGACTAATTATGACACAATTTTTATACTTCCAAGATGTATCAAGCATCAGAAGGCTACTTTTTATTCTAGTCTGCCTCTCTTGAACTGTAATGACAGTGCTTAATTCATTTTTCAGTTAATTTACACATATTTATTGAAAATCTGTTGTATGTCAAATTCAAATCACTGTGTGTGTTGGAGAAGGAAGGGGGCTAGCACAGGGAGCTGGTAAAAAATACTTCTATATATATATATGTATATAATATATACATATTCTTTGCCTGTAGGGACATCAGGTTACCTGGGAAGTAAAGATAGCAAAGATGAATCAATTAAAAAATAATTAAGTGCCAAATTGTGAGGTGCTAACCATGACTGCACTAAGAAGGGAGAGATGATTATGAACTGGTCACTGGAGAATTGTGTAGAAAAGTGGAGGATGAATTACATGGTGCAGACCTAAGGGGACTAGAACAGGCTCAAGAGGAAAGAGAAGAGAGATGGGAAGAAATCAGCAGACACATAAATTACTTACTCTTTTATCATTATCATTCAACAAATTTCCCTGAAAGCCTAAACTGAAGGCTGGGCACTGTGCATAGCCCTAGGTGGGAGCCAAAAAGAAAAAAAAAGATGTGAATCCTGTCCTCAGGAGCTTGTGTTCTAGCAATGGAGATAAATATGCCAGCTAACAGCCATCTGACAGTGCAGATAAAATGTGGCTCCTAAGAGAGCTTCCAGTGACGGTAGACAAGAGACGGCCGTGAGCAAAAGGTTGCTGACTAAAGCCGGTCTCTCATGGTCATGTCTCCGTAACTTGGATACTGGTTCTGTAGAATCAAAACTTTCATTTTAACAAGGATGTCTGGGTGTGAGGAGCTGGTCATATTAAGCTAGTTAAACTATTTATAGATCAAAATTCTTTAAATCAAGAAGCCCTTGTGCTCATGAAGAACATCAGGGTAAGCCCATCAGAGTTCAAAGAGGGCTTAGCAGGTGAGGAGTCAAAATAAAGGAATGGGCCAGATGGAGAAAGCAAAGGTCCTGGGCTCACCTGAGACTGGAGTGGGGTTACCTCCCAGTCAGGCACATGTTATGTTAGGCCCCTTTCAGAAGCAGGTCGGTCCTACCTTTGGTTACACTGTTAAATCCCATCACACCCTCCTAAACCAGCTGTACCAGGCACCACATGCAGCCAAAGCCAAGACACATGAGACACAATCCTTGTTCTCAGAGCCAAATCTACTCAGTCAATATTTCTGGGCATTTATTCCATCATTAGTACTGGACATCCTTTGCGTGGCATTTAGAGGTACTGCCAGGGAATACAATCTAGCGCTCTCTGAAGCTCACTTCCTATCTGAAGTTTTGTTGTGCAAAGCAAGTTTACTGATGGAGTGCTGCTGAGGGACAGCAGGCCATCCTTTCTCTGTTCTCAAAAATGAATCTCCAGGTTGATTTTGAGCATCCCAGGCATAAGGTAGGGTCTCCCTAAATGGCAGAAATGGAAGCAGAATACTAGCTGCCTTTTAATATTCAGTCTTCTTCCATGGAGGAAGAAGTTGCAACTTTTTTCTTTTCTTTTGTGGGGTCGGGGTAGGGGCTGAAATCAGATAGTAAGTATTTTAGGTTCTGTGTGCCATTCAGCTTCTGTTGCAATGATTCAAACTCTCCACTGGGCACAAAACGAGCTTTGGACAATACATAAACAAATGGGCTTGGCTATGTTCTAATAAAACTTAATTTATAAAGACAGGCAGCAGGCTGAGTTGGGCCTACAGGTTTTCCAATCCTGTTCTGTAGTAACAGCACCCCTGTTTTCATCTGGGTACCATGTCATCCTGAGTGGATTGTGGTAAGGGACTGCAAAGAAGAGGAAAAGCAACTGAATATGCAAACGCTCTGCCGAAACACGAGCAAGCAGCAAAGTGGTAGAGTGAAGCGTGTCTCCCATGCCCAGTCTACTCTTCAAGCAGAGTGAATGAATGATCAGCAGGTACTGAGGTAAGCCCTTTCCCTAACACATCTCTATAATAAAGGTTAGAAAGAAGTTAGTCTTATCTAAGTCTTACCATCTCTAGCAGCTCCAGGCATTTTGAAAAAGCAATACTAGAGACCAAGTCTTAGAATCTGATGGATTCTTCACTGTAGAAGACAAATTACAGGATGCGTGCATGCTCAGTTGTGTCCAACTCTGAGATTCCATAGACTGTGTAGCCCGCCAGGCTCCTCTGTCCATGGGATTCTCCAGGCAAGAATACTAGAATGGGTTACCATTTCCTCCTCCAGGGGATCTTCCCAACCGAGGGATCAAACCAGAGTCTCCTACATTTCCTGCACTGGCAGGCGGATTCTTTACCATTGAGCCAACTGAGAGTCCAATTACAGTGTATTTTGTTTCATTCTTATAAAAGGTTATTAGATATGGCTCATTAGATAAAACAAAAATAGCAAATATGTCACTCAGGTGAAAAAAGGTCCATTCCATGTTATTACTGTCACTCTTTGGGAAAAAAAAAAAGCAAACATATTCAAGATCAATTATCCTCTTCTGAGCTCAAAATAGCATTTTGAGTAATTTAACTATGTAGGGAATAATCTCTCTGCCTATACATTTCCAGGTAAATTTGGGGAGGAGTGCCAGGTTTTCACTTGATAAAAGGCAATCTACTGTTACAGAATCAAAGGATTTCAAATTTACAAGGGAGTTTAGAGATTACAGAGTGTATACCACTATCTGAGGCAAATGAAACTTACAGAGCCAAAGTCCCACAGGTGAGGAGAGGCAGATGTAATTCCACTAATGCTAGACTTTGACTCAATGGTCTCACCAAATGATGTCTCATCTGCCTCTAAAAGCCTGTGGTAGGCTTACACTTCTTTTTACTCATCAGATAAAGAGTAAAGTTATAATGGCTGCGAGAGTCAGAGCCTATACACTCTTGGGTTCAAGTGTTTGGCACATGAGTCAATCAACAAGATACTTCTTCAAGGATTCAGCCTGAAATCAGGTAGACATGCTAATCTACCTCCAAAAACTCATTTTGCACTTAAAACCCAACGTTCAAATTCCTTGTGCATTTTTAAATTAAAAGTTTAAACATGAAGTTAGAGGTAAACTCCAAACCTGACTTATGCTCAAAAGTCAATTATCATGTACTTTGGATTTATGGGCTGTGACACATGCAGAAAATTTCAAAAAGGTTTCTGATTTACTGACAACCTTGGAGGGCACTTCAGGAAAGCAAGATTAGGGATTACTTGGTCCCTTATGGTGAACATACACTGTATAGTCCATGGGGGTCACAAAGAGTCAGACACGACTGAATGCCCTTCACTTTCACTTTACAGTCAACGTGGACAGAGCAGTCTTTTGCCAAACGCCTGCAGTGTGAAGACTTCACACTACATGACAAGTTGATTGAGAGTTGTGTTCTCTAGCTAATGTCAGGGAGCTTTTGGTACTGTAGGCAGTGAACTCATTTGACCTGATGTCTCACCATATTAAGGCAGGTGGTGAACCACAGCAAAAAAAAGGGGGGAAAAAAGTAAACCTACAGCCATCTGTTTATTGTGCTCTTTACCTAAAGATATTCAGAGTCCTCAGACTTTTTTTAAAAAAAAATCAATAACAAAAAAGGCGATAAGGGAATCTACAAAACTCTCCTGTATCTTAGAATGCCTTTTTAGTCTTTCATTAAATAGAACTGGAAGAAATGCCAAATGAAAGCCAACTGCAAATTTTCCCTAACCTGCTCATCTAGAATTTCCCATCTCTTTGCTTCTACCAGTGTTGCCTGTCCTTTTGAGCCATCTGATTGTTTTATTATGATCAGCAAGTTGGCTAATCAAAGTAGAAAAAGGAAGCTCAAATTATTTTAGTGTTTTTACGGCTCTAGTTTGACTCCAGTAAAAAGTTACTGAATGAAACATGGGGAAAAAGGGTTAAAACTCTAGACTAAAATAAAGAAACAGTATTTCTCAATTATTTGTGACTTACAACATCCTCCATGTTGTATGAACAACTGATATATTGTTAAACATAGATAGAGCTTCCCAAGTGGCACAGTTAAATTTTCTGGATGATAATCAAAACCCTTGTGGGTGTATTTCCCAGTAAATTCTACTTAACTTTCCCATTGATCTTACACATATAGAACTATATACAGGCAACACTATTGTGCTCATACTCAGTCATGCCTGACTCTCTGCAACCCCAAGGACTGCAGACTGCCAGGTTCCCCTGTCCATGGAATTTTCCAGGCAAGAATACTGGACTGGGTTACCACTTCCTACTAGTGGTACCCCACTTCCGACCCCTACTTCCAGGGGATCTTCTCAACCTAGGGACTAAACCCACGTCTCTGGCATCTCCTGCATTGACAGGCAGGTTCATTACCATTGTACCACCTGGCACTGCAATAACATTACGAAGATTAATAAATAATTTGCATCTTTCATGGCAAGTGACTTTAAACTCATAGATATTTATCTACTGGCTTCCCTGGTGCATCAGCGGTAAAGAATCTGCCTGCCAGTGCAGGAGACATGGGTTTGATCCCTACATGGGATCCCTGGAGAAGGAAATGGCAACCCACTCCAGTATTCTTTCCCGGGAAATCCCAAGGACAGAGAAGCCTGGTGGGCTACAGTCCACCAGGGGTTGCAAAAGAGTTGGACATGACTCAAGCACTAAGCAAACAAAAAATTTATTTATTAGTCTATCATCAATATACCTTCAATTATCAATCTCTTATTCATTCCTTCAACTCTCTATCTATCTATCCATCCATCTATCCTCCTTTGTGAGGGTAGGTTTCAGTGATTAAAAACTTGGGCTCCGGAGGCAGCAAATCTGACTTTAGTTCTTACTTCTATCACTTACTAATTGTGTGACCTTGAGCAAGTTACTCAGCCCCTCTGAGACTCTATTTTCTCCTCTGTTTCATGGAGATAATAAGAAATATTTACAGCTTTGCATGTAAACAACTACACAGAATCTAACACATAGGAAGTGTTCAGCAAAAAAAAAAAAAGTGTTCAAGCTCTTTTGGTAATAGCTTTTCAAGGATGTCAGACCTTCAAAAACAGCAGGAAAAAAAGAGACTAAAATGCCTGTAGCTCTGGCACATCATAGTTCATTTATAACAGCCAAAGACAGTGCCTACGTCATGGTCACTGAAACTGTGGAAATTATCTAAGTGTTATTTCATGGAACAATCATTTGCAAAGGTCAAATGTGAGCACCCAATGTTAAGCACTATGGGCAGAGGAGAGAGACACTTCAGTAAGTATGATGAAGGTGGTGAAGTCGCTCAGTCGTGTCCGACTCTTTGCGACCCCATGGACTGACAGATACAAAAGAGATTTGTACAAGTGTTAAGATACAGGGCAGGGCTTCCCAGATGGCTCAGTGGCAAAGAATCTGCCTGTCAACGGAGGAGCACTGGCTCTATCCCTGGCCGGGAGGACCCCACATGCCACAGTGCAACTAAGCCTATGTCTCACAACTACTGAGCCTGAGCTCCAGAGCCTGGGAACTGCAGCTTCTGAAGCCTGTGTCCCCGAGAGCCCATGCTTGGCAACGAGAGAAACCACCGCAATCAGAAGCCTGTGCACCAGAACCAGAGGGACGTCCCTGCTTGCTGCAACTGAAGAAAAGCCCACGAGGCAATGAAGACCCAGCACAGCCATTAAAAAAAAAAGATACACGGCAGAGTGACACACAACCTCTGGTACTGGGCAAGACTTTCAGAGGGTTGACTCCTGAATTGGGTCTTGAAGGATAAATAGGAGTTCACCATAGAGAAAAGAAGAAGAGAGGCATGCTTGGGCTCTGTTCTCAGTATTCCTGGCAAGCGGCCTGCACTGACTCTCACAACCAGCAGGTTTCTGGAGAAAACTGCTGTTAAGCTGCAAACTTTAAGCAGATGTGCATGGCAGGCACCAATTCTCACACTGCTAGAGATCAGATACTAATATCTACATGTTCCCCAAATCTATACTGAAGAATTGCAAGAGAGACAGTCAGTACTCAGGGAGGCTGGTCTTAAACTCTGTAAGGTGGTGATACTGTCTAAGAAATTCGATCCAGAATATCAACAAAGTTTTAAAATTTTTATCATAAAGATAGAGCAACATAGAAGCCCTCACATGAAGCAAAGATGCAGGATACTTAAAGATGCAGATATTTAAAATACTAAATATATATCAGTGGAAAGTACACAAAAGTCAGAAAGGAAAAGGTTAACAACTATTTCGAATTCAGAGAAAGGAACTGTGTTGAGTCACCCTGTGAAAATGAATTCAGTATTGGGAATGAGTGATGCTCAAGACAGCTGAGCTACAGCCTCATCAGCACCATTCCCGAACTCCAGGGGACCTTCCCTGGACCACACTGGAATGACATGTGGAATACACAAGCAATGGGTGAATCCAAAGAGCCACTGGTTTTCTCTGCGTGCTGGGAGGGTTTTCCTGGCTCAGAAAAGCAAAGTGCCCAGGCCTAAGATGCAGAAGAATAAAGAGACTCCAATACTTGGCCTCCTGGCACAATGGAATTAAAAGTAGGCCAGCTAGGCATCTTGGGCACTGAGCTATAATACAAAAAGTGCCAAAATATCCTATGAAGATAACAGAAACACAGGGCTAGCTAACTCAGGTTTCCACACACAGTTTCCATAATTGGCAGGAACTGATTGGTTCTAATCCCTGAAAGGAAAGAAGAGTCTTCAAGAGAAAACAAAGGGAAAAATGAAACCTCCCTAGGTTTCATTTAGCTAGATGATCAAATGTTCCTGCTTGACTAGGAGATTTCCAGTTTACACCTGCTATTTCACTATAATTATTAATAGTAACCCTTTCCTTCACAAAATGTCCTGGTTTTGATGATAAATTATACAGTCATCTTCTATTTAGTCTATGTAACAAATTACTTTAACAAAAAGATTGAAACATATACTTTTTGGCAGAAAACGTATTTCAGGATAATCAAATAGCATCAAGAGAAGAAAACCTTGTACTTCACAGAAGAATGCCAACGCAGACCTACTGATGAAAGTTGGAATTCTTATACCAGACAAGACTTAATGATTGGAATTAAAACATCGGGTGAAGGGGTTATGGGGACCTGGAGACTACACAATGAGAAAGTCACACCACACAGATTGCTTTTGGTAGCAGGAGGAAAAACACCTAAGTTTATCATGGAGGCTGTCAGTGCCCAAACACTGCGGTGAAACTTAACTTACCAGTGACAGATAAAGCAGTGCACGTGATCATTTAGAGTATGTTCTACTCACTGGTAAACCTTAACTTACCAATGACGTGTAAACCAGTGCACAAAATCTTGTGTGTTCTACTCACAGTGTTTAATTGGAATCTGACCAAGCCTTTAAGTGTGACTTTCAGTCCCTGTTGGCTCAGAGGTTAAAGCGTCTGCCTGCAGTGCGGCAGACCCAGGTTTGATCCCTGGGTTGGGAAGATCCTCTGGAGAAGGAAATGGCAACCCACTCCAGTACTCTTGCCTGGAAAATTCCATGGACTGAGGAGCCTGGTGGGCTACAGTCCACGGGGTCGCAAAGAGTCGGACACGACTGAGCGACTTCACCTTCAGTCTGTAGAAAATCCAAGAGGCAGCAGAGAAAGTTAAATCATGCAATGAGGCAGCAGTCAGACCCAATCCAGGCCAGTCTTTTTGACATGCCAGTGAAATGAGAAACAGGCTTCTATTAGATTAAAAGACTTAAGGGACATAAAAACCAAATGCAGTGTGTTGTCCTAAAATCAACTGACTCTAAAGAACTTTTGGAAGAATTTGGGAAATATGAAAATGAACTGGATATAGAATGATAAAAAGGACTGATGATTAGTTTTTAGGTATAATATGGTATTATTTATTATGTAAGAAAATGTCCTTTTTTTTTTAAGATGTACACTGAAATGTGGATATATGACATGTTGTTATAACCTACTTTATGACTTTTGCATAAAAATATGCAAAAAGAAATAGGTGTATGTGCATACACACATATATCCACATGTATATGTTTAGAAAATAGAGTTCTCCCTATCCCCACCAAGGGAAACTAGAACTGTTTAAACAGTCATCACTTGCAGGGGTTGATATCAGCCTGTCCCAGGTGCTCCCATATCTTGAGCTCTAACAAGACGGATGTGCCTACAGAGCGAGCGTGTTTTTATGGCAGATGCAGCCCATGTGACCGAAGTCTAAGATGGTGGCTTTTCCCAGCATCACAGTGCTAACATGGGCCTGGAGTAACTGTCGTGGAAAACTCCTAGCCTTAAAGCAACTCATGGGTACCTGTCTGCTGCTGCTGCTGCTGTTGCTGCTAAGTCGCTTCAGTCGTGTCTGACTCTGCCATCCAGAGATGGCAGCCCACCAGGCTCCCCTGTCCCTGGGATTCTCCAGGCAAGAACACTGGAGTGGGTTGCCATTTCCTTCTCCAATGCATGAAAGTGAAAAGTAAAAGTGAAGTTGCTCAGTCGTGTCCGACTCCTAGCGACCCCATGGACTGCAGCCTGCCAGGCTCCTCCGTCCATGGGATTTGCCAGGCAACTCATGGGTACCTGTCTAGGAATCCACAAATCTGAGCTGAAGTAATGTCACTAGACATGTGGTAGAGCTTTGTCTCAAGAATACAGCTGCAGCAGCTGACCCAGGGGTCCTCAGGGCAAATAGGAATCTCTCAGAGAGCCTATTCCAGGGGCAGGAAGCAAATCGTTTTCTAATGGGAAGCCCTCACTCGGTAAGCACATCATTATCGGACACTGGTGCTCTGATGCCCTAGTCACAGGATTTCTCTGAGGGAGAAGAGATCTAGGTGACAGGTAGAGACTAGAGCAGGTGAGGAGCGGTGAGACAGGATTTATGCTGAAGTAAAAAGAAAGGGGTTTAGAAATGATGGGAGGCGAGAGGATTTCTTGGTGAATGTAACTTTTTAATGGAGGAGTTCCTCATTGGTAGGGGCCAGGAGAGGCATCACCGTAGTGAATCGAGAAGTGGAGGAGTTGAAGGAGGACCAGAGCTGAGGGCGAATGAGGAAACCAGCAGACAGGGGAAGACACAGTGAGCAGGGACAAGGACAAGGGGTAAAACACAGCAGCAATGTGGGGAGATGGATGAGATCCGAAATGGCAAAGGAAACAGAAGGACAGGGGGCAGCATGGAAAAGGAAGACAGCTGGTCAAAGGTTGAGGGGGCAGAATTTGGAACAAGAAAGAGCTGAATGCATCTTCTCATCTCTGTACTTACAGAAACTTACACAGTTGGAACTCGGGGAAGGGAGAGGAGAGAGGGAAAGAGGAAGGGGGTGGGGCGAAGGAAGGCAGGCAGACACAGAAGAGGAAGACACAGAGGACAAAGGAAGCCAGGAATGAGGAAGCACGCATTTCAGAGACACACGGGGTGGGTATTGGCTTAAACACGACAGACACGGTCTCCTGAGCATTTTGCGTCACTTTTCAGAACAACGTAATTCAGATTTACCTTGGGAATCCAAGTACTGTTTTGGCCAGGCAATATTTCTGTGGCTGACCTGAATCATAACTTATGCTTAGAACTAGGGTAACAGCGTGATCTACTTTACTGCAAAAACAGATCCCAATTGCTCCTGGATCTTCCCTGCACTGTTAAGCGATGTCAATCTCCATGTAGGGCTCCTTATTTCCCCTATAGTCCGGCCCGCATTCCATTCAACATACAAACTGGCCTAAGTCTCAACCAGTCCATTCTGAAGGAGATCAGTCCTGGGTATTCTTTGGAAGGAATGATGCTAAAGCTGAAGCTCCAGTACTTTGGCCACCTCATGTGAAGAGCTGACTCATTGAAAAGGCTCTGATGCTGGGAGGGATTGGGGGCAGGAGGAGAAGGGGACGACAGAGGATGAGATGACTGGATGGCGTCACGGACTCAATGGACGTGAGTTTGAGTGAACTCCCCAGGAGCTGGTGATGGACAGGGAGGCCTGGCGTGCTGTGATTCATGGGGTCACAGAGTCGGACATGACTGAGCTACTGAACTGAAGGCTGCTGAATACTTTCCACCCTTTCCTCTGTCTGCCCAGAACCAATAGAAGAGGGAAGTGCTGGGTTAACATAATTAATGGAGACAGAAATCTGAAAAAAACACTAAAAAAAAAAAAATTCCATTTTTCAGGCGCCCGGTTATCTACATTGCTGACCACATTGATTACATTAATCCAATGTTGCCAAATCTTTACTTTTCTTTTTATTAGGCAAGATTTAATCTAGAGAATTAACAAATCTCTCTAGGATACAAATCCCTCCTAGGACACATGATTGTGATCTACAGCTCACAAAATAATTCTGGAATGCATGCAAAATTAGACTCACACGCAATTTCCATGCAAAAGCAAATCTATCTATCAACAAAACAGTGGGTCCCAGAAAGCAGTCAAGGTCCTATGTCTGGAAACCAGGAAGTCTGATGTTTGAGAAGCCATAATTAAGTGTATTATTAGAGGTTCTTCTGTGTAGGTACTTTCCAACATATGAATAAGATCAGAAACTTGCATTAAAATTGATTATTATCAGATTTGAAATCACAATGAAGTACATGTTTGAGAATCACTGGATTACAATTTGGGGGAAGAGATGGATTAGTGAATGCAGACTCCTAGAGTCTTCAATTGGTTTTCAAACAGAAAACAGTAAAAGAAATACTCTCCCTGACTCACAATGCCAATCCCTTACATAGAGTCTAAATTTATAAAGCTGGCAGAAATTTAATATCTATACTTCCTAACTGTGCAGTCAGAATCAGATACGATACACAGGACCGAGAAGGTCTCATTGCAGAGAACCATGAAAGAAAAGAGGAAGATGCAAAGGTCTCCTGGAGGAATACTCACTATTTGGTAGAGTCAGATAACTGATATTCTCGTCGTCTGTCATAGCATTCCTGGATTCCAGGATCATTCCATAAACTCTTTATTGCATCTACATATGGATTCTCAAATGCAGATACCTTCTCCACATCAACTTCTCGAACTAACTGTGCATGAGCCTGTTTAAAAAAAAAAAAAGTTTTAATCTCCTTTCCATCGAAGAAAACTGCCTTGGCTTGCACACTGCATTATGCACAAGTGAGGTCTTTCCTCATATATTTGTTTTCAAACTGGTTTATAATAAAGTAATGCTGCTTCTTTTTTCTTTTCCTTAGATAAAACCCAGTCCCAAATCTTTTCCTCCAGAGTAAATGCGGAAGCTACCTAGAGATGATAAGAGAAAAGCAGACTATTCAGCTCCCATGGGAACAATGAGGATGGTGTGCTACAAATAATGACTATTTTCAGGTGAGATCATAATCCTAAAACAGTTCATATTATTAAAGGGAAAAAGACTGGGTTATTTATCCCCTCTATGTTTATAGTTTATTATAATCAAACACATAATATACTCAGCCCATGAGTGTTACATCTCAGCAGAAACTCAATCAGACTCAACTAACCAGCATTAGTGTCTATGACTCACTGTGAGGGTTAGGGTGTAAAACTACTAGAAGAACAGTTAATAGTAATGATTTGATTTTCACAATAATGACCATGCCTCCTCTACTCCCACACACCCAAATTTCCAATATTTACCTTATATCTACCTCCTATCTTATCAGATTGAAGAGTCTATTCAATTTTTTTTTAACACAGAAAAAGGACTTTGTTGTTTTCATTATATACAACATTTAGCAGAAAAGAGGTAAAAAGACTTTTAAAAATTTTTCAGCAAGATTAAAATCAAAATGTATGGTCAACCTCCAAATTAACCAGCATACACCACTGCCTAACAATCTCAACAAAATAGATTTCATAGGTGTAGTATACATGTAAATTATACAGTACATAAATGTGCAAACAACAGCTATAATAACTAATTATCTTGAAAACTGAAGGCAGATGGCTACTAATTTATTAAAACAGTCCTGATTTTGTACAGATATACAAACTTCTGAACTAGGTTAGCAAATGGCTATCTTGATTATATGATGACCTAATTATTCCTTCCATAGAGTTTGAAGCAGACAGAATTTAATAAATTTAAACTTGTGATTAGGCATGTCTGGTTCCCAATCTTTCTCTTCCTTCTCATCCCATAAGACGGAAAGGAATCCATGTCATTAGACTAATCTTTACTTAAATCAGGTTTTACAAAGCCTAACATGCCGAGATTGAAGAAACCACCTTTCTTGCTGGTTCTACTTTGACTGTGACCGTCAGATCTGGTAAGTGAGAAGCCCTATAGCTCTGCCCTGCACCCCAATATTGGAAGATGAATCCCTAAAATTGCTTTATGTACCTAGTCCCTGCCCAGACAATCTGTCCTATTCGAACAATCTGACTAACCTGAAGTCCTGTTTCCAAGTGTCACTCCAGGTGGGCTCAGGCCAATCATAGCTTTCCATGAAACCCCTGCTTTGAAAATATGTCACTGGTTCCCCAACGAATCCCCAGTGCTATGCTCTGCCTGGCTCTGTGGCACCCGTTGCTCTATGTTGATACCAAAGACTGTCCTGGTCCCACCTGCTCAAGTGGACCTCCTCTAAGCACAAAACACTGGGTATGGGGCATGCTCCGCTCTGCCCAGCAGGTATGTCTATACCTTATATCCTAAGGTCAAGCTTTGGGCCCTGTCCTTCTGCCCTTGCTCACTGAATACAAACAAGTCCTAATTCTTTGTGTCCTGAGATATGACAATGATCATGCATGGTATAATCCTAAATTCGATTTCCTGGCTACATCTGATTTACAGGGTTCTCTAGAGGATTCTGTGCCAGTTAGAGGGCCAGATCCAAGGCAGAAACGGGCATGCACAGGATGGTCTCCTACTGGACACACTCTGAAGACGTGGTTTTCATTGGACTCTGCTTCTTCTTTTGAACTGGATAAGTTACTTCATCTTTCCAAGATTCTGGTGGGAATCATCTTGTCTCACCAAGTCCATGTGTCTTATTACTGTGCTGCAATACAGTAGGTGACTGGTTCTCAAAAGGTGGTCCACATACCAGTAGCATTACTTGGGAATTTGATAAAAATGCAATCCTTCAATCCTACGTCAAACTTTCTGGATGAGAACCTGATTAACAATCTGTTTCAAGAGGGCCTCTGGATGATTCAGATGCACGGAAAAGTTTGAGAACCACTGCCAGCTACCAAGCATTACGTAGACACTAGTTGTTGTGGTCGTCATTAACTGGCTGGCCGGCCGTGAGATCGTTATTGGAAACTAAAGAGAAGAGGCCCAGAAAGGCAACAGCACTTCAAAACAAGGGGCATTACAAGGGCCAGGAAGCCACAGAAATGAGTGAAACAGGCTGGATGTAGGTAATAGTGAGTGATGAGAACTGCAGCACACTGAGAAACACAGACCCTAAAGAAAGAGGACAGCTGCTACTTAGCTCCAACTAATTGCTGCCATTGGGATACAAGCTGAGTGTTGCCAGATTTTCTGACTTATCAAGGGAAGCCAAAAATCTAGATCTTTCCATGAAATATCCCTAATTTTTATTCTTGGCAACGCTATAAAAGATAAAGTGTATCTGTGGCTGAGTTGGATCAGATACCAAACATTTGCTTCTCCATGGACTTCCCTAATAAGATTGACCAATAACACCATGTCCTACACAGAACCTGGGACACAGTAGCTGGCCACTTAACACATGCTAATGGGGAAGTAACTCTGCAGCACTTTCCTACAATAATATTTAGACAAACTATTATACTATCCATAGGGAGAAATGGCCGAGACTTCTTTGAATTGGGTAAAAGCTACATGATGACACAGAATAGTGTAGGCAATATTTAAAAACTGAATTTGATACTCATTACAACAGGCCAACCATGTTATATGGAAGGAGTTCTATTTCTGTTTTTAAGGTAGGGAACTTAGAGAAAACAGTTCCACAGAGCAGACACTTTTCACGATGATGATTAAATGTTTCTTGAACCCCAATGAAATGCTAGGTAATACAGAAATTAAAGACTTAGACACAGTTCCTATGAGGTACAGGGGTAGGTTGGCAGTAGAGGGAACAGTCCATATAGCTGGCAACCAAAGCACAGGATTATGTGCTCCAGGAGGAGAAACGAGAGGGAACATTTCCATTTCCATCTTTAATTTCAGTTGACTGAAATAGACAACATTCTCAACAGTTGTATAACTGAAAAGTCTTCCTGTAAAATGAGATGACTTTTTACTGTTGGAAATCTCCTCCAATTTCCTCTCTTGATCTACCTCACTGTGCTTTTTCTTACATCTGGAAGACATTCTCTATTCCCTTCTATACCTCTTTTAGCTTTTGTTCAGGCACCATACCCTATGCTGTCTCTTACAGAAAGATATTCCCAATGTTCCTCCTCTCCCCCAAAATGTGATCTTTGCGTCTTCTGAACCATGGAACTTCTATATTTCTTGACTTACTGTCTTCTAGACCATACATTGAAGGAAGGGGCTGTAGCTCCCGGCTCTCATTTCTTTTGGGGACCAGCACAGAGTGAGCAGACAACAAATATTTGTCAGATTTAAAAGTCATACATAAACCCAACTTCCTACAAGCCAAAGTCGAGTTTGTTAAGGAAATCTTCCACCCATTACCTACTCTCTCAGAACCACATAACCCTTAACAGCACTTACGTCAGTAGCTAGTGTATATCTATCTGGATGATATTTGTTAGTATCCTTCTCCCTAATCACAGTACAAGTTCCAAGACAAACTCAGTGTTGCAGTATCAGGGTCTAGCAGAGTGCCTGTCACTGATGCTCAACAAATATTTGTTGAATGAAGAATACAGGAAGGAAAAGTAGAAATTATACTGAGCTGGAAACGGACACCTAGATACTAGGCCTGGCTTTACACCTAACACAAGCAATAACCCTTAGAAGAAATTATTTATTTCTTTACAATGTCATTTTCCTGGTCTATAAATTATGCAATTGAAACAAATCATCTCCCTATGGCTTCATCTAGACATATACTCCACGATCATAAATAAATACGTCTAGAATACACAGAGCACCAAGGACTTATGATCTGTCCCTCCAGGAGCACATGATATTATCATTTATTGCAACAAAACCTCACTATTTCAAAAGTGCCTGATAATACAGGGCAGAACATGATGAAGTCTGTATATGAGTGATGGTATATTGGGACTGAACAAGAAGAACTCAGTATGGCCAGACAAGGTGTCAGGGAGAAGACAGGATTTAGCTGGCAGGTGGAGATAAAGATGTGTGATGAGAGGAGGAGGAATAGATGAACAAAGGTTTGGTAGACAAAATAAACATGGCACTCTCTTAACTGTGGGAAAAACAGTCTAGTGAGGAAATTTCATGCTGACTCTTAATGCAAATTAACCTCCACAGTGAAAGCTATAATATTAACCTCATCTGTGAACCATAACTAATATCCACTCAAATCAAATCCTGTATAAATTTGCAGTAGAGGTAACGAATAGATTCAAGGGACTAGATCTAGTTAACTGTGCCTGAAGAACCATGGATAGAAGTCTGTAATACAGAAGGCGGTGAACAAAACCATCCCAAAGAAAAAGAAAAGCAAGAAGGCAAAGTGGTTATTTGAGGAGGCTTTACAAATAGCAGAAGAATGAAGAGAAGTGAAAAGCAAGGGAGAGAGGGAAAGATACATCCAATTAAACAGAGTTCCAAAGAACAGCTTGAAGAGACAAGAAGGCCTTTTTCAATGAACAGTGCTTAATAATAGAAGAAAACAACAAAAGGGGAAAGACTGGAGATCTCTTCAGGAAAACTGGAAACATCAAGGGAGCATTCCACCCAAAGAAGGGCACAATAAAGGATAAAAATGGTAGAGACCTAGCAGATGTTGAAGACATCAAGAAGAGATGGAAAGGATACATGGAAGAACTGTATAAAAAAGATCTTAATGAACTGGATTACTACGATGGTGTGGTTAGTCACCCTGAGCCGACATTCCGAAGTGCAAAGTCAAGTGGGCCTTAAGAAGCATTGCTGTTAATAAAGCTAGTGGATGCGATGAAATTCCAGTAGAACTATTCAAATTCCTAAAGGATGATGCCATCAAGGTTTTGCATTCACTATGTCAGCAAACCTGGAAGACCCAGCAGTGGCCAGAGGACTGGAAAAGGTCAGTCCTCACCCCAATTCCCACGAAGGGTAGTACCAAAGAATGTGCTAACCATTGGACAATTGCGCTCATCTCTGACGCTAGTAACCACCAGTGAAGGTGTGCAGTCGTGTCTGACTCTTTGCAATCCCGTGGACTATATCCTCCATCCATGGAATTTTCCAGGCAAGAGTACTGGTGTGGGTTGCCATTTCCTTCTCCAGGGGATCTTCCCAACCCAGGGATCAAATCCAGGTCTCCCGCACTGCAGGCAGACGCTTTGCCCTCTGAGCCACCAGGGAAGCCCTCTGCGCTAGTAAGGTCACGCTTAAAACCTTGCATGCCAGGCTTCAGCATTACGGAAGCCAAGAACTTCCAGATGTTCAAGCTGGGTTTAGAAAAGGAAGAGGAACTAGGGATCAAACTGCCAACATTTGCTGGATTATAAAGCAAGGGAATTTCAGAAAAACATCTATCTGGGTTTCATCGACTACAGTAATGCCTTTGACTGTGTCGGTCAGTCAGTCAGTTTAGTCGCTCAGTCGTGCCCAGTTGTTTGTGACCCCATCAATCGCAGCACGCCAAGCCTCCCTGTCCATCACCGACTCCTGGAGTTCACCCAAACTCCTGTCCATCGAGTCGGTGATGTCATCCAGCCAGCTCATCCTCTGTCGTCCCCTTCTCCTCCTGCCCCCAATCCCTCCTAGCATCAGAGTCTTTTCCAATGAGTCAACTCTTTGCATGAGGTGGCCAAAGTATTGGTAGATCATGACAAACTGTGGAAAGCTCTTAGAGATGGGAATACCAGACCGTCTTACGTGTCTCCTGAGAAACCTATATGTGGGTCAAGAAGCAAGAGTTAGACCCTGTATGGAACAACTGATTGGTTCAAGAAAGGAGTACAACAGGCGTGTCTGCTGCCACCCTGTTTGTTTAACCTATACATTGAGCACATCAAGAGAAATGCCAGGCTGGATGAGATATAAGCTGGAATCAAGATAGGTGGGAGAAACATCAACAACCTCAGATATGCAGATGGTACCATTCTAATGGCAGAAAATAAAGAGGAATTAAGAACCTCTTGATGAGGGTGAAGGAGAGTAAAAGATCTGTATTAAGACTAAATATTAAAAAAACTAAGGCCATGGCCTCCAGTCCCATTACTGCATGGCAAACAAAGGGGAAAAGGTGGAAGTAGTGACAGATTTCTTCTTGGGTTCCAAAATCACTGTGGACTGTGACTGAAGCCATGAAATCAGAAGATGATTGCTTCTTGGCAGAAAAGTGATGACAAGACAGTGTGCTAAAAAGCAGAGACATCACCCTGCTGACAAAGGTCTGCATAGTCAAGGATATGGTCTTCCTAGTGGTCATGTATGATTGTGAGAGCTGGACCGTAAAGAAGGCAGAACAGCAAAAAATTGCCACCTTCGAACTGTGGTGCTGGTAAAGACTCCTGAAAGCCCCCTGAACAGCAAGGAGATCAAACCAGTTAATTTTACGGGAGATCAAGCCTGAATATTCATGAAGCTGAAGCTCCAGTATTTTAGTCATCTGATGCAAACAGACGACTCATTGGAAAAGTCCCTGACGCTGGGAAAGATCAAGGGTAGAAGGAGAAGAGAGTGTCAGAGGATGAGATGGCTGGACAGCATCACTGATGCTATGAACGTGAACTCCCACCAACTCTGGGAGATGGTGAGGGGCAGGGAGGCCTGACATGCTGTGGTCCATGGAGTTGCAAAGAGTCGGGCATGACTAGGTGACTAAATAATAACAACAATGAACCATAACCAGTGTTCACCATCTATGAAAGGATACTGGCCTCAAAAAATGCAAAGATCATTACTTTGCCTTCATCCAGGTCTGAATTTCTAAGTCACTTTATTGCCTCCTAAGCTTTGTTTTTTAATTCTATCCTTGCTGTTTTGTAAAATGACATTCAAATATAATCTACTGTAATTTGCATTTATGTAAGAGCTTTCACCTGAAGTTCTCAAGTTATTTAAAACTATGACAGCATTTTACAAAATACACAGAGAATTTTTAAAATGCCTATATAAATGTCCTCAACAAAAGTGCAATTCTCTCTTTTTTTGGTAAAAAAAATTCTGTATGTGAAAAGAATATTTTTTAGTGTATTAGAGTAGGAAGATAAATTAGACTTTTCTATTTTTTCAAATATCAAATGTGAAGTAGTAAAAATCACAAGTAATTATGCAAAATTAACCACTTACTAATGAAATAGGCTATGATGAAAAGGAAAAGTCATTTCTAATAATACAAATAACAATTAAAATTGACTATCCTTTTTATTTTGAACACCGTACATAAAAAAGCAAAACAGGTATGAGTTAATTAATCATATAAACCAAATGCAAAATATAATTCTATTTCAAGTTACAGTTGAACACACTGGATGGAAATATTTAATAATGAATGTGAGCTTTCAGAATTCTTAGCAAGCTGGTGGCAAGCCTCAGAGGGAACATTGTGAGAACCAAGTAACTACTCTTAGGAACTCTGGCAGAATTCTAGGGAAAGACCACATGGAAACCACAGGATGTGCCAATGTGGTAATGTCTTATTTTTGTGATTCGGTGGTCATAAATCCAGGTAAATCTTAGGTCTGTTGATATTTCCAAGGCTGCTTCAGCAAAAGGAAGGAAGAACTGAGTTCCCACCACAGTGAGTCTTACCCTGCCCACAGAAGGCCAAGTCTTCAGATGAAATAAAAAAGATCTTATAGTCACTTTGGAAGGATTTTCAAAAACTCATTAACAGCTCAGGGTGGCTTTAGGCTGGAATGTCACACCTATTCCGGTTCCTACACTCCAGAAGTATAAAACCAAATGGTCATTTCCACATTTGTTGAAGCTCTTAGACACAAATATTCAGCTCATTAGGGAGCTCTATTTGAAAGTTTGCCCAGCACAGACAGAGGGCCTCTGATTTAGTAAAATCCTGAACTTCTGTCTGAGTATGTTTTAATCCTGAACTGAGAAGCACATTTTCTTCCCCCTACCCTCGGTGCTTATTTCCATTTTGGCATTTGATTCTAAATTATGGGGGGAAAAAAGAAACAGAAAACTCTCAGGCTTTTTTTGTTTTCTTCTCAAAGGAAATACAGAGATGGGATCAAATCTCTGCGTTGCAATACCACTTCCAGCCAGAACTGGTTGAACATGACCTTGAGCAAGCTATTTAACATTTGTAAACCTTTACTTCCTAATCTATTAAATGGGGTAACAACAGTACTTACTTTGATGGTTAAATGACCTAATGGATGTAAAACACGTAAAGACAGCATTTAACACCCAAAGCTGCTAATTGTTTAGAAAGCAAAAGAAAAGGAAAATAGCACAGAAAGTGCAAATGGCATGGTATATGCCCTTCTTAGCTCTGAGACTTTGGGCAAACTGCTCACATATATTTGCTCAAAGTGAAAAAACATTCTAGAGATCTTCTTGGATAATGGATATCAATGAGTCCTCAAATTTGTAAATACTCCATAAAATTTCTTACCAAAATCTTGGGCAAGAAACTGTCATTTCTTAGACCACTTCACCTTCCCTGAGTTTGTCAGTGTACACTTCTCTGTGACGGTGCACTGTGCACAGAGTGACAGCTGTTGAAGCATTTTCTTATGGGCATGACTGCACAACTGACAAAGAATAGCAAAGTCACACTGAGCTGCTGCTGGCTGGGTGCGCGAAACCAGTGACTCACTCCTATAGTACAGCCTCTCCACACTTACAATTCAACTCGTGGCTCAGCAAAATTACAAATTACTACATGACACAGCCTTTTGAAGTGTCTGATGACAATTTTGAATCCTGTATGTAATCTTTCTGTGCTAGGGATCTACCTATTCTCCTTTGTTACAGCACCCATGTTCCTCTACACACAGTATCAGAAGAACAGAGTAGGATGTGTAGATGCTCAAGACCCTTATAAAAATGTCTTGGTATGTGTATATAACCCATGCATCCTCCTGTATATTTAAAATCATCTCTAGATTACTTATATTACTTAATACAACGTAAATGCTATGCTAGTTGTTGCCAGGGTACAACAAATTCAAGCTTTGATTTTTGGAGCTTTCTGGAATTCCTTCCCCCAACAATATTTTCCATCCTTAGTTGGTTGAATTTGCTGATATCGAGGGCCAACTGTACTGAATCTCTCTCTCACTGAGTAACCCAGAGAACCGAAGTAGCAAAGAGGAAGTCCAGGAACAGCAGCTTGAGAAGCAACCAGACTTCAGTTGTAACTGTCACATTTCAGCCCTGCATCTTCAGGCTGGTCTCTCAAGTTTCCTGAACCTCAGCTACCTCATCTATGACACAAAAAGACAATTTCTTTTAGGGTAGTTAGGAAAATTATAAGTGTTAACAAAATACATAAAATACAAGTACCATAATTGCTATGAAATCTTGTGCTATTTCAAAATTATCATTAATAAATATTAATTATTTCAACAAACACAATACTTATCTGTGTCAGGCAATAGACTAGATACTAATGAAGTGAATCTGTGTTAAGTAAAATGTTCCAGAGAGCAAAATATTCAATAAAATTTTTATTAAACTGTTGCATATTGTTCTACTTTAAGATTTTTCAAATTGATTATCATGACTTGATTTGCTTTTCTACAGCGAGAGGTTTTTCCCCCTGACAAACGTCTTTTTTTTCCTCCAACATAATTTACTTATTTATGGCTGTGCTGGCTCTTCACTGCTGTGCAAGGTTTTCTCTGGCTGCAGCATGTGGGGGCTACTTTCTTTTTTTTGAGGGTGGGGCTACTTTCTAGTTGCAGCGTATGGGCTTCTCATTGTGGCAACTTCTCTTGCCGTAGCTCCGCAACATGTGGAATCTTTCCAGACGAGGGACTGAACCTATGTCCCTTACATTGGCAGGCAGACTCTAACCACTGGACCACCAGGGAAGTCTAGGGTTTTATTTTTAATCTTTACTGTGGCATTCACCAAGGTAATCAATGATTATAAGGCACACTGCTTTCCCTCAAGACGTTTGCTGAGAATGTGTTTCTCTTTTTGGTTTTGGTTCACTAAAAGGTACATTTGCTTATTCAAACATATATTGGATTCCTTCCTTCATGGAGAAATACTCCTTTATTATTTAAGATGGTCTTTTTCTTTTAAAGAACTCCATCTCTTTCTTGGCTCTACCACTCTACCTTTCACACACAAACATTCTTCTATTTCGTCCTCTGCTTATCATTTTCCCTTTTCATGTCTGCAGGCCATGTCATAATTATCAGGATCAGCAACATCTGTAGGTCAGAGCTTGACGCACTATGGCATAACACACTCCAAGCAGTTCCAAAGAGTCTGTTGACTGATGTAATTACATGGTTCCATTATGAAGAATTGTGCCCTCAGGGCTGCAAAATCTTGGGATGAAATAAAAAACTGTGCACTCCTTGAAATGCTACTTACTACCTTCATGATTATGATGGTAATACACATGGATACATTATCAATGCTACAAAAAAGTTTATTTTCAAAGAGTTTATTCAAAGTCATAGTGACAAAAAATAAATTAGAAGATTTTTTTAAAGTTATACATGTTTACTAAGATTAAAAAGAATCAGATATACTTGTATGGCTGGTGTCAAAGAATATTTGAGGACCATTAGTTACTTGGGTTTTAATGGCTGTTTGAAAAGTAGGTTCTATAGCCAAAGTCAGATAACTGTAGTGTGAAAGTCGCTCAGTCATGTCTGACTCTTTTTGACCCCATGGACTACACAGTCCATGGAATTCTCCAGGGCAGAATACTGGAGTGGGTAGCCTTTCCCTTCTCCAAGGTATCTTCCTGACCCAGGAATCGAACCCAGGTCTCCCTCATTGAAGGGAGATTCTTTACCAGCCGAGCCACAAGGGAAGCCCAACTGTAGAGAATAATATTTATAAAAAGTTAAACAGATGGTGCATACTATAGGACTCAGACCTCTAATAAGATAATGCTGCTAGGAATCCATGAGTATGGGGCAAGGGTGGAGACATCACTGTATGACCACGGTAGCATTTCCCCCCTCAGATCAGTTGATGAGACCGGTGTTCTCGGAATCACACTTGGCAGAACAGTGACTGAACAAACACCAAGACTCCCAATAACCAAGTGGGGACTGGTTTTACACAAGCAAAACAACTGACTACCTGGTTCTCCCCCACGCTGGCATAATAGGCTAATGCCTGCTTTACAGATTCACATCATCCTCATTGTTGAGTTCACATTTTGCATGTGGTTCATTTCCTGATATTACATCTCAGAAAAAAAACATAATCATTTTAGCCCTTTGCAATGTCTGGGCTCCTACAATCTTATTAACCAGAGGAGTGTGCTGCTGGTTTGGAATTTTATTTTGTTTGACAATAGGAAAAACAGATCAAGAAGATTTCCTTGCCCAGCTTGATAGATGTTCAGACAAAGATGGAAAGAATAATGGGAAGGACAAGCTTTTCAATGAAGGGAGGCCCAGGGGTCCCCAGAAATTTCAGGATCCTACAGTTTTTCTGGGACGGCCACTACAAAACTTGACCACTGTGGCATAGAAACTGTGTTCAGGAAAACTGAAAGTGAAAGGCTCCTAGCCCCAGAATTTTGCAGAAGAAAAGAAATTCCCTAGAACACATGTCTAAAGGTCTCTTTAATTTAGAGACCAAGAAGTTGTTCCAACAGTAAGACTGTAAACAGAACCAACAGCAGTTATGCTTACTTGTCCAATGAAGAAGGGTAATGAACATCTAGAATCTGAATAGGAAGAAAGGAAGAGAAATAAGAGAATCCTATCTCACTAGGCACTCTTGGGGGGGCAAACAGTAATAGACATAACTTGTCATTTTGAGGAAGGACCCAATTTCAGGAAGATTATAGATAAGAATCAATTGTAAAATGTTACTATTTGGACCAGTGTTGAGAAACTGTTAACATTCTAATGAGACTATAATATAGTTTATGTGTGTGAAGCACTCAGTTGTGTCTGACTTTTTGCGACCCCATGGACTGTAGCCGCCAGGCTCCTCTCTCCATGGGATTCTCCAGGCAAGAATATTGGAGTGGGTTGTCATTTATGAAAAAGACTATTAAAAATAGTTAATGTTATGTATCTTTGAAATATTATTTGTTGACCAACATATCAGTTATATTATATAGGTATTATTACAATATTTTCAAACATAAAGTACTTTCTAAAAGAATAAAACTTTCATATATCCATATAAAGTTAAAAAAAGACTATTTTTTCAAAATGGATATATTGTATATTTAACTTTCATAAAATTGCCTGAAATAATCTTAAAAACTGCATTAACCATTTTAGGTTAATAAATTTGAAAATATAACATTTTCAATTGCTTCCTACTCTACAGACCTTAATATTTTTAATTGAAAAATATTCTCTCTTAGGGGCTGAAGACTCTGGTAAGCACGAAACAAATTCTGCTACACGGTAGATATTCTTAACTCTATTATTTTTTTAAATGCAAATTTGTAAACATTTCAGATCAAATATTTTCATAAGAAGTATCTCCTTTATCAATTCATAATATTATTCTTTCACAGATACTTTGAGGAAACAAAACTCAAGATTGGTAGATTATTACAGCTTGCCTGAGCACAAGTACAACTTGTATGTGAGCCATAACTAATTGCAAGTACATTTCTGCTCCATAGGCTTAATTTAATAATTGTTTTACCATGACATTGTGCACCATCAAACACTATATTCTTATCATTACCATGAAACATTTTTATCTTCAACATTTTTTAAAAAGCAAAAACACTTATAGTATTGAAAATAATAATAGCTATTTCACTTTATCCAAATTAACTATCAAAAGCTGCACCTGGATTCCACAAATTAAAAAAGGGAGAAAACCAAATTATCAATTGTTCGCAAAGATTTCCTTCTGCTAAGGGAGTTAACAGATGAATAGTTATTGCCTCATTTTTTTTTTGCACCTGCAGAAGAAAACTTGGAATAAAAAATGACTAAATTAACTTTGAAGGAAAGTCACTTGATTTAAATTAAGTCATGCTTCACACAGTAATATAAAAATGCGTTTTCTGCAGCTGACTATGCTAAAATGTCATCTTTGGGCACAATCTACTGAATATAAAGCTAACTGTTGAAGTAGATGCTGATATTTTTTTCAGAAGATCTGCATCTCTCAAACTTTTTGAGGTTGATGATATCACTTTGGCTGTAATGGTGGATGCTAAATATCAACAAGCTGTTTTGTATAAGGTATACATCACCATTCATTTTCTTGAGGAGCAAAAATTCAGTACTAAATTTTTGTTACATAGGCATTTTCAGGGTTAAAAAAACTTACTGTGGCCAAAAGAATTTATTACAAGATAAAAGCATTATCAAACAACAAAACAAACACTAAAAATAAATGATAAAACCATGGAAGCAAAAGCTATCAGACCACCATAGCAAGGCTGCTCAACCTGATTTTACACATACATTTCACATACACCTAACAATTTCCCACTGATTCTGCTCATTGAAGAACTGGTGTGTTACTGGAGCTTGTAGCTTATAGACCAGAGCACAGCATGAATGGCTAATGACAAAAGGTTGATAAAGGCAGCAACAGCATATCCCTCACTACTACTCTAGACACCAGAAGAACTGGCTATCCCTGGTCGCTCTTGTCCACACTTATTCCATTATTGGCGGTGAGTGCCCACACGCTGACTTTGGAAAAAAGATGCAGTTACACTGCATCTGCAAAGGATTTGGAAAAGAGCTGGAACATCTTTCAGACTTAACCAGCTGCTGAAGTAGAGAAATCTGTTCAACTGCACAGGCAGGGTTTGGAAACACTAAGCGAAAGTCTATCAAATCCATCTTGGATTATTTTAATGCAGCTACTAATAAGAATGCACCATTAAAAATGGGAGTGAGGGACTTCCCTGGTGGTCCAGGGGTTAAGAATCTGCCCTGCAATGCAGGGGACCAGGGTTCGATCCCTGGTCTGGGAACTAATACCCCACATGCCGAGAGTAACTAGGACTGCACACCTCAACTACTGAGCCTGTGCCCTGCAACTAGAGAGTTGGTATGCCACAGTGAAGATCTTGCATGCCACAACTAAGACCCAATGTGGCCAAATAAATAAATAACTAACAATATTTATTCTTGAAAAAACGGGGAAACTAGAACAAACGCTCAACAACTGGGATGCTGGGACAAGAGGTATAAATCACAAATGCCTCAGGCAAATCGGGACTCAGGGGTGACCTCTGTGTGAGGAAGATTTGGGGCTGAAGGTCAAGAAAACTAGAAGTGAGCTGATGGTCTGTAGACCTGCTTGCTCTTGTACAAATGATTTTTTTTTTTGAAAGCCGTTAACACCCAAAATTGAGAACTTTTCCATTAGACAGATAAACAGATTCCCTGCTTCTCTTGATAAACTGTAAGATCCAGCAACACTGCCCATGTTCCAGAAGACAAGAAGGCCACAGTCAGAAAGCTCCTATCTGCCTCTCACTACTGTCAGTAATTATAAGAAAGAGCATAATTATTTCTGGAAGTGAAGAATATCCTCTGTCCTGTTAAGGCCAAAACTACCTAATTAACTGAGTTGTGTCAACAGAATCTGAGCAGCTTCACAATACCTGCATGCTGCTGCTGCTGAGTCGCTTCAGCATGTCTGACTCTGTGCGACCTCATAGGTAGCAGCCCACCAGACTCCTCCGTCCCTGGGATTCTCCAGGCAAGAATACTGGAGTGGGTTGCCATTTCCTTCTCCATAATACCTTCATGGTCCTGAAGAAATCTGATTTTATTCTCTACCTTCCACCCTCAACTCCCACACAGTTTGTGTAATTTGTGCATCCTTAGTGTGATAAGGAGGCTTATATATCTGCATAAGAGGAACTGAGAATCACACTGCATTTGATTCCTACCAGTGAGCATTTTCTCAGTGTTCTGGTCACGATCCATTAAAAAATGCTGTGCACCTGTGATTGTCCAGTATTTTCCCCTCATCATCCCCTTAAATTATATCCTGAAGCCGTGGTACAATGAACTATATATGTCTGTATTATCAGTTCCCACCCACTCTGGTTTAATCAAGGGAACCAGGGCTTGTGTTAGGTAGGAAATGGTACTGTGTGGCTTGCGTTGTTTCAAGTGGTCAGGACCATCACGAGGTGTGGCTTTGGAGCCAGTGGGTTTCACCCATGCTTCCATTTACTTGCTTTGGGGCTTCTCCAAGCTTCAATTTCCTTATCCCTAAATTGAGATAATGATACTTTCATTACAGCACTGCCATAAAGCCTGAAGGTAATACTATACATGAAACAGCACAGTAAAAAGCACACACTAATGTCTCAGTAAATAGAAGCGGCCTTTAATTTGTACTTCAGATATGATCCAAGGGGAATTATGGTGAAATACCTTCTACTCAGCCTTTTTCTTACATTTACTGAACCAACCCTTCGAGGGTTCAACTTTGGGAAATCTATTTCAAAAATATAAAATAATTTCCATGATTCCTACCAAATACGCTACATCACCAACAGTCTAATATCTTAAGGAAATGCTCTTAAACTCTTACTTAAATTATGGATTATATACAGTATTTACAGTGACATTGGTGATTATTTTACAGTTAAAATTGTTTTTCCAAATAGCAGCACATTTTTATTTACATGCAAATTTTCTCATCTCCACAGGTAAACCCAAATCTCGTTACATTGTATTCATCTCAGTGTTGAGTTTTCAAAACATGCAAAGGTCATAACTTGACTAAAACTTTTTCTTAGACACCCAAATGGATATGCATGAAGATTTTATCGGATATTTCATATGTTCTCTTTCCCTTAAATTCTGATGAGCTTCCCATGACTGGCTGATTGGTGAGATAGCACATGGGTCATGAAGTAAAAATCAAACCAAATTCACCTTTATATAACTCAAAAAGATAGCATTTTCACTGCTTTTTTTTTTTTAAAATAAAAATGCATATTGCCTTTTTAATGTGTTCTTAGCTATATATCTATTTTTGAGAAGCTTTCATGTAATTTCTAAATTTAGCTCCACTTCCTTTTTCCTTGTACCATCTGAGCTATAATCCATCTCTGATAACATTCTGATCTTTACTCCAAAGACCCTCCCTAGAAACAGACTCTCAAAAAGAAGACTGACTTTCACTAACCTCTTCTTGCACGTAGTACAAGGTGACCACTTTCTTCCCTCGGCAGTTTCTGCGGGCATCATCTAGGCATGCTTTAAAATTACCTTCACTTGGTGGTAGGAAATATTAACTGTTCCAGAACATCAACATCTTTTATCAGAATGACCTCTTGCTAGGAAAATTAGTTAAGGGAAGAAATTCACCTCTTTTAACCTAAAGCAGATAATAGGTTAAAAACAATGCCACACATGTAGTTAGGGATTTCAGAACAGTTTATCTAGATTAATTATCATTCTATGAAAATGTTCTTCTCTTTTGATTTTCCACTCATTAATATCAGATTTAATACCTTGAATTATATAGATAAGAAAACTTTGGTAGGAGGAGGTAACTTCTAGCAATACAGCCATGCCTCATTATCTGCAGCAGACTGGTTCCAGGAGCCCCTAGAATACCAACTCTGTGCATGAACAAGCTGCTGATATAAAATGGTGTGGTACAATCAATACAGCTGGCCCTCTATTCATCCATGGTTTCTGCATCCGTGAATTCAACTGCAGATATGGTGGGTTGACTGCAGGCAGAAACAATCAAGTGTGTAGCCAGTAAACAGCAGCATAGAAGCCTCGCATTTATGAAGGAAATCACTGGTCCTAAGGAGCCCGCAGTCCTTAATTAAAAAGGTAACCTACAGATCTGGCAAAGAAAAGATACAGAGTGGGGACTCAGTCTTCCAAGAATCCTATCCATCCTTCCACTTAAGCTTTTTTTAATTATTCCTATCTTCTTGGTGCATTTACAGTCTTCATAAAACACTTATGGGGCACCAAACTATATACTGTCTGGCACTGCTATTTAAGTGCTCTGTGTTTATATGTATAGAATTTCCAACAATTCTGTAAATTACTTCAGGGTAGGGACTGCCTATATTTCTTATATTTTAGCACAATGCTAGGGCTACTCAATAAATATTCTACTATGGAAATGAACTGTCTTCCTTTCTTATGTATTTGTCCAGAAATGATATTTAACAAGACTGAGGATAAGAATACTTGAACTGAAGAAAGTAGGGAAAACCAACCACTAGACCATTCAGATATGACCTAAATCAAATCCCTTATGATTATACAGTGGAAGTGAAAAATAGATTTAAGGGGCTAATCTGAGAAATAGAGTGTCTGATGAACTATGGACAGAGGTTCGTGACATTGTACGGGAGACAGGGATCAAGACCATCCCCACGGAAAAGAAACGGAAAAAAAGCAAAATGGCTGTCTGGGGAGGTCTTACAAATAGCTGTGAAAAGAAGAGAAGCAAAAAGCAAAGGAGAAAAGGAAAGATATAAGCATCTGAATGCAGAGTTCCAAAGAATAGCAAGGAGAGATAAGAAAGCCTTCCTCAGCGATCAATGGAAAGAAATAGAGGAAAACAACAGAATGGGAAAGACTAGAGATCTCTTCAAGAAAATTAAGAGATACAAAGGGAATATTTCATGCAAATTTGGGCTTGATAAAGGACAGAAATGGTCTGGACCTAACAGAAGCAGAAGATAAGAAGAAGAAGTGGCAAGAATACACAGAAGAACTGTACAAAAAAGATCTTCACGACCCAGGTAATCACGATGGTATGATCACTCCCCTAGAGCCAGATATCCTGGAATGTGAAGTCAAGTGGACATTAGAAAGCAGCACTATGAACAAAGCTAGTGGAGGTGATGGAATTCCAGTTGAGCTGTTTCAAATCCTGGAAGATGATGCTGTGAAAGCACTGCACTCAATATGCCAGCAAATTTGGAAAACTCAGCAGTGGCCACAGGACTGGAAAAGGTCAGTTTTCATTCCAATCCCAAAGAAAGGCAATGCCAAAGAATGCTCAAACTACCACACAATTTCACTCATCTCACATGCTAGTAAAATAATGCTCAAAATTCTCCAAGCCAGACTTCAGCANGCTGCACTCAATATGCCAGCAAATTTGGAAAACTCACCACAGGACTGGAAAAGGTCAGTTTTCATTCCAATCCCAAAGAAAGGCAATGCCAAAGAATGCTCAAACTACCACACAATTTCACTCATCTCACATGCTAGTAAAATAATGCTCAAAATTCTCCAAGCCAGACTTCAGCAATACGTGAACAGTGAACTTCCAGATGTTCAAGCTGGTTTTAGAAAAGGCAGAGGAACCAGAGATCAAATTGCCAACATCTGCTGGATCATGGAAAAAGCAAGAGAGTTCCTGAGAAACATCTATTTCTGCTTTATTGACTATGCCAAGGCCTTTTGACTGTGTGGATCACAATCAACTGTGTAAAATTCTGAATGAATTGGGAATACCAGACTACTTGACCTGCCTCTTAAGAAATTTGTATGTAGGTCAGGAAGCAACAGTTAGAACTGGACATGGAACAACAGACTGGTTCCAAATAGGAAAAGAAGTACGCCAAGGCTATATATTGTCACCCTGCTTATTTAACTTATATGCAGAGTACATCATGAGAAACTCTGGGCTGGAAGAAGCATAAGCTGGAATCAAGACTGCCGGGAGAAATATCAATAACCTCAGATATGTATATGATACCACCCTTATGGCAGAAAGTGAAGAGGAACTAAAAAGCCTCTTGAGGAAAGTGAAAGAGGAGAGTGAAAGGTTGGCTTAAAGCTCAACATTCAGAAAACGAAGATCATGGCATCTGGTCCCATCACTGCATGGGAAATAGATGGGGAAACAGTGGAAACAGTGGCTGACTTTATTTTGGGCAGCTCCCAAATCACTGCAGATGGTGATTGCAGCCATGAAATTAAAAGACGCTTACTCCTTGGAAGGAAACTTATGACCAACCTAGATAGCATATTCAAAAGCTGAGACATTACTTTGCCAACAAAGGTGTGTCTGGTCAAGGCTATTGTTTTTCCTGTGGTCATGTATGGATGTGAGAGTTGGACTGTGAAGAAGGCTGAGTGCCGAGAATTGATGCTTTTGCACTGTGGTGTTGGAGAAGACTCTTGAGAGCCCCTTGGACTGCAAGGAGATCCAACCAGTCCCTTCTAAAGGCAATGGGTCCTGGATGTTCTTTAGAGGGACTGACGCTGAAGCTGAAACTCCAATACTTTGGCCACCTCATGCGAAGAGTTGACTAGAAAGGACTCTTGATGCTGGGAGGGATTGGGGGCAGGAGGAGAAGGGGACGACAGAGGATGAGATGGCTGCACGGCATCACCGACTCGATGGACATGAGTTTGGGTGAACTCCAGGAGCTGGTGATGGACAGGGAGGCCTGGCGTGCTGCAATTCATGGGGTCGCTAAGAGTTGGACACAACTGAGTGACTGAACTGAACTGAATTGAGGATAAGAAGAAAAAAATGACCAATACAGAACAGAGGGAACAGTTCTGCCCAAGAAGTTCGGAGGTCTGGTTGGGGCTCTAGCATGATGTTAGACTAGCTTCTTTTTTTTTTTTTAAGATTAGTTTCTTAACCTGTAGAGGTTAAGTACTGACTTCTGTAAATAAGTTATTGGACTAGAGAATGACAGAAGTGCCGTGCCCTTGTGATATACATTCAAATGTAAGTTAGGATGAAATTATTCATCCAGTGGTATTGCATGGACACTAAGTCAAACAGAACAGAGCAGGGCTCTGGACTTCCCTTGCCATGCCACATATCAATCTTTTAGTTCCTGGACTGTGACATGGTCAAGAGGGTCTCAGGTGATGGGGTCACTGAAGGAACTTGGAGCAGTGGCTATAATAGAATTTTTAAAAATGTTAACGCTGGTACAATGGATAACAGGTAAGGGCTGGACACCAGCTCTTTAAGTAATGTCTTTTGAGTGATAGATGTGCTTATTTTATTCAAAACCAATTATTCATCTGATGGTGCAGGACTACCTAAGAACTTACAATAAAATGAAAACAGAAATTCTTGTTTCCATTCCTCCCCATACTTCTAACTGAATCTTTTTTTTTTTTTTTAAAGGTAGCTATTCACAACTTCTGGCTTTCCTTCATGAGCATGAGTCCACCAGTATTCTTGCCTGGAGAATCCCACGGACAGAGAAGCCTGGCAGGCTAGAGTGCGTAGGGTCACAGGGAGTTGGACACGACCAAAGCAACTTAGCACACACACATGCACCTTGCAATGAGGAGCCCAAACCATACTACATGTCCTGCTTTGCTAAATAAAGCACAGTATCCAAGAACAGACCTAACTACAACCTTGGTTTCACAGATGAAGAAAGTGCTATTCTCTGTTCCCTGTGACGTGTGACAGCAGTAACATTTCCATCTAGGGATTTGAGGCCCCTCTGGACACGCTGCAGCTCATGGCATACCAGCAGCCCTGAGAGCCAAGATGATGAAAAGGAGACGTGGGGAGGGCTGATGTAACCCTTGCACAAAGTGGTACTAAGTATTAGTGTCACTGAGTTTTAGCACTTCGAGTGAACACTGGAATCACCTGGGGAACTTTAAAACACACACACACACACGTCTAGGTCCCACCCTTGGAGATGTTTAGATTCTGTTCATAACAGCTTTATTTAATGGTCTTAAACTTTTCATTTTACACTGGAATATAGCCGATTAACAACGCTGTGACAGTTTCAGATGCACAGCAAAGGGACTCAGCCATACATTCACATCTATCTATTCTCCCCCGAGCTCCCCTCTCATCCAGGCTGCCACAGAACATCGAACAGAGTTCCCCGGGCTGTACAGTAGGTCCTTATGGGTTATCCATTTAAAATATAGCATGTGCACATTCTGATTTGGGTTTTCCAGGTAGCTCAGCAGTCAAAGAATCTACCTGGCAATGCAGGAGATGTGGGTTCAATCCTTGGGTCAGGAAGATCTCCTGGAAAGGCAATGGCAACTCACTCCAGTATTCTTGCCTGGGAAATTCCATGGACAGAGGACCCTGGAGGGCTACGGTCCATGGGGTTGCAAAGAGTTGAACACGACTCAGCAACTAAAACAACAACATTTTGATTTAATTGGTTTGGGAAGTGGTAAGGTTTTATAACACTTTCCAGGCCGTCTAACATACAGCCAGAGTAGAGCAACACTGGTGGACACTTTGGTCTCCTGAGTATGGGGCACATAACTAACCACAGGGTACAGGAAGGCGCTATCAAAACCTGTGTGTTTAATATGAAAAGGAGAAAGATATTAAGTTGTCCTGTATTTAACAGATGGTGTAACAATGGTACCCTCTGATGTCTGATGGCAGTGTACGGTGTGAGTCCTGAGAGAAAGGCAGGAAGTTCCCAAGGAGTCTTCAATCCTTTGTGCATTTTCAGTGTGCTGCTACACACCCCCATTAATGTGTCCCCAGTGGCTGATGTAAAGATCCTAGTATCTTAAAGAGAAGAACACTGACAATTTCTAAGGAGAAGGAAAATAGCATGAGAAGTTTCCTCATTATGTGATGGCAAACTACTGACAAGAATTGTAGAACTCAAAGAAGAGTTACACACTTTTCTTTTATAAAATGACAAGTGTTCCAAATATGTTTTTTTCTTTGTCATGATGAGGGGTATGAAGGAGCAGTTTTGTTGTTTTTTTTTTTTTTTTTGGCTGATACTTTTATTAAAATAAACATATTTAAACTATCTCTTCAAGGCCAAAGAGCATTTTAAAAATGAATGAGAGAGAAACTGCTAGGAAACTTGCACTGTGGAAATGGATATTTAGAAATGTTCTCACCGTGATGTGATTTTGCTGTTAAAATCAACATAAGGTGTGATACCAGGTAGGAAAAAAAAAAAAAAACTATCTTATGTGTAAACTTTAAAAGCTTGAGTAAACCATAGTTTAAAGAAAGAGTTTTAGTGGGGTTTTTATCCCATTTGTTAAAGATGAATAATGCGACACTCTTCAACTGGTTTGAAAAAAAGGCTGACTGATACCCAGTAAGATGGAAATTTACTAGCAAAATTTCAATGAAAAACTTTCACATAATTGGTGAATGGGGTTGCAAACAAGCACGGGGATTTCATAGGCACAGCCAATGACGGAGCTCCTTCCACTGACGGTATGTATCTTGTGTGATATCTTTTTATTTATAATAAGTACTGACGTAAACTGAACTTAGAACCAGACCACTGAATCACTGTCACACAGAATTAAACAATTTTTAAAAACATTACATGTTTTACATCACAAAGAACTCAAAAACATCATCAAACAGAGCTTCAGTAAAAGTCAAAATAATTTTTATCGATGGGGTATGTGATTCCAAAAAGTGTGGACCATTTAACAGACCCCTGGCCTTCACTCAGCTGCTCCAAGATCTGATGTGCAGCGAGGAGAGAGGAGGCGCGCGCTGCTGTCTGTCAGGTTGGTAGTGTACAATAGGAAACATTAGAAATCCTATGCCAGAGAGTGAGCCATGGAGAAACTTCTAGAACTCTGCTAAAGACTGGCTTAGGAATCAAGCATAATTGCTTCAGCAGGCAGGTATACATTTCACTAGTTCAATGGACCTGTGGAGGGACTGTGCCCCCTGTTTTCATTGTCTCAGCATCTCGTATGATGATTTTATATGGTAGGTGTGCAAGGGATGTGGTTGACAAAAACAATGACTTTTGGTAACAAAAACTACCTTTTCAGTATATTGGTGGAGTCCACTTCTACTAATGGAACACAAAATCACCATTCTTATCATGGATAATGTGTTCCGAATCAATATCTACAATGGTCAGCCACTGGGAAGTGGAAAAATTATTAACTGGTCTCCCTGAATTATAAAAAGCCTCTGTTAAATATAGTACAGTGGAAAACTATGAGACAGTGTTCTGAGTCCCAGAAGACACCCACTTTCAATGTGTCAGAATTATCTGTTTCACACCCCATGTAGTAATGTTTGCTTTAGCTGCTAAAATCACTAAAACATCTTGTTCTTAATATTGTGCCTTTAAAAATGCTCGTACTGTTATATAGAGATTACATCTTATAGGATCACAGAAACGTTGTCTCTGCTTTTGTGAAATCTTGCCCTGAAAAACCAATCTTCATGCAAATGTATTAGGTACAAGCAATATTCATCAACAGTTTATATATTCCATATAACCTGGCCTTTGGTTCTTTTACAATGTCAGGGTCTCTCATGACCTAAACTAGTTGCATGCAACTGTCCTCACCAGCTTGCTTCTCAGAACACAGTAATGAGCAGAAGAATCCTCCACTGGCTTGGGACCACGTGCTTCTTTCACCTGAGGTGCCCCTGCTCTGGGTAACTGAGGATATAGCACATGTAGGTCAAAGACATACTTTGTAAAGATTTAAATCCAACCCCAACCTCAGGCAGCATTTAGAGCATCCCTCCGACCTTCCACTGCTTTTCTATCTTTCAATATGGGGCACAAAGATCTGAATTTTAGTAAGACAAAAACCTCACGCTCCTTATGGTTCTCCACCAAGTATCCATCACATACAACTACTCCTTTTCTTTTTTGCTCCCTGCTTGCTGATTCATGAAGAAGAAGAGATGGAAGAGGAACAAAGTAAATCCAGTCTAGGCTTCACCCATCAGGACATTGTATTTTTCCTCAAACCTAGATGTTCAATAACACAGGTCTTGCTCTAATTATTCACAATGGCTACTTGGTATGAAAGTTAGGATAGAGACTAGATATCCAGCTCTGTAGACCTATATATACTACACTGAGGTACCAACCTAGTGGGTGGAAAGAAATGGACGGGCCTGGTAGAAGATCAGGGTGCCTGGAGTCAAAGTTTATGGGAACAAAATTTTACTTGGATAAGTGAGACTTCACAGCATCCATATTATTAAAATGCATATTCAGAAAAGCACCAAGGAAACCCCAAAACGTAATCTTGGGAATACGCAAGTCCATAACAACAGGTACTTTCTGTTCCCTTTTCTGGGGAAGGCTGACTGAATGGGTATTTCCCAGTCCTTCTGGACTCTTTTATTTGCTATTAATCCTCCTATCATTTATAGGGGGTGATGTGGGAAATACTTTATTCCATTTTCTGTCTAAGCACCTACTTGGTGCCCAGCACTGCGGTAGGCACTTCAGGACAGACACAGGTGCACATGGTTAGAAAGACACTATAAAGACAAATAATAAAAGGAAGGAAGCTGCAAAAAAATTCGGACATGGAAGGGTTCAATTAAGAGGCATCCCTGAACTGCACATTCTGGGGAATACGCAGATCCTTCTCGGAGCTCTTCACAAGTTTACCCCCATGCTAAAATCTGTGACGCCCCCGGGGGAGGAAGCTGAGGGAGCAGGTTGCCTCGCAGAGTCATGTGATTTGTTGCACATGGTCCTGAGCCAAGGGGGCAGTGGGAACCGAAGCCTTGCCCATGTGCTGCTGGCCAGGCACACAGGGTCCACTCCCAGGAAGGCCTTTTCCATGTCACACAAAGGCACTGCCCTGATAAGGGCCCGCCTGCAGGAGAGGCAGCAACTTTATAGCCCATAGAGATTTCTTTTTTTGCCTCCAGGTAGCATTTACGGCATGTGCTAATGATACACTGTCTTGTGCTATTCTCATTTCTGTATTTTTATCATAGCCCTAGCTAGACTTCACTTGGGAGGCATGTCTCTCCATTGCATGAGCCCTTCCTTCAGGGGGTTCCCTTAGTTGGTTCTGAATGTCTTTGTTTCAAGAACCTGTTTGGATCAGAAGTGCAAACTTAACAACTGTGCTTTGCACCCAGCCACTGAAGGTTAATGACAATTACACAGGGTGTGTGGTAAATCATGTTCATTGCTTTCCACGGTTTTCTAGTTCACACCTTTGTACCTGGCCATGAATAGACCTGAAGCCATTCTTGAAAATATGTATCCAGGCTGAAAGTTTAGTTTCCATTTCCTCACACGCTCCTGCTGAAGAAAAACTGGAAATTGAGAAGTTTTTTTTAAGAATGTCCCTCGCATGATATAGCAATGGCTTTGAAGAGTGAGGAAGCAAGATCCATTTCCTCTTTAGGCAGTGAGTCTGGTCATAGACACAACTATTTTTAATCCAACATTCTATTGCTCAGGAGGCAATTTGCTCAATAAGGCAAACTGCAAATGTTTTATGTAAATCCTACAGTTGCCACTCTTTCTTTTGTAGAAACAGCTCTTCACAAGAAGAAGCTGATCCAATGGTTAAAGTATGAAAGGCTTGGCTGTTGTAGAAAAAATATTTTCTTCCAACATCTAGGCAAAGACAATGTCCAAAATTCCTACAGTCTGATAAAATTAAAACCACATGCTGAATAGTGTTGAGTTGGTTTTTCTTCTCACCCTCCCCCCCTTTTTTTTAACATGGAGAAAAATATGTAATCATACATTTAGAAATGGAGTACTGGATACTAATAAAGAGTATCAGTTTTTGAAACTGAGTGTTGAAATTCTCACTGTTAAAAAAGAAAGTAATAATATTTGTGCAATAATGGCTTCGTGTCACACTACAACTATACATTTGTAACTGCTGAAATAGTGAGAAGAGTTTAAGATTTTTGTCTTAGCCTTCAAATGCACAGCAGGTGAGTTTTTATTGAAGGAGCTGTTATAATATTTTCTACTTCTTCATCTTGTTTCCCTGTAGGTTACAATCATTTAGGGGACACACTGACTATTTGAGAGATTAATTATGACATACATTCAGTTCAGTTCAGTCACTTAGTCGTGTCCGACTCTTTGCAACCCCATGAATCGCAGCACGCCAGGCCTGCCTGTCCATCGCCATCTCCCGGAGTTCACTCAGACTCACGTCCATCAAGTCCGTGATGCCATCCAGCCATCTCATCCTCTGTCATCCCCTTCTCCTCCTGCCCCCAATCCCTCCCAGCATCAGAGTCTTTTCCAATGAGTCAACTCTTCGCATGAGGTGGCCAAAGTACTGGAGCTTCAGCTTTAGCATCATTCCCTCCAAAGAACACCCAGGACTGATCTCCTTTAGAATGGACTGGTTGGATCTCCTTGCAGTTCAAGGGACTCTCAAGAGTCTTCTCCAACACCACAGTTCAAAAGCATCAATTTTTCAGCGCTCAGCTTTCTTCACAGTCCAACTGTGATGGATGACTATGGTCATCCATACATGACCACTGGAAAAACCATAGCCTTGATTAGATGGACCTTTGTTGGCAAAGTAATGTCCTGCTTTTCAATATGCTATCTAGGTTGGTCATAACTTTCCTTCCAAGGAGTAAGTGTCTTTTAATTTCATGGCTGCAGTCACCATCTGCAGTGATTTTGGAGCCAAAAAAAAAAAAAAAAAAAAAAACCTGACACTGTTTCCACTGTTTCCCCATCTATTTCCCATGAAGTGATGGGACCAGATGCCATGATCTTCGTTTTCTGAATGTTGAGCTTTAAGTCTACTTTTTCACTCTCGTCTTTCACTTTCCTCAAGAGGCTTTTTAGTTCCTCTTCACTTTCTGCCATAAAGGTGGTGTCATCTGACATACACTATGAACTGTTAAATAACAGTGCTTTTTTATTCGGTTAAGGTCTGTAGTTCTTAGCAGATATGACTTTATACCTTTAGGTTACCCACAATTGAGATTTCAGGGCTTACAGAAATTTTGGTAAAGAATTTTAAAATTGCGGACTGTTCTTTCACATATACTATGACTCCACCTATTTTCAACAGAACACTGCCAAGATGTACATCATTAGCCAAATTTAATGTACCACATTCTGCAACGCCGGTTGATTTTAAAAGAATTGCAAATCTTATTTTGAGAACAAAGCCTGGCCCACATTTGCCTAAAGTGTCCCGAGGCAATTGGATTCCTGGCATGGATGCTGGCAGAGAAGCGGCCTGCAAGTACTGGAAAGGTAGTGATTTCTGGCATCTGGTAGGACGTAGTCTTTGGAATGAACAAGAAAGCTTGACCCACCTCCAATCTGCTCTTAAAAAAAATTTTTTTTAATGCCTAGGAAGATAGGAATAGTGAAGATCTACTTTCAGGTCCTTGAACTGGAGTTTTAAAAGAACTATGGCTTCTCAGGTGGCGCTACTGGTAAAGAACCTGTCTGCCAATGCAGGAGACCTAACAGATGCAGGTTCAATCCCTGGGTCGGGAAGATCCTCTGGAGGGCATGGCAACCCACTCCAGTACTCTTGCTTGGAGAATCCAATGGACAGAGAAGCCTGGCGGGCTACGGTCCACAGGTTGCAAAGAGTTGGACACAAATGAAGCGACTTAGCACGCATACTACAGGCAACTTCTTATTGGTTGAGTTTTCAACTTGAGATTAGCAAAAGAACACATTACTGGGAGAAACCCATAGATGGCAACCCACTCCAGTATTCTTGCCTGGAGAATCCCAAGGACAGAGGAGCCTGGCAGGCTACAACCCATGTGTCACAAAGAGTTGAACACAACTGAAGTAACTGTGCATGATACACATTCGTTACTAACTTTAGAGCAGAACTGACTAGTGAGGAGATGAACTCTAATACTTTAAATCTAATGACAAAGTACTGGGACAAGAGAATAACTTCTATAGTATCATTTTGAACCAAAGAAGGGAAACATTTTTATACTGAAAAACTATGTATAACCATATATAGTAAGGACAGAAAAATGTCTATCTTTGAACACTTACTGTGTGCTAGGCAGACACAGTTCTAAGAACTCTAATATAGAATATGCATTTAATCTTTACAACAACCACCGAAGCTAGGTACTATTCTTAGCTCTACTCATTGGGGTGGGAGTGGGGGAATTGTTAACTAACTCGCCCAAGGTCATTCACATAAATGGGAGAATAAATATTCAACCTTATAAAGCTGGTTCCAGAATGCCTGTATCATAATGATACACTCATAATGGAGAAAGAGCAAAAGTAACTTGTCTTTATAATTTAGATAATCTGAAGATAGTAATTCCAAGTTGTTGATACAGTGGAAATGTTTCCAAAAGTGACTATGAGACGGGCTTCTTATAAGATGATTTTAAGATATTGAGGGAAAAAAAGAAAAGAAAAAAACTGAGGTTTTTTTCATTCAGCATTATATACTTAGGCCAAAACAACCAATCTAAGCAGCTATATTTGGGGAACTACGGTTGAAGACACAGGAGTGGATGGAAGCCACCAGATGAAGTAAATTAGATCTGCAAACCTTTTCCTACACTTTTCTTCAAATACATTCATTTCCTGATCTCCATGATTACAGGCCACCAGGATCTATAAAGCTCTCTTTTCTAGCTCCAGGGGATTCCTAAATATTGGATATCCCGTGACTACACTAACTGGTCAAATTCTTGGAATCAGGAGGAATTATGAAAGTGATAGGAAGAAAATTCTCATGCAGATTACTAAGAGCAGAAAAAAACACCATTGTTTAGGCAATGTTAGATTTGAAATAATCAGTTTCATTTCTTCTTTTATATCATACACCAAACCTCTAGACAGAAAAATCAAGCCAGGTTCAAGGTGGGGAAAAAAATCTTACTGACCTCAGTCTTCTCCATCGTAATTATCCATGCCGGGAAATACTAGAGCACTGTCTACAAATTGAGGAGGGAACTGAACAAGATTTTCTGAAGACAGTAAGACTGGGAATATAGTACTCATCTTAAAATAAAAGTTAATAATACAAACAAAAAGTAAATAGTAAAATAAAAACAGAATCTGAAACAATAAAAACAAAACTACAAGATGTTTAAATTCATTGAACTTGAGAAAAGAACTAGTAGTAACTCCTGTATCTAGTAAGCCTACCATCAAAATTAAATGGTGGAAACTATGTTTACATTTAGCTTGACAATGTAAAAATAATACAGTAACCTTCACATACTGAAAGATGGCTGAAGGAGAAGTAGGTCACAGAATTTTTCTAATTTCCTATCTTTCAATGGCAGCAAGTAAACAGAAAAGGTGTATATTAAATGTACAGCTTTGAAAACTATTTCAAAATTATGATGTTTCTATTATCTTCTACTTTTATCAGGAGAAACTATTAGGAACTAATCTTCTCTATGATGAAATGTATATCTGAAATTCAGTGATTTTTTTTCAGTGTCTCAGTTTCTTTTTACTACTTCTGAGTTGAAGTAAAATTAAATAATTAATATACAATATTTATGTAGAAAGATATAATAAAGTCAATCAGTCTTTCTATCCATTTGGAATGATGTTCACCAAATGCTGATGACAGCTATTTCTCAAGAGTGGAATTCTGAGTATCCTTTTAAACTTGTTTCTTCACAGGATTGACTTAAAAAAATAGTGTATTATTTTTCAAAAGAGGAATAAAATCATTACCCTTAAAAAAGCATCAAATGTATATTAACTGACATGAAAAGGTGCTAAAAATATAATACTGGAACTAAATGATAGATTGTAAAATAGTGAAATGTCATTTTTAGTTTTGAAATCTATATACATGAAATAAATTCACACACACAAAAACAGAGCAAATAAGTAAGGATAGTTAAATTGATCTTCATCAGCATTTGCTGATTTGTCTACAAAGAATTATATTACTCATGCAATTTAAGATAAATAAACATACACATTCTAAATAGTAACTTGAAAATTTTTACTGGGGTGTAATTTCTAATGGATACTCTGAAGACAGTAAGATAGCACCTGTGAATCTAACAAGATGGAGGGAAAAAATAAAAACGATTGTGAAACAGCTTTTATTTCTGAGAACTGATTTTGTGGACTGAACATATATGGAGCCCTCTTTACAATCGTCATCTTTGAGGTCCATGCTGGCTGAGATGGAGACTCCCCGTCTCTCTCCTTTTGTTGCTCCAAAACTTCCATTTCTCTTTTTCCATTTCTCTTTTCCCTTCAGGTCTCCTGGTTGACTACACTATATTATTAGCAAGTGAATAACCAAAGGGCTTCCCAGAGGCGCAGTGGTAAAGAATCTGCCTGCAATGCAGGAGATGCAAGTGATGAGGGTTCAATCCCTGGGTCAGGAAGATTCCCTGGGAGGAAGACATGGCAACCCACTCCAGTATTCTTGCCTGTAAAACTCCATTGGCAGAGGAGCCTGCGGGCTACATTCCATGGGGTTACAGAGTCAGTAAGACACAAGACTGAGCATGCACACAAACAAAGAAACAAATCTCTTTCTGAGCTATGTTAGCCCAAACTGGAGTCAGATTTGACTGGTCAAAGACCAGATTTGATTGGTCAAGACCAGAAGACCTCATCAAGAATCTCGATTTTTAAAGTGAAAGGAGACAGTCGTTCAAATATTGAGAATCCTCCAATAGTTACCTGGGACTAAGATAATTAAAGGAGGACTGATAGGATAATTTCCAAAGGACTGGAATCTACTCTCCATAAATCATTATACCTCTCAACCTCATTCAGCGGGTCTGTGAGCTACAAGGTACCCAGAGTCCTGGCTGACCACGTGGAAGAAAAGAGGGTGAAGAATTTGACACTTCCAAATTATAGCCTTCATACTCAGGCCAGAGTTGGCTTAGGATTCCTCAGTGGATTTGGTTTTAACGACAGGCTTCCTGAAAAAGGGCACTTTTCACTTTCCAGAATGTGCTGCCCTGTGATTACTGAAATCATCCAGAGGTTGCCAGGGTCAGCCAGGGGCTCATGTGCTACCTAGCCTTAAACCTCTTGTGGGCCACGATCTAAAGACCCTCTATGAGAAATGCAAATCAAAACCACAATGAGGTACCATTTCACACCAGTCAGAATGGCTGCGATCCAAAAGTTAACAAGCAATAAATGCTGGAGAGGGTGTGGAGAAAAGGGAACCCTCTTACACTGTTGGGCATGCAAATTAGTACAGCCACTATGGAGAACAGTGTGGAGATTCCTCAAAAAATTGCAAATAGAAATGCCTTATGATCCAGCGATCCCACCGCTGGGCATACACACCGAGGAAACCAGAACTGAAAGAGACACGTGTACCCCAATGTTCATTGCAGCACTGTTTATAATAGCCAGGACATGGAAGCAACCTAGATGTCCATCAGCAGATGAATGGATAAGAAAGCGGTGGTACATATACACAATAGAGTATTACTCAGCTATTAAAAAGAATACATTTGAATCAGTTCTAATGAGGTGGATGAAGCTGGAGCCGATTATACAGAGTGAAGTAACCCAGAAAGAAAAACACCAATACAGTATACTTACACATATATATGGAATTTAGAAAGATGGTAATGATAAACCTGTACGCAAGACAGCAAAAGAGACACAGATGTATAGAACAGCCTTTTGGACTCTGTGGGAGAGGGAGAGGGTGGGATGATTTGGCAGAGTGGCATGTAACATGTATGATATAAGTGAAACGAATCGCCAGTCTAGGTTTGATGCAGGATGCAGGATGCTTGGGACTGATGCACGGGGATAATCCAGAGAGAAGGTGTGAAGCGGGAGAGGGGAGGTGGGGGTCGGGATTGGGAGTTCATGTACACTCGTGGCTGATTCATGTCAATGTATAGCAAAACAAATACAGTGTTGTAAAGTAAAACAAACAAAAAAATTAAAAAAAAAAAAAGACCCTCTATGGATAGGAGAGAACCAGGAGGGTAGGTAAGTGCAGTTCTGATGGTAAGAGTTAATTCTACCTTCCTTGGCAAAAACATGTGATTAGATTTGGATAATGGGCAAGGTTTCCTATTAAGAAATAACATCTTACTCCACATAGTGGGTTAGAAACATGAATGTTATCCTCACCTTTCTGATAAGAGTGCTGAAAAACACATAAGAACTTTGAATTTAATTAGTACATTAACTTAGCAATACTCTAGCATTCTTGTGCCCAATTTATGATGATAGGGAGGCTTTGTTTTTTCATCACTGCTGAGATTTCTGAGAGGGACAGGTTCAACTTTTGACTGTCTGTTTTATTTTCTTCACCAGCAACTGGAGACCTTTTCAAATGACTCAGTGATTCATCTTTAGTTAATTTTTCCTAACTGGGAACCTGGACATTTCTCTCTGCAAATGCTCGAGAAGGACCTGTTTCATTTTTTAAAGAAAATGTTACAGCTCTTCCTTTGCCATTCTGGATACACAGTGCACTCAGTCAACGGCTGATTGAATAATTTTTTAAAAAATACATAGTCTGGTACTATGAAAAAATTAATGTACTTCTAAATAGAACATTTCCTTCAGTGTAAAAAAAAATGGATTAGCATGTAGATAGGTGAGGTGAAGTCGCTCAGTCGTGTCCGACTCTTTGCGACCCCATGGACTTCTCCGTCCATGGGATTATCCAGGCAAGAATACTGGAGTGGATTGCCATTTCCTTCTCCAGGGGATCTTCCCGACCCAGGGACCGAATCGGATCTCCCATATTGGAGGCAGACGCTTTAACCTCTGAGCCACCAGGGAAGCCCATGTAGATAGGTACAAATTATTATCTCAGTTCTCATTCTGGATTGGGTGTTTGGTGCAAATGTGTGCAGTTTATTATGTTTTCTAACATTTTAGGTAGAGTCTTATGTCTTAATCAAATATTTTAAAACAAAAAAGTGAATGGGCAAATGATCAGTCTTCCATCATTAATGTTCAAGTCTAGGTCATGTCACTGTGCCAGTTTCAGGGAAGGGGTGAGAGGAAATGAGGTGCTCATGGACTTAAGTTGGCAGCGGCAGTTCCTTTTTCTTGAAGCCCGAGGTCACAACTCAGATTCCTCCTGTCCCTTCAGGGACAGCACTGGAGGCAGCACAGGAACAAGGCAGCAGGCAAGGAGAACAGATCAGACTTGGCTACACCTGATCACTAGAAAGGCCTCTCAACTGCGGTGAGACACGGTAGAGGAACACCGCTCCTTCTGCAGTGGTTGCCTAGTCCCTCCTGTACACTTGCACGCCCAGATCTTATGCCTCATGCATTCATGTTTAAAAAAAAAAAAACTCAGCCCAGCCAAAAAGGACTGAAGCACAGACCCACACATAAAAAATTTTCAATAATATTTTCTGCCTCCTATGGGAGTTTATGCTGACCTATAAAAGAAAAAACTCTCTGTACACATAACACACATATTAGAGAACCTTTCTTAACTGCTTTGTGGTGAGAGATTGGCATTAAAAATAGACATTGGAAGCATTTAAATAAAAAATTATCCAGCATCTCATATTGAAGTCAAATTTTGCATTGACATATCCTGCAAGGGCAAATGGGAGGGGAAAAAAAGGCCAAATCTTTCAGCATATATTTAAAACAGCATGGCCACAGAGAAATGATTGGCAAAGGAACAATCATCATTCTGTAATTTTCACACAATAAATTGGGGAAAAATCACTGCAATTTGGTATAAATGTCCTTGTCAGGTGTATTTCTCAGAGTAGCCATTATATTTTTTCTCATTTTTTTTCCCTTTCTTGCCTTTGACTTAGTTGCATTCTAGAATTTTCACTTGAAACAGATCTACAATAATCATTATTACTTTGTTCCAGATATATGAAGGGTTATTATACCGAATTATTAGTAAGTAATTAAACACAAAAAATGAGTTAGTAAAACAAAATCATATGTAATTTACACCAGCTTTTAGAATGATAGCTTGGCACTAATAAACGTCCTCTGACAAAGAATGACTTCATTATAAAAATGACTGATTAGGTACCACCCTTCACAGTGAGATTACATTTTTACTTATTTAAAAATTTTATTTATTTTTGGTCACATGGTACAGCATATGAGATCCTAGTTCCCCAACCAGGAATTGAACCCACATCCCCTGCCTTGGAAGGGCTGAGTCTTAACCACTGGACCATCACGGAAATCCCCAACACTGTTTTTAAAAACAATGAGAAACTGAGGTACCACGGGTGCCCAGTAGTTGAGGTTGAGGTAAAAAAATTTGGTCTGTATACTAAAGTTGGGAATACCTTTCAAAGCCATGGCTTCAGTTATGTTATTCAGGAGGCTCTGTGTGATATACAACAAAATCTTTAAAAAAATAAGAATAGCCCTTTTACTCATCCATAGATATATCAATGACTATTTGACTTGGGAGTTTCACTTTAAATAAATCAAACCCTCCTAGGAGGGCTCATAGGCCTCAAGAAATGATATGAAATTGAACTTCCTGAGGATCTTTCCCCCGACAGCAGATGTCACAATTCAGCAATGTCCCCCAGCCCCTATACTGGCTTCCAGTTCCAACCTCTCCTGTTCTAAGGAGGTGTGGGAGTATCTGCTGCTGACCTTGAACTAGGATGGGAGCTACAATCCAGTCTCCAGTGCTCTAACCGAAGTGAGGAAAGCTGGATTGAAACTATCAAATGTGTTCCCTCTTTATGGCCTGATCAATCCCGAAAGTACAGTATGAACAGAAGAACACAGACTCAACAAACAACATTCCTTGGCTGAGAATATGACCCAGTATTCATCAAAACCAGTTTCAGCATGTTACTGGGTAAAATGTAGAAAGAAGCCTGGTGAATATTTGGGGATGGAAAACAACTATGTTTTGAAAAAATGAGATTTTTCTTAATTCTGATTTCTATTTGTTATGTTTTGAAGATGTTTCATTGAAGACTGCCTAGAGAGGTAGGAAAGTGGAAAGATCATGCTGATGATACACACCGTACAAGGCTGGGAGTGCTGGGACCCTGAGACATCTGCCTGCTACTCCACATGCTGCTGACCCTGGACCTTGGGATTCTCTCAGTCTTGGCAGGAGAGCCCCTCCACTTCCTCAGAGACCAGGTGAGTGGCTCAACCAAGCTGAGCTGGCGTCACTTTCCAGGGATGCTCTGATGAGGCTCTAACGGATATGTGCACCTCTGCCAGGCTCCCAGAATTCTGTAGGTAACCTCACTGCAAGGATACTCATTATGAGAGGCACCACGTCGACCCGCAACTTCTATTACACAGCAATGTCTACGGTATGGAAGAGAATATCAACCCCAAGTTCCAGTGGGTTATGGTGTATAACGGGCCCCCCTTAAGCCTTTCCTGAGCAGAAAACAATGAGACGTACTAAGGGTTTCACCTCTAAAATGATTCCACCCCTGGGCAAGAGGACAAGGAGGCAGAAAAGGGTTCCTCATCCTTTTCCTTAACCACCCCCTCCACTCTGATTCTTCCCCCACTAAAATAAAGTCTAGAGAGAAAAGGATCCATTCAGCTGACTGAACAGATGTTTATGTTATTCTTTGTATTATTTTTCCAGGGACATGTGTGTTTTGACCAGAGACAAATGCAGAGAAATAGAAGAAACCATCCGGATAAATTCTAATTGGAACATTTCAGGCTTCAGCTGCTAAATGTAGGATGGATCCCTCACATTCTGAAAATCAGAAATTATAGAAAGAAATTAAAAATGGAAGATGAATATTTGAACCATCTCTCTGTGTGCCCTTGGGCAAGTCATATCATAACTCTGTATCAGGTTATTTTAATGTATAAAATAAAATTAGAAATCTTTTCAAAATCTATTTTATCTACCTCATCATGAAAGTATAGGATGAGGCGAGATCCTAAAGAATGTTTGAACCTCTGTGTGATACTCTAGCATCAGCTTATTTTTTAGTTTGTCAAGGCTGTGACTCGGGATTATAACTCAAAGGCTAAAGTTGTTAAAACCATCCATTTTTACATTGGTTCTTGGTGCCATCTTGTTAGAAAATTTAAAATTATATTCCATTTCACTTCCCCTAATAATAACGTCTACTGTTTGCTCCTTGTAATAAATCAGTGGCAAGTGTCAAAAGCAACTGTGGAACCTAAGCTGGGGTTGAGTCTTCCCTTTTAAACACAATTTTCTGGTGGCAAATTCCTTCAGTGAATATACTTTCACTATAAACTTGAGGTGGACTCATAGAAATTCCTTAAAATCCATCTGGCACCAAGAACAGATGTAGATTAAATTGGTATGTTCACACCAGAAACAACACAAAAATCTACCCAATTCCTCTGTGGACATTATTTTTAAGAAATAGCTTCACCTGAGCAGGGGTTATATCCTCACATAAACCCCTTTAAAAAAGTCACTCTCGGGAAGTAATTTCAAGTTCACCACTAACTGTAAGGCTTGTATCCACTCTGCAATCCATCTCTCTCTGTCTCACAGGCATCTCTTTATTAAAAAAAAAAAAAAGAGAGAGAGAGATGACCTCCTACCCAGGAACAGGGAAAGAAGAAAATATCCTTACTGTAAACTTTTACAGGGTGTAAATAATTAGGAACATATGAACAGTGATGGGTATGAGAATCCATCTCTCACTGTCTCACAGGCATCTCTTTATAAAAAAAAAAAGAGAGAGATGACCTCCTACCCAGGAACAGGGAAAGAAGAAAATATCCTTACTGTAAACTTTTTCAGGGTGTAAATAATTAGGAACATATGAACAGTGATGGGTATGAGAAGTCACCCCACTAGAAAGAGTGGTTCCTTGGAGTGTCAACCACAGAAAAACTAGGATTAGAAGGGTTTAGGCAGTGTAGACAAAAAGATCCCAAGAGAATGTCATTATCCACTAAAGAAAGAGTTGCTTGCCTGGAGTGGGAGCTATATTACAGTAGATTAGAGAGATACACAGCCAAGAGAGGCTGCAGACAGGCAGAGGCAGAAAAGGAGGCTGCTGCTGCTGCTGCTGCTAAGCTGCGTCAGTCGTGTCCGAGTCTGTGCGACCCCATAGACGGCAGCCCACCAGGCTCCCTGGTCCCTGGGATTCTCCAGGCAAGAACACTGCAGTGGGCTGCCATTGCCTTCTCCAGTGCATGAAAGTGAAAAGTGAAAGTGAAGTCGCTCAGTCGTGTCCGACTCCTCATGGCCCCATGGACTGCAGCCCATCAGGCTCCCCAGTCCCTGGGATTCTCCAGGCAAGAGCGCTGGAGTGGGCTGCACGGCCTTCTCCGCAAGGAGGCCGATCGTCTAGCTAGGTACCGCATCATCTGTGCCATCCAAAACGTGCTCAAACACCTAAGAAGGCCACACATCAGGAGCTCCATAGTGAAGCATGGCTCACAAATGTATTGTCTGGGTACACTCTGTTTACCCCCACCCCTCTCACCCTGCTCTGTTACTTAGTTCACAGGCACATCCGCAGCTAGGATAAAGAGCTGGCCAGGAGAGGCTGATCATGACAGAAAAGAAGAGGACTGCAGGGGTGAGATCTTCTTGGGTGGGCAATCCTGGGTGGACTGGTAGAGAACTGGTTAGGAGGGCACAGTAGTCACTGAGGGGGGCAAGGAGCTGGCTGAAATGTGGATCTTCTTATTTTCTGCTTTAAATAGGGAGAAAACAAAGATAAAGTACATATCTACTTTGACCTAAGTGTCAGGTTCTCGCCTTGGTTAGTCTGCTTGTGGACAGCAGTGTCTTTAGAAGGTAATATAAACCACATTGTTGCAGTGCTTTAGGATTAGTAAAGCACTGTTATATACATTTTCTCTAATGTGTCCCCAACTATAATTTTGTGAGCTGGACTAGGCAAGCGTATTACTGTGTATCACGGGTACACACACAACGGAGAAAACAGGCTGAGGAACTTTGATGGGATTCAGACCAGGCTTTTGTCACCAGAGCCCCCAGACTTGCCAGTCCTTGGCAAAGACCTGTCCGAGACCAGGAGGAACACTGGGCCACTAACTGGCCCGGGCAGAGGTTGTTCAGACACAAGAGCCGCCAGTGACTTAGAGGAGGTTTCTCCCTTACTAGGATGATCTTCCCCTGAGCCGGTTCGCCCCCACCCCCAAACTCAGACCGCCAGGAGTTCACTTAGCCTGCAAGGCAGTGGTCATTTGTGTCTAGAAACATCCCTTATTTGTTCACGAAAGGCCTGCAAATATTTTGGCAAATAAATTCAGAAAGCCGGAAAGACTAATTATTAGGCAGAGACAAACCCACGGTAATAACATAAACAACAAAGTGCCTTTTCAGCGCTGCTATTCAATGTGCCTTCCTGTGGCTGGTGCCACAAAAAACACGCCAGGAATGGCCTGGAGGGGATGGAAAGGGAAACGGCCGCTTCCAAGACCTAGTCCCATGGGCAGGCTGTGGCCCTCCCCTTTGCTACAGCAGATTCGGAGAGGAAGGGCAGCAAGGGTATGTGCAGGCGGAGAAAAATGGCTCGAAGAATGAGTTCCTTAAGAATGCTGAAAAGGGGGACATGCATAACTCTTTAAAGGATAAACTTTTTTTTTTTTTTAGGTTAGAAATAAAAGGAGTGAGGAGATAAAGATTTTGCTAAACTGGTTGCAAAAGCATGAAAACCAGTCCTTTGTCAAGACAGATCCCCATCTCAGTTCTTCGCATATGGTTGTGTTTGTATTGTGTCCTGTGTAAAATTGAGCGCTCAGTGGGGTCAACCTGGGGCCTGAAACCCTTCCACCATTCTGCCCACCCAGCTGTGTGCCTTGTTGAGCCAGGAAGAAACACCTTGTAAGTGGACACTTGTTTTCATTTGCACAAAGGCTCTCGCTGTGCTAGCAGCAGCCCTGACCTGGGTGGAGGGCTGCCATGTCAGCTTCTGGCCCTTTGAGCCTGCGTCATTTTAAGCAACAGAGTCACGCTGGATGTCCTGAACTTGAGTACCAGCCACACAGAGCCTTACACAAACCAGGTACGAGCTCTTTTGCTTGACTTTCTCCAGCCAGAGCAGGGAGAGCAGCCCCATTTACCTGTCTCCTCAGGGCCACTGTGAAGCCAATGCCCAAAGGCTAATCCTATTTCTTTCTCCAACATGTCCAGAAATGTCTTCCACTGAGTTTTCCTGCAAATTAACATCACATTCCCCCTCTTCATTTATGTTCCAAGGAAATAAAAGAAGAAAGAGTGTAACTTCCATCATGTGCTTCGTGGCCAGGGACCACTGGCCCATTTTAATAGGACAGCTTCCATTTCCCAAGCAAATCATACTCATTCTCAAGGCTAAATTCCAACCACGGCCACAGATCTTCAAGTCATTTCACTAGAACCTCACGGTGCAACTTTCCTAAGCAACGCTATGGCTGGCATCTCTGAGGCTGCAAATCAAATGCCAAATTGGCTTGCTTCCCCACAGACTGTTGGGACACAGGCTCCTGACCAACTGCAAGAGAGCTGGCTGCTCAAGACTGCTTCCAGAGTTGGCCTGGCCAGGGTGACGTTAGAATGACTGGTCTCACTGCCTTCTGAGATGACTGTTAATTAGCATGCGGGGAACGAGGAGCTGCCTCTCCAAGGAGCCAAGCCTCTGCTGTTTCCTTCTGAAGGACGTGGCACTGGCCTCTCGTCGGAGCCCACGTCTGCATCGTAAGATGCACTGGGGAGGTTTCTGGGCCCTCGTAAAGCAGCCTGGGGCGGGGGGGGGCCTGCTTCACGGGACAGAAGACCTTCCAAGGAGTTCTTTGCTGGGGAACAAGAAAGATGAAAGAACTCCAGTATCACTGAAAATTCAACTTAGAACCAGAGATAAATATTTGGCAGCAAAATGCAGTATGTTAAAGGCTACATCATTCTAGACATAATAAAGGGAAAAAAGGACAAATGTTTCATTGAGAATGTCTCAGAGCATCACATAAGGAATGTGTGGTGACAGGAATCCAGTCCATTGAGGAAAACCCGAGCTCAGTGACAAGGTCCTCAGCAGGCTTTATTAGGCACTCGCACCAAGCACATGGCTCAACACGCCGTGAACGAGAATGCATGATTCTCAGGATGGCATCCCCCTGACTCGAGTCGATAGCAAAGGACATCACTTATTTAACTGTGGGCAAGGATGACTAATGACTCTCAAGGGCTTTCTAGAAAGGAACATAGTATCTCATCGCACAGATGGGTGAATTAAAACATGACTCTCACAACAAGCATCCTAAAACTATTTTTTAAATATGATCATTTAGAAATAATGAAAAGTCTTTTATGAAAGGCTGTATATGCTTCATAGTGCACCAAAATTCCTAAGCTATAGGCAAAGCCTTGACACTGGGGTGGGGCTGGCAGTTTGATTAATGGTTATGTAGAATCTAAAATTTGCTCTTGGTTTAACCATGAGCCCGAGATCCCCCATCTTCCAGTTCCCTCTGTCCCTTCCCCCAGCCAAAGTGAATTACAATGGTCACCAGAACTGGCATTTCAACCTGTCCCCAGCCCACCAGCTCCAAGCCTGCTGGAACGTACCTTCCACTCCCCCAACACTGCACTAGCCCAGATGATCAAATCTGAGCGGCCCTTTTCAGTTCTTGTCTTTTTTTCAATATTTGATAATACTGACCGCTCTATCTCAAACCGTACTCTGTGATTTTTCTGATAATACATTAGCATCAAAATGTAGAAATGCCAGTAGCACCTGGTGTTTTTTTCTAGAACACCAATAGCACCCTGTCTTCTTAGCAGAACTTCCAAACATCTGCAAGGCACTCTTCTTGATGTTCTTAGTCACCTTCTACCCCAATGTGTCCTCCAGACACTTCCTGTTCATGTCCCAACCCCTCAAAGCAAGTCTTGTTTACCTGTCACAGGTAATGGCACTGTCATTCACCCAATCACCTCAGTTAGAAACTCCGGACAGTTCTGGCTCCTTCTGCCACCTGAACCTCATATTCTCAGTCAATAAGTATTACTCAAGTCTACTGCCTATCCACCTGTTGAGCTGTGTCCCTCCTTTCCACCCCCTCATCCACTGCCTTGGGTCAAGAGGTCATTCTGTTCTGTGTGGACCACAGCAGCACAGCAGCTTTGTCCTCTCTTCCTGCACTGGGGGAGCTCTCTTTGAAATCCGTCTTCCACACCACTATCCAAGAGCTCCTTGTGAACATAAACTCACTCACGTTACTCATCTACTCAAAATCCTCCACCTCTCACCCCAGTTTCCCACTCTCTACAGGACAGAATTTCCAATGTAAACCCCGAAGAACCCCCTGGTCTCCTCAGCTCCCACTCAGCACCATTAATTTTAGCCAAGAGGACCCCTCTCAGTTCCCTTGGCAAGCCTATTCATATCACCGTGCTTCTCTCTTGAGGTTCTCTTTGCAGTACAATCCCCCGGTTCAGCCTTCAAAACTGCCACTTGTCCTTCACTACCCAAATCAAATGGCTCCTTTTCTCTGAAGTCTTTCCCTGCCCCTCACCATGCCCACTCCCAAGCAGTCACTCCTGTCCCTTTACTCCTTCAGTAAATGTGCATCTTCAACTGGTCAGCCTCACATAAGATGCAGGCTGGCCGGAGGACAGAGACCACCACTTCTCTTTCCTCTTCTCTCTAGCTCCTAAAGTGATCAGCACCTTTTAAACTATAAATAAACAGTTACTATAAAAAAGAGAAGATGCTGCCCATCTTAGACCTTCATGGGTATATGTAAATTTACATCCTTTATCTCTCCATCCAAACCTGTGATGGGAATGCACACACACATGTTCATTTCACTCAACAAGCACAAGTCTAAGATGGGGAAGGAGCGGCAAGGTTGTACAGTTAACCTAACATCTAGAAGGCAAAGATTCAGAAACCCAGATTTTCAGATAAAAGATCTGCCTTTTTCCTTTATGACTGACAAAAATTTTCTGCAATAAAACTCCCTAGAAACAAAATTGGAAACATTCAGGATAAGTCTTCTGAAATGTATCATTACCTAGGTATTTGGATATTACCATATGAGGAGTCAAGATCTCTGGTCCCATGAAGAGTATACACAACACGTGCTCTAAGGTCATTTTTGTCCTTACTAGAGGTCACTGAAAAGGACCCAAATTCAACGGGATGGGTAGATTACATTGTGTGCATGCTCAGTCGTTTCAGTTGTGTCTGACTCTCTGCAACCCTAGGGACTGTAGCCTGCCAGGCTCCTCTGTCCATGGGATTCTCCAGGGAAGAAAACTGGAGTGGGCTGCCATTTCTTTCTCCAGGGATCTTCCTGACCCAGGGATCAAACCCTCGACTCTTACACCTCCTCTATTAGTAGGTGGGTTCTTTACCACTAGTGCCACCTGGGAAGATTACATTAAGCCAAATTAAAAACCACTGTTTTAACTGTTCTGCTTTAGTTTCTATCTGCAGGCTGTTTCCCTGTGTGGTCCCTCTTGTCGGTCTCCAACTTGATTACCCCTCCCCCACCAACACTACCCTGCTTGGTTTGGGGGAGGTGATTACTAGTGCTGGTGGCGGCACGTAGTGGGACAGTGGGATGCTTGCTCTCCCTCCTTTAATTGCTGCTTCCCTCCTTCTATTTGCTAAAAGTTCCCTTTACTCTCCTCTATCATTTTTCAGCCCCATGCAGCCACACACCCCATATACCAAATGACCTGGCATCTCCCCTTCAATGTAAAGCTTCAGAAGAAGGTGTCCCCCCCCCCCCCGCCTTACTTATGAGGCTTTCTCTTTCAGCCCTGGGTGGAAATCAGCACAGATTCCTGTTCTTATCAACTGAGTGCTTAAGTAAACAGAGCAGGTGCCAGAGTCAATAGGATATGGAAAACGAGATTTTGTTGAAGATTGTTTGTAATGGGGTTCTGCTGCTGACACACAATCAGGAGTTCACACTTGGTGAGAAAGAGCATGACAGGGGAAAAGGGCCAGAACTTCACAAAGGGGGCAGGCTTGGTTTGCCTGGATCTAACTGGCCAGGTAGGTCCATGCTTTTGTAAACCTGGACAGAATTTCCTCCTCTTGCTGAAAGAACACTCTCGTCTGTGTATGCAGACAAGAAATACACCGTTCTGCCCCACCCCCATTTCCACAGACTGTCCCGTAGGCCACCTGACCACTGTTCCCACTTATGGCAGTGCCTGCTTTGCCTGGACTCTTGAGTTCAGAGGTACAAGAGCTTTGGCAGAGTGCTAAGGAAAAGGGACACACTGTCACTGTAGAGGAAGTATAGCCATGGTAACCATGGTTTGGCAAACTGTCCTGCCTTGCTAAGGTCTGGGAGCCCCGTGCCCACTGAACTGGGTGCATTGCTCCTGGTTCTCACACCCTCCGCTAGCAGCAGGATTCAAACAGTTGGCTCTTCTAGTCCACCTGCAGCATGAATTTACCTCCTCTTTCCAGATATGCATTTATCATCTCTAGAAGTATTGCTGCTCAGCTGTGGGGCCTTGGGAAGACTCCTGGCACACTGCCCTTGGTCCTAACTCTTCTCTTTTGTCCTTCAAAACACAGTACCTTTTGCAGGCAGCTCAGGTATCTCAATATCTGAGGAGGAAACCTCAGACATTTGCTCTAATGTTTGCAATGATACCCCTGGCCTTGTATTTACAATTATACTTTTTCTAAAGAGCTGAAAGAAGATGACATCAATCCCTTCAAGTCAAGGCAGAGATGACTTGATTTCCATTTAACCAGTGGGGAAACTGAGACATGGTTGAAGGATTTGTATCCTGGTCGTCAGTGGTAAGGCTGTCAAAATAGAGGCTCTTTTAGTATATACCTTTGGGCATTCACAAATGGAGGAAAGACGTTCCAGTAGGCCACATATTTTTTCTTTTCTCTTTCTATAATAATCAAAGGCATTTTATAAAAACAAAAGAGAGACAAAGGTAGAGAAGCACTGTTATCAACCAAATAATGCCAATGGGAAGAAAATTTTAGAAGGGCATATTACAGGTCACTTTCTTTAACCCAGAAAAACAGAGAATCTGTTGGTAGCAGTCGGAGTCAGGTATGAGCTGGAGTTATATGACTGTATGGCTCTGCCAGCAAATTTTAAACTTCTTAGCTCCTCATCCGAAATTAAGGATGGGGTGGTTACCTTAAAGGGATGCTATGTACATGAAATGACGTATGTAGATAGTGCTAACAAGACTTAGTCCAAGGCAAACCGTTAATAAAATTAGTTCTTATTATTATTTATACCACTGGGGGCATAACAGATCCTGACTTCAGTAACAGCGAGCAAAATATTTTGCTTTCAAAATCATAACCATGGAAACCATTCTCTCGACCAAGAACTTGACAGCCTTTCTAATAGTACAGATAGATCAGAAGAGTCACCATCATGCTAGATTTTGCGTCATACCCTGAGAAATCTTGATCAGTTGGCAGTTTGAAAAATGGACCAATGTACTCATAACCATAAGTCACAGATACAGACATGCTGGGTATAATACAGAACAGCATACAATGGCTACACTCGAGTGCCCTATTATTCCACTAAATTTCAATTTAGGATCTTTGTAAAACCACGACAAAAAAACGACGGCACTATTTCATTAGAAAAAAGCAATTATCTTATTATATTCAGCCTGTCCCATTTCTAAGAATCTTTCCACTATTACATAAACCACCTAAATGAATTTTGGAGCACCTCCAGGCAAGAGGACAGAGCTTGCTGCAGATCTGTGGATATGATAATGACATTATTGCTATAGGAAAAACTCAGTTAGGGGCTCAAACTATTTTTGAGCCTAAATTGGAAAAATCTTTTTCTGATTTTCATCCTGCCACCCAATTACAAATATTTCATACGGACCACACATCTCCCCTGAATGCTTTATATTTTTGTAACTTTAAAATGTAGACTCATAAATACACAGTATAAGTGTATTGAATCCCTTTTTGGAAAAGGACTCTGATTTGTCTTGTTTTAAAACACTTTTAGCCCAGAGACGAATGTATTTAAGATTATTAAAACATGCAATGGTTGAAAAACACTATCTCATGAAAAATAAAGAATTATCAACTTTGAGGTTAGATATAATATAATTTATAGTCTCCACTTCCTTCTTAGAAATTATAGGTTGCATCAATTTCAAAATTAAAATTATGGAAATGTTCACAAGAAAACAGATGGACTTCGTTGGTGGTCTAGCGGTTAAGAGTCTTTCTTGCAGGGGATGTGAATTTGATCCCTGGTTAGGGAACTAAGATCCCACATACCACACAGTGAGGCCAAAAAAAGAAAAAGAAAGAAATGAAAATAGGGAATACTCATCATGTGGCCAGACTAAACACAGGTGAAGAGTCAGTAGTATGAACGCTGGGGTAATGATCTGTTCATTCACTATTTCAGGTTTCATTTGTTAATGTTTACTCTTTCTTTTTAAATGGCCTCAAAAGCCGGACTCAAAGCAGGAAGATGTGAAAATGTCCTATTTTCTCTGCCCTGGTCTGTTCTACTCATTCATGAATAAATGTCCGAGTGCCTTTTAAGGCAGGTGTTTTCCTTCTCTCTACACTAAACTAGCACGTCATATGCCTCAGTTGGAAAGGTGCACCTCATGCAATCTCTAGGGACAAAGATGTAGCTGCAATAATGTACAGGTTGGCATGGTATGTTTGCCAAAGGTATTGATTCTGCTTTCCCACTGAGAAAGTACAATTACAACGTGTAAGATTTGCTCACCTAGAAGTTCAGTATTTTGTGTGGAATAGAAAAGTTTAGTGTAACTGAGGAAAAAAAAAAAAATCTAACCTTGTATTTTCAAAGAACAAATAACCAGGCACTTTAAAACTAGGAAATGAGAGAATTCGACAAAGTTCTGCAAATAGTTTATTGGTTACTGTCTTTTGCCCCCAAAATGATTTCAATGGCGTGATATGAAAGTACCTTGTGCCCCTGTCCTAGCCCCAAAGAAATTACATAGAACTGCTTCCTAAGAATGGCCAGACAGCATCTTAGCAAAAAAATCTCTCTGAAAACACAAATGGAAATACAGAAGGAAAACAAGAAGAGACAGGAAACCTGGTGTAATGCTGAGGAAAAATTAGGAAGCAGCAGCAGTAAAAGTAATTGCAGAGGATACAAATAATTAAAGAGGCCAGAAAAACCTGTCAAGGACTTTAAAAAGTTTTTTTTTCCCCCTCCCACAAAAAGTTCCCTTTCATAAAAAAAAAAAATAGGAATCAATAAAAGACACAGATGCTTCTTGGCTAGAGAAGTAAGCTATGTTTTCAATCATGGCCCCTAAAGAATGATTTTCCAGGTTTACATTTTGATGCGATGCTTGGTATATCCACGAAACTAGTTCATTATCTCACCTCTTTTCCTCTTTGTTGGCTGAAATGAAATCTATTTTGCATGAAAACATGGGATATATCCATCATTAGAATGAAAATCCCATGATTAAACATGCAGAAACAAATACAATTACAGCAAGAAACAAACGCCGTCACTGTTAATGGTAATCTATTAAAACACTTAAGGGCAAAGATGCTGAGTTTTAATTTCCTAGTGAAAGTTCCACTACCTTCCAATAATAATTTGTAAAATGCCATAAAATGAACTATAAAGAGAAGCCCTCTGCCATTTGCTACAAACGTCATAACCTTCCATGAGAACAAAAAAAGAAGTGAAGGTATCAGATGCATCTACTGATATTTTATAACTGCATTAAACACAGGAAAACATTTAATTCTTATAATTAGTTCTTTTATTTACTATAGACTTTAATCAAAGTATACATTCAGTAAACCCAGTCAAAGGAATATGAAAATAACACAAACTATAGCTAAATTCCTGGCATAGGGGTTGGTTCACAGGTTTTGTTTATTAAATAGTTGTTGAATGAATAAATAATCTAAGTATCATTTATATTTGCTTTCTATTTTGGCATGGAAAGTACTTGCTTTTCAGTGAAAGGCACTCCTGGGCCCACACAACTATTTTCATTCCCTGACTGCTGTGGGCAGAGGCTGTGATTTAAGGATATGGTTTTACCCTACTGTGAACCACTACCTCTAGAAGAACTGAAGAGATGTCTAGGTTCTTAGTCTTTTCATTCAGCCTCAGCTTTTCCCTATGAAAGCCAAGTGTGATAGCCTAGAACAGAGGAGGCGTACATTTTATATTCATATATATATGTGTCGCATATACAAAGAACTGAAAGATTTAGAAATATGTATTACTGCTTAGAAATGAAAGGTAGGTATAGATATATATTCTATATATAAACTTATTAAACTATTACATAAACTATTAAACTGTTGCTGCTGCTGCTGCTGCTGCTAAATCGCTTCAGTCATGTCTGACTCTGTGTGACTCCACAGACAGCAGCCCACCAGGCTCCGTCGTCCCTGGGATTCTCCAGGCAAGAACACTGGAGTGGGATGCCATTTCCTTCTCCAATGCATGAAAGAGAAAAGTGAAAAAGAAGTCGCTGAGTCGTGTCCAACTCTCAGCGACCCCATGGACTGCAGCCCACCAGGTTCCTCCATCCATGGGATTTTCCAGGCAAGAGTACTGGAGTGGGGTGCCACTGCCTTCTCCGATTAAACTGTTACTAACAAGTAATAAGGCAGATTATCTCAATCTTTAAACAAACTGGAAACTAGGAATTTTTTCTAGAGTAACTGATTATAATCGGCATTTCAGACATGAATAATTTACCATTGGCAGCATGTAACAGCTAAGTGACTCTTTTCTGATGGAGAACACCTTAAAGAGCATGAAATTTACCCCAAATGTCCACTTATATGATATCCTAAAATCACCTGAGAAACAGATTAAGCTTCCAACATGATGGTGGCAGAGAAGGGAGAGGACAAAGAAAGATTATCAAAACTAAGGTGACTTTTTTTTTCATCTTTTTTTATCTTAACCATTTAAAAATTATAGCTAATTATTTATAGTGTTGTGTGAATTTCAGGTATTCAGCAAGATGACTTCTTTAAGTTATTTTTATGGTCTATATTCTGCATGTGTCCTCAGTCACTGACTGTAGCCCACCAGGCTCCTCTGGCCATGGAATTTCTCAGGCAAGAATACTGGAGTGGGTTGCTATTTCCCACTTCAGGGGATCTTCCGACCCAGGGATCCAACCCCGTAACTCCTGAATTGTCCAGTGGATTCTTTACCACTGAGCCACCTGGAAAGCCCCTATATCTATACTCTCGCTATCTTCTAAACGGGTCTGCTTAATAAGCAATTAAAAATTATTCTTATAATAGTAAGGCTAGGTATTAATTAAGCCTTTGTTACTTTTAAATTATTTTACCTTGAAAATCAACAACATGAAGTACAGAAGGGATTTAAACATGACCTCTTATTGGCAGTTCTTTTAAACATTTATTCAAATGAAAGGGAATTTTGTGAAGAGGATGGAAATAATTCATGAAATCAAGAAATATTATTACCATTTGGATCCATACCTCTTTCAAATTCCCTCTCTCACTGAGCTCTCCCTTCCATTATGGAAAAAAGGAAAGTGGACCCTCTAGGTAATGGAATCACCACCTTCTCTAAAATTGCAGAAAAGCTGAGAAGTGAAGTGAGGCAAGTAGGGAAGGCAAGGGAGGGAAATTCAGACCCATGCTGATTCACATGTGCTGGAAAACCCAAACATGGAATTGACTGGGTTCTCTTTATCACTATTGGCCTTAGCATGTTGCTACCTCCAGCTCTTTGCTCTACCATATGGAATTCTCTATTGTAAAATACAACTATTTTCAACAGGCCTCTAAAGCTTGACTTGCATCTCCCAGTTTTGTGGGATTAGTGGTGTACCATTCTTTGAAATTCCATTTTTTTAACAATATCATGCTTCTTATCTAGATCTATGTCTAACCTGCAGGGATCCAGACACTGTGTGGTACCCACTGCAATATAATCCACAGGACAAGGAGGGAGGGAGAAAGGCTGCTGCTGCTGCTGCTAAGTCGTATCTGACTCTGTGCGACCCCACAGACGGCAGCCCACCAGGCTCCCCCATCCCTGGGATTCTCCAGGCAAGAACACTGGAATGGGTTGCCATTTCCTTCTCCAATGCATGACAGTGAAAAAGGAAAGTGAAGTCGCTCAGTTGTGTCCAACTCGTTGCGACCCCAGGAATGCAACCTACCAGGCACCTCTGCCCATGGGATTTTCCAGCAAGAGTACTGGAATGGGTTGCAATTGCCTTCTCTGAGGGAGAGAGGAATCTACCTAAATTCCTGCCCTGAATCGTAATGCCTGTTAATAATAAAAGGAGAAACTTTCCTGTTCTTTTTAAAAGGCCATTTTCTTTTCTGCTGTTTAACCTAATGGAAAAACAAAAACAATAGGTAAAGCATGTTGAGAAGGCAATATCAGCTCCTTCTTTTCTGTTTTGAATTTAGGTTACATGTTTCACATAGCATTAGGCTTCTTTTCATTTCCTTACAAACTCCCCCAAAGCTTTTTTAAACAGAGCTGTCAGTTCTGTTTGTTCCAGTCTCTGATTTACAAAGAGCCCGTGAATGGGAGCGAGCACCCATTCGAGAGTTGCTGCTCCATTTCCACGACGATCCTGCTTGTGAACGAACAGTCGGAATCGACCCTTCTTGCTTTCCACAGTGATGCTCCCAGCTCACCCCCAACACAAGGTGGAGCCAAGATGGGATGGGGAAGGGGATGGTTTTCTGCCTTGGCTCCACCATGGCACTAAGTCCCCAGATGGGACAGTAGAATAGGTTCTGTGTTTCATTCTCTAGCACTGGGATGCTCATTCGGAGACTTGGAACCCAGACCGTGGAATCTGGGAGAGCTTCTCAACATAGCACACAGCCAACCCCACATCCCCCACACAGAACCACAACACCACAGCCACAGCAAGGAGCAAATCAAAGATAGAGGAGGGTTTGGATGCTACCAGTTGGTCCCCCTCAGATACCTCTGAGTGACCACTGATATCTTTATTTCCCTGCCAGGCCAAGGGTTGATGCTTCACTTCTCACTATTCCTTAATCCTCTCTCTCAATCAATCTTTCACTCTCAGTGGGCAGCCAACATAAGTCTCCAAAGATCTACCTGCACCTTGCCTCAGTCTTCATTCTCTTCCATAATACCTGACACCATTAGTCACCACCTCCTTGAAACTACCGGCTGGTTCCAGCCACCCCTGTAGCTCCACCTCTTTACTCTCCGGCCACTTTCTCTCCTCTGGCTGACCCCCGGATGCAATCATTCCTCCAGAATTTTGTGCTGAGCCCACTATTTTTCTCTCTGTCCTTGACATTCCCTGAGCTGCAGCTATCAACACCCACGTCTCTGGCTTCACCAGCTCACTCAACCTTCAAAGCTCCTGGTCCTGCTTGGTGATGGCCTGCCAGCATTTTTACTGTTCTAAGTCGGTGAGGGCTGTGTGTACCTCAGGTCAATTAACTCCTTCCCTGGGCCTTCTCTGTTTCTGTAACTGTCATTCCCTCTATACTTAGGGCCCAACACACCAGCTACAAATCTCAGCTTTTTGATCTGTTTTTGTGGCTCTCCCCTACAGTAAACCACAGTAGCAGCATCCTGCCTATTCCTCCCCAGAATGGTCCCCCTGTGCTGACATCCCCAAGTTCACATCAGCTGCGTGAGTGTCTATACCTCCCTAAAAACTTACTCTTGGAAGATGTCTTCTCCAGTACCCTTCGAACACAATGCCTCTCTTCTAAGGATTACTGTCTGTAGCACAGTTGTGACACTGATGAATTACTAATAAATAACAAAATGAAACTCATAAGCTAAGAGTCAAGGAAGGTTTATCCTTACAGTATAGTCAGAAAAGTTAACCTATTCGTTCCCATAATGGATTGGTTGGTTTTGCTTTCACTACAGAAACAGGATAATGAGAAATAATGATATATATATAATAATTTCAATAAATCAATATCACACCTATGATCCATCTCTGTTTGGTCACACTGTGTATAATAAAAAGTAGATCAAGCTGATTAGCTCATTAGTATGAAAGCTGAAAACATGATGTAGAAATTCTCTCCATTTCTGTAACTTAGAATCTTTGTTTTAACATAAAGAAGCAGCAGTTGCTTTGTTTAACATAAAAATATCAACTCTAAGCCCTGGCAACCATAAGTTCCACAATTATAATGGGATCCAAAGTTCAAGAAAATTTTGAACTCAGTGGAGAAGGCAAAAGTGGGATGACTTGAGAGAAAAGCTGAAGCATGTACCTTATCATGTGTAAAATAGATGACCAGTGTAAGGTTGATGCATAAAGCAGGAAAGATACCCAAGCCTGGTGCTCTGGAACAAGCCAGAGGGATAGGGTAGGGAGGAAGTGGGAGGGGCTTCAGGATGTGGGGGACACATGCATACCTGAGGGTGATTCATGTTGATGTGTGGCAAAAACCATTGCAATATTGTAGCGCAATTATCCTCCAATTAAAATAAATAAATTTGGAAAAAAAAAAAAACCCAAAGTTAAGAAAACTAGGTATGGTCAAGATGCTCACGTGTTTATAGATGTGGACAAGTTATATACAACAGCATTTTTTCAAGAGAAGGCAAGATTTTAAACGCTATTTTAAAGCACTGCTAAGCTGACACCTGCCATACAGAATGCAGAGAAGTATAAGGCCAACTTGTGCAGGATGAAGAATAATTGCATTGAACCTACCCTGCAGCTATTCTGAGTCTGAAGAGAGTGAAGCTCCCAATGGCCCCAGCAAGCCACTTGTGACTGAGCAAAATTATAACTTTTTATGCTGAATTTAGTAAATTATGTAGTGGTAGAAACATTCAACTGCTTGAGCAAAGAAAAAAAAAATCCCTAGGCACAGATATCTATAATTTATCCTCTATATTAGGAAGGTCAGGAAAGACATGATGAAGTGTGATTTCATCCAAATATTCTTCCACATGTAACAGAAGCCAAGAAATACTCGTAGGTTGAGATTTCACATCAACGTTGCATGGGAGCCGCATGGGTATTTCTCAGTAGAGGAGCCCACGGCCCACAGGTCATCTGCTGGCCAGTGTGGGCAGGGAGCCAAGGAAGATCAGCTGGTGTCTCACTCCCCAGGGCTTTCGCAGACCTGAGGCTCAGACTGCCCACCCTCCTGACTGGGTTCTCTGCCAGACTATGCACATGTGTTATTATTAGTGATACAAGTGACCTGGAGAAGCGGATATTATCTTTGATTTACGATGAGGAAACTAAATCCAGGAGAATGGAAGTCATATGCCTTTACTGGGGAGATTGGTGGGCCTCTAAATACCACTACTACCCTTTTCACCTCTAGTGGTTCTCAAAGAAGGCTGACCGCCTCCCCCTGTCCTCCGCCAGGTATTTTGGTTGCTACAACTGTGGGACCCTACTGGTATTGAGTGGGTGGAGACAACAAATTTTAAATGTTCTGTAACACACTGGACAGTCCTTACTTTAGGAAGAAATAGGGACTTCCTTGGTAGTCTAGTGGTTAAGACTTTGCACTTTGAAAGCAGGGGTGCCAATTTGATCCCTGGTTGGGGAACTAAGATCCCACACACCATGAGGCACAGTCGGGGGGTTGGGGGGAAGAACTGTCTTGCCCTACATGCAAAAGCTCCCCATCAAGAAACACTCTGCCACTATGCTCCTGGAGACTGAAGCGAGAGAAACTGCACTGAGACGCCTCATCAATTACTGTTCTCAGTAGGCTTGGGGTGGCCTGGGGGAAGCAGGGAATGTTCACTAACACTGGTGTCTAAGTGAACACACATGAACCTTTTCTTAATTAACAGCATGCAGCCAACACAAGAAGGAACTATTTAAATAAGACTTTACCATAAATACTTGCAGATAACAAAAGGGAAACACATATTGGCTGAACTACAAAATTAAATGATACAGCTTCTCCCATCATCCTAATTCCTCTCCTGGGTGATGGGCACTTCATTAGCAATGACTGCACAATAACTATGCTTGCTTGCTTGCTTAGTAGCTCAGTCGTGTTCGACTCTTTGCAACCCTGTGGACGGTAGCTCACCAGGCTCCTCTGTCCATGAGATTCTCCAGGCAAAAATACTGGAGTGAGTTGCCATGCCCTTCTCCAGGGGATCTTCCCGACCCAGAGAGTGAAACCAGGTCTCCCACCTTGCAGGAGGATTCTTTACCATCTGAGCCACCAGGGAAGCCCAAGAATATTGGAGTGGGTAGCCTAACTCTTCTCCAAGGAATCTTCCTGACCAGGAACTGAATCAGGGTCTCCTGCACCACAGGCAGATTCTTTACCAGTTCAGCCACCAGGCAAGCACAAAAACTATACTGAGGCAGAAAGTCTTCCAGAAGTCAAGACCTAGGATGCCTACAGTTCCTTTGTGGGACAGGTTCAGTTTGCCCCTTCTGGCCCCTCCTTCTCCCTTGCCTCCCTGTATGGAGCACACTACATCAACAGCATGCCTACACCTCTGGCTTTCAGATGGGTGCAGCCAATGGCGAGCTCTGGCAGGAGGCTTGAAGGCACAGCATTTACTTCCCTGGCTTTTCTCTACAAGGTTACCTTAGGCTAGATGGACTCCTGACTGAAGTTCACAGCTCACTGAAGCTAACAAACTCTATGCATCTTTCACTTTTTGTGGTAGGCAGAATAATATGCCCCCCACCAATACCCATGCCCTAGTTCCCAGGATCTGTTAATATATTATCTTACATAACAAAAGGAAATTAAGGTTGCAAATGAAATTAATTATAGTGATATTAAATAGGGAAATTATCCTGGATTACCTTGGGTGAAAATATAATCACAGGAGTCCTTAAACATTTAAAAGGGTGGCAGAAGAGGTCAGACGGGTGCTATGTGAGAAGGACTTGACCCACTGCTGCTGGCTGTGAAAATGGAGGAAGGAACAGTGGCCATGGAATGCAGAAGACCTCTAAAAGCCAGAAAAGCTAAGAAAATGATTCTCTCCTAGAGCCTCCAGAAAGGAAAGTAGCCCTGCTGACACAATGATTTTTGGCCCATGAAACTTCTGACCTCCAGAAGTCTTGTTTTAAAAGCCACTGACCTTGTGGTAATTTGTTACAGCAGCAACAGGAAACTAATACATTCTTCAGGTTCTGGGCCACTCATTCTTCTTTCCGGCCTAGGTCACTGACTCTCCTTGGTGGTTCCCATTCGTACCTTTGCAGAGAGCTTCTTTTAATAAACCATACTCTACCCATTTTGATTGCACTCCTGTTGGAACCTGGAGCAAACAGACCTACTTTATATTAGGCTTTTTCCCACTAAAAAAGATCAAACCAGCCAATACTAAAGGAAATCAACCATGAATACTCATTGGAATGACTGAAGCTGAAACTCCAATACTTTGGTCACCTGATGTGAAGAGCTGACTCACTGGAAAAAGCCCTGATGCTTGGAAAGATTGAGGGCAGGGGGAGAAGGAGGCCACAGAGGATGAGATAGTTGGATGGCATCACCGACTCAATGGAGATGAGTTTGAGCAAACTCCAGGAGATAGTGAAGGACAGGGAGGCCTGGTATGCTGCAGTCCCTGGGGTCCCAAACAGTCAGACATGACTTAGCGACTGGACAACACTAAAATAAAATAAATCCAGTTTCACTCTAAGCTCCAAATGCAGCCAAATTAAGACCCAGGCCTCTTCTATATTTGTCAGTAACTGGTTAATTTATTTCTCTTAACAAACAACTCACTGTGCTATTCCATGTTTCCTCCCCTACCTGAAAGGTCACTAGGCCAACCATCATAGGCCAACTCAGCTCAAAACTGATGACATCTGGCACAAATTTTTTCAGAATGTTATTTCAAGAAACTGCATGTAGTTTATAATATGATAATAAAAGTGCCCTTCTCTTAATCTTATCTATGCATTTTTGTGAAATTACTGAACTTACAAAGGCAAGAAAGCTCTTTGCTTCATATAATCTGTATTCTGGAACTTCTGGAACTTTCTGGCTCTATTAGATGTCAGCCTTGGTTTGAAAAATGTTACTTCAAGATATTCCAGTTAGATACTATAAATACCAAGGAGCAAAGTCCTTGGAACTCTATGTGTAGAAAGCAGCTATGTATAACATTGAACTGTTGGGGAGAGATGACTGAGTAGTCAGTGAGCAGTGGCAAGGAGTATAATGGGAACATGGTCTGACCACACAGCACCCAGAGTTCTATGCCTAACTCTGCCAGTCACAGGCTCTATGTCCTTCAGCAGGTCAATGTTTTCTCTGGATCTCAGCTTTCCCCATTCATAATAAAAGGAATTAGATCACTTTAATAATCACTCCAGCTCTCATGTGCTATATGACTTTATGAAATACTGAGTTGGAAAGTGCTACAAAATGCTAATGAAGAGGTGAGTAATGATTATAATCAGCTTTAGCAATGCTCATTCACTCATTCAGTAGTCAAAGAAGATAACTGTGCCAGGTACTATTTCAGGTGCTGGAACTAAACTGATGATCAAGATACCTATCCCTACCCATGAAGAACTTGTTTTGAAGAGGAATATATATTAAATTGTTAACGTTGTTATATTAGAACTTTACATATGATTTAAAGGGGACACGGACAATAGTGTTCCATTCTAATGTTCGTGGAAGTGGAAGAAACAACGATGCTTGATAATACTTTTTAATTATTTACCACTAGCTGGTAAAATAAAGACAAGCAGTGGTTAAAAACAATTAACAACAAAATAAAATTAGATCATCACAGCCAAAATTGTTTGTTGTGTTATCTTGTCAATCTTGATTGCCAAGGATGAGCAAATTATCACATTACCAGTTGGTATATATTAACCATATGGTATATATGAACCACATTGATGGACTAAACAACCCAGTCAAGAGAACTTCTCTAGCAACGTCACAGAATAACTTTATAGTTGTATACAACAATGAGTTATAAGGTAAGTGAAGTCGCTCAGTCATGTCCGACTCTTTGCGACCCCATGGACTATAGCCTCTCAGGCTCCTCCGTTCATGGGATTTTCCAGGCAAGAGTACTGGAGTGGATTGCCATTTCCTTCTCCAGAGGATCTTCCCGACCCAGGAATCGAACACAGGTCTCCCACATTGCAGGCAGACGCTTTAACCTCTGAGCCACCAGGGAAGTCCAATGAGTTATAAAAGGTACATAAAAATAACTGAGGAATTCTTAAATTAAGCATCACTATTGTTGAGTTAAGGGGCTTCCCTAGTGGCCCAGATGTAAAGAATTCACCTGCATTGAGGGAGACCTGGATTCGATCCCTGGGATGGGAAGATCCCCTGGAGGAGGGCATGGCAACCCATCTAGTATTCTTGCCTGGAGAATCCCCATGGGCAGAGGAGCCTAGCAGGCTACAGCCCATGGGGTCACAAAGAGTCAGACATGACTAAACCAACTTAGCACAGCACATACATCATGAATTAAAATACATACAGGCTTAGAAAGTAGCTGATAAAAATTTTAGTCAAATATTTTGTCTAAATTAAAATAAAAACTTAAAATGGTGGCATAAAAAGCTATCTTTTTTACTGAAGTAGTACTCTAGAATTTATTAACACTGTCTTAAAGAAATACATTCATGCTTTGCATCTTAAACTGAGAATTAAAAGATATGCTCCACATTAGATTTTAAAACAGTAGTCACGAGCTTGAAGAACGTACCAGGTGACATCAGAGCTTCTTTAGTAAGATGGAGTACATTCTGAACATCCTTTCTGTATCTCTCATCTGTGCAGACAACAACTTTTATCAGCTGCCACCCTGCCCCACCCTGTGCTCCATTTCAAGACCCAGCTCAAATGCCCCCTCTTCTTCAAATCCGATTTCTCTAGGAACTCTGCGCTCAGATCGACTGCCTGTGCCACCCATTTGGGCCCCTCAACATGTAATGACAGTTCTGTTGTTGCTTTAACTATTCATTTGTATCCTCTCAGCTGAAGCTTCCATAGAAACTAACATCAGATTCCAAAGTTTCTTGAATCACAAATACTGTTTTCCGTTTTTCAGCTACTTTCAATTTCTGTTATTTTGCTCTTCGGATCAAGGCTGAGTATAAACAAAAGAAATAAAGGATCCCCCAATAAGGGCCAGAACAGTGTCCTAGATATGGTAGGGGCTTATGCCCATGGTGTGAATGCATCTCCAATGGTGTGGCCCTCAGGAGGACAAAGGCACCTTCTTCTGTTAAAGGGAGGAAGAGAGACAATCACCCGAAAGAGCACAAATTCAGAAAAATAATCACGATTTTAAAGTGCAATCCTTTCTATGAATTAAAGTTGTTTGTGATTGAGAACTGGCTTAATCCTATCTGGATTATGGAAGAGGCTGGAGACAGGTCTGAAGACACTCAGGAATAAACAGAGCCTTTCAGACATCTCAACATCATTAAGTCCCATTGAAAGAACTCAAGTAGGCTATGGGCACAAATCACTAATCAACCTGGACCAAAAAGTAGCTTTACAATATGAACCAGTCCCCAAACTATCAGCTCACAGGCACAAATATCAGCCCTCTCAGATCTCAACAGAGCTAATTTTGCTTACGGGCAGTAAACAGATGTGAATTACCAAGACTCTGATCTCTAGTCATAGATGCAGTAAAAGAAGCACCAGCATATATTACAAAACACAGTCCTCCTTTAGTATCCCTGGGGATTGGTTCCAGGCCCCCCCTTGGATACCGAAATCCAGGTATGCTCCAGCCCCGTATATAAAATGGCATAGTATCTGCATATGACCTATGTACTTCCTCCAGTGTATTTTAAATAATCTCCAGATTACTTACAATACCTAACACTTTGTAAATAGTTGCAAATACAATGTAAATCTACATAAATAGTTGCCAGTATGCAGTGAATTCAATTTCTACTTTCTGGAATTTTCTGAGATTTCCTTTTTCTCCAAATAATTTTGATCCGTGGTTGGTTGATGCAGAAACTGCTGCTACAGAAGGCCAACTATACCTCTATCTTTGTAAATATGTATCATAGGATATAGTGTATGAATGTGTGTTACTGAGTAATAGAAAAAGTAGCAAATTGTATTACTAAACCAATTTAATCTGGGCTTTCCTGGTGGTTTAGCTGGTAAAGAATCCACTTGCAATGTAGGAGACCTGGGTTTGATCACTGGGTTGGGAAGATTCCCTGGAGAAGGGAAAGGCTACCCACTCCAGTATTCTGGCCTGGAGAATCCCATGGTCTGTTTCATGGGGTCACGGACAGTTGGACAAGACTGAATGACTTTCACAAACCAATTTAATCTAAGGACAGCTCTACGGTTATACTTCAAAATAACACACTCCACCAATTTTTAGTTTTGGTGTTGATGGTCACCTGTTTTTTCCAATGCAATAATGTTTTTCAAATAAAAAGTCAACCTTCACTGAAACAGACCAACCTTTATGAATTATGAATCAGAAGATACTTAATGATTTGTAGCATAGTTTAGTTAATAGGCTTATTTTTAATAAGAAAAGTTTATTTTCTTCTTAAATGATGACATTTCCCCAAATTAACTTTAAATATACAATTTAACTCTTCAAGAAATATGAACGCTAAATAGTAGGAGATAAGGTGTATTTATTGACCTAGTCTATATATTTATTATCAACAATATTATTTTCAACTAATTCCCCACTGACTGCCTTTGTTAATGCTTACTGGCGTAAAATTTTAATTTCTAAATAAACTAATCATGTAAACTCTTCTTTCTTCCATTATTTTGATTGAAAAAAAAAAAAACAAACACAAAGAATTGACATCCAAGAGAGGAAATTTAGTTGTGTAATTTGTAGGACAAACCTGATTAAATGAAGTCAGAAAATTTTATTTTCTACTCTTCAATATTAAGCCATTTTCTTTAAGTGGAAACAACAAGCCTCAACCAAAAGTGCTTTAAGAGAAAATGCTGGACAAAGAATGAGGAAACTAACAGGTCATAGTTGCTTATGTTTACCATATTCCAGGGACATATACAATATTTATAGAAGACCAGTTATATAGGAACATAATTTTGGGGTCAAAAAGGCTAAACCAGGGTAATCAGATTAAGGATAAATTTGAATTATCCCCTCTTGGGATAATTTACTTAGCTAAATTGGTAAACAACCATATTTGTTACATAAAAATGTAGAGAATAAAACATGAATTAAATCATCTTAAATACTACCTTAATGACATCACTGTCTTGCTGAAAAATTCATAACTACTTTCAAATGCTTCTAGGATAAAATCCAAACTTCCCTGTGCAGCCTATAAAATGCTTCTTAATTTGGTCACTTCCTAAGTATATAATTTTATGAACCAATACCCTTCAACAGGGCCATGACTCACTCTCCTCTCAATGGACTTTACTGCCTTCTCTTTGCTAACACTATCCCCTTCCTGGAAGCCCTCCACACTTACCATCACTCCAGGCCTGACACAGGGTCTCCCCACTTTGCCACTAAGCTCTTCCAAACACTCAAGCCACAGAAAATGCTGAAAATATTTAGAATTTCTAATTAGACAGATAGATGTGAAATTTTCAATTTATATATCTAAATGTATATATAGATTCTAAGAAGGGTCATGATAGTGGGGACTTTGAGATCTTTGAAACATCTGCAATAAGAAACACTGCTGAACAAGATAAATAACTGCTTCCCTTCATCACTTGGTTCAATAACTTTTGAAGGTAATATGACAGTTTTTAAGACTAGGATAAAAAAATTACCTTCTGGGTCAAGAAGGCTATGAGCTTAATTAGCTAATGGAAAATTTTTAAACAGTCACCTTTGGGGATGATTTAGTTATGTGATATTGATAAATACATTTGTGACATATAAATGAGGTTAGAGGAAGCAGTTTGAGAAGTATGTTTGAAATGCCAGATAAAACTTTGATGCCATTTTTAGGTGTTAGCTTTTTATCCACCAACAGCACATACTTTACCCCAGTTGTAACACCTCAAACTGTATCCTTGAAATAGGCACTTTTTATCAATTGAGAAGTATATCTCAAATTTAAATTTTTTTCAAAAAAATCTTAGTTATGATTCTGCCTACAACACATATAATAGACTACACATGGTTGCTAAAAAAACTATAAATTAGTTGACAAAAGACAATTCAGTTTCTTCTTTCTTATATTGTTTTAAGACACATCTTTTGGGTTCATGGGAAGAGAATGATAGCCTTTCATTTAGCACTGTCCTCTTCGCAAATCACAACCACTATTCATTCCCAGTACTACACTTAGGAACCAGGAACAGGCAGCCAAAACAGTGGTCTGGTCAGAGGAAACGGGTTGAACATACTGTTCAGAAAAGTCATCTCAAAACACTTAGACTGGCTTATATTTCTCCTTGCTTCTCTAAAGCACAGAGTTTTGGTTTTGGGGGACATTGGAAGGTAGAGGGATATCTCTTAGGAAATCTCAGAGGGGGTCTTCAAGAGCCAAGGGCTTAGCTGACCCAATGTCTTCCGCAAAGGCAAGTATTCCAGGGCTGCTCTTTGGTGGCTTCCTCCCTCCACACCCTCACCTTGCTTTGCTTCTGATGTCTGATTCCATGGTGAGCTCCCAGACGGAGTGGTAAAGATGTGTCAGTAACCCGAAGTGTGCTACAAAAATGCCACTCTCCTCTGATCTGTAACGGAACTGCAGAATTTTATTACCTGAGCAGACAAATGTGAAACCTGTGGGTCTTTATTATCAGAGACCAGCTGTCATAAGAGGAAAAAGTACTCCCGTAGGACAACTTGAGATTTTTTAATTATTGGAGCAACTTTCCCCAGGGTGTGGGTGTTCACAAAAATCGCTACAGTACAGGGAAGGGGCAAGAATGGAGGCCAAAATTTTGGACAAAACACTGCTGTGCCCTAAATTACATCTCAAGTAGGCTGAATCTAAATGTTTACTTTATTCCAGGGATAACAGAGAATGGGTTTTAATAGCTCCTCCAAACCAAATACTAGGAAGCATAAGCATCCAAACTTTCCTGAAGGACAAATGCTATTGCTTGTTTGTCAAAGTCTTGGAACTTCCTATTGTATTACAGTGTTATTTAGTATTTCCTAGGGATCAGCAGTGAGCTAAGTAATGCAAACTATGTGAAGTAAAATGCAAACACACTTTGGTTGTAAAGTCTGCACTTGAAGTAAAAATTATATATGGTCAAAATTACCCACGAAAATTCCTAAAATCACTGTCAAATTATCCTTAACTTACTAGTGAATTCTTGAACACTTAAAAGACAAAAATGATTTCTTTTGTTTTTTTTTTAGCATGTCAGCTGTCGCTTTCTACAGCTAGGGCAATAGAAGCCAAGGTTAGCTTCAGGGAGCACTTCTAAGTAAGGTGACTTTGCCAGCTGCTAAATGTGTATATCATACAGCTCCACTGGGTTAAGAAGGTGTTTCTGACTTTAGTAAACCACACTACAAATATATATTTCATGAGGGGCAGATTACAAGGTACATTTAAACTCACTTCAGCAAACTGAGTTCTTGACCACACACTTGTGGGTCTGGTGTTGAAGAAACGACCCTCCATCCTCGCTGCAGATGCTGAAGCCCAGTGAAACGGATATACACACAAGGTCCCACACACAAGGACTCTGGTCCTCTGCTGCTACACACCAGCCTCTGCATACATACCATCCCACGGGGGCAGGAAAGGCTCCCATACACACAGTAAGCAACACAACAGCCCCCTGAGGTTGTGCAAACTGACAGCACACTCTTCCAGGGGTAAGGACTAATGCAAAAGGAACATCCAAGGTAGAATCTGGCAGAAAGAAGGTCTGGCTGAGAGGAGAGTGACAGGGTATTCCAGGCCATGAGAATGTGCCCACAAAAGGCAATGGAGGGAGGGAACATGGAGCAAATTTGCCTCACTGGAAGGAAGAACGTACTGGAAGGTGCAATAGGATGGTGAGGTTTTGTGTTCCTCCCTTGGGGTCTAACCCTGAGGATGTTACAATACTCAAACACCCCACACAGCTGAAGCTGGTTGAAGAAAAGAAATGGAATGGCAGTAACTGTGAGCAGATGCTTGCCCACACAAAGAAACAGCTTTATCGGTTTTCATATGCAAAGTAGAACAGCTGATATCTGCTGGTGGTTGGGCACAAATAGGAAATAAACCTTATTATATCTATCATCCTTTCGGAGGCTGGACTTTGCCCCAAGGAGGTAAACGCTCATGTGTTCTCTAACAGGGCTAAAGGCAGAGATGCCTGTTTATTTTATATTTATTTGCAGTGTTCCCAGGAGTTGAAAACTACCCCCCACCTCCAGCCAAATGAAAGCATATGCAGGAATCAAATCACCAAGCTGCTCTTCTTTTACTGCAAATAATGTGTTTAGGGATTCGTCAGCAGGTGCTTCCACAAAAGGATAAGGAAGAGATGGGAAGGGCCAGGAGGAAGGAGCCAGTCAAGAAGAAATGCTGTATGGAGAAGATAATGAAAGGCAGCCACTGACCTGGGCCCCAGGGGGCAAGACGAGATGAAATACCCCAAAGCAGCTGTGTGCCGGGCATTCACCAAGCTCAGGACAGAAACTCAACATCTCTTGCATTTATGTTCTGACTTCATGAGCGCGAGTGGTTTACACAAATGCATCTAAAGCCTTCCACCACTTCTTTTGCTTAAGCAGAGAAAAGGCCAGGCACCTCACATAGGATATTAGGCTCAGACCTGCCTTATGTAAATCCATAAAGGTGAACTGAGTCTGTCTCACTTACCCTCTTGGGAACTTTCTACCTATTTCTGGACAAGGCATGAACTCTTGGGACAGTGACCCGGGTTCCAAGACGCTCTTCGTTCCACCTCCTCGTACTGCCCACCCGATTTCAATCTATCCCCTTAACCCAGGAGCCCAGATAAAGCTAGTTAACAGCAGCCCCAAGAGAAAGGAACTGGTCATGTCAAGGCTGGAGGCAGCCTCTGGGGCAGGCGGCTTTCCCCATGGTTCTCAGAGCCCCCTGGACTCGGTTGTTTGGTTGCTAAGTCGTGCCCGACTCTTTTGTGACTCCACAGACTGCAGTCCAACCATTTCTACATACATTCAGGGTAGCCTAGAAAGGTAAGCCATTAAAAGTTTCAAGTTTAGTGTGATTTATTTGACCCACTGAGATCACTGAAAAACAAATTCTCAGGTTAGGCCTGAGTGAATAGCAAAGCAGAAGTTAAGAGACGACTTTATCATTGCTTCAGATAACCAACACACTTCAAATTTTAAAAGGGCAGCTGGATACCCTACATCCCAGAACTGCTTCCACTTGTGTTAGAAATTAAATACTCTACACAGTCTATGTGAATCTCTCCAGTCAAAGGGCAGGCGGTTACATTAGCCCACATCTTTGCAGTTAGTAGGGCTTCCCTTGTGGCTCAGAATCCGCCCACAATGAGGGAGACCTGGGTTCAATCCCTAGGTCGGGAAGATCCCCTGCAGAAGGGATAGGCTACCCACTCCGTACTCTGGCCTGGAGAATTCCATGGACTGTATAGTTGGACGCGACTGAGTGACTTTCATTTGCTACTTGTCTGCAGTTAGAACAGTAAACATAAATATAATTTAACTTTTTATTATGCTCAACAACAATCATCTGTGCTAACCATCCCCCAAAGGAAGGAAGGAACCACCAGTCAGGCCAACAGGCTACTAGGCTGAGAGTCTGACCATCACTACAGACAGGTCCATCTGCTGACTGGATTTGCTTCCCGCAAATACATCTCCATGGAGCTCTTGGGAATGGGGAAATGTCTTGGAAAATGCCCACTTCCATAGATCAGAGCCAACTTTAATGCCAATAAAGAGCCTCAGAAGCTGAGCTCATCACCCTTTTCCTGGCAATGAGAATCACAGAAGCCACAATGCGGAGGCATCACTTTACATTTCAGTCTTGCAGATGATGGGAACCTCTCAGAGTGAGTGACAGAAAGGCCATGCTCCACCACAGAATTCAGAAAAGCCCAACTAGAGAAAGGACAGGTTAACCACTCCAGTATTCTTGGGCTTCCCTGGTGGCTCAGATGGTAAAGATTCCACCTGTAATGCAGCAGACCTGGGTTTGACCCCTGGGTTGGGAAGATCCTCTGGAGGAGGGCATGGCAACCTGCTCCAGTATTCTTGCCTGCCTGGCAGGCTGCAGTGCATGGGGTCACAAAGAGTTGGACACGACTGAGCATCTAAGTACACAAACAAAGAACCTTGGGATTTCCCTGGCAGTCCAGTAGTTAAGACTCTGTGACCCCAATGCAGGGGGTGCAGGTTCAACCCCTGGGCAGGGAACTAAGATCCCACATGCCTAGTGCCATCGTCAGTCAATAATAAACTAAGAACCTAATCCCAACCCACCCTCTATTCACACAACAATTGGGCTGACTTAACTTACCGCTGTTATTTTTTTGCGGTGCGGGGGAAAGGAGAGTTTGGTTGAAAAGCGGAAGACAATGGAGAGAGAGACCTACACAAAGTGAGGTCATGCCAGGCAGAGTTTCCCCAATCCAGTCACCCTCATATTCCACCAAACTATTTTCTGCCATATCTGCATACCACCAGGATTATTTCATCGATATTTTAAAAGACACTTTGTATCATAGCTAAAATGAAAAAAACAAATATCACATTCTCTGTAACCCTCCCCATTCACATAAAGTCTAATTGCTGACTTTTTAAAAGGTGTCTATTACAGTTGCTTCTGCTGCTGTTTTAACTCTAAAACAAGGACAGGCAAATACACCTCCAGTAAGAACTGCCCTAAAGTATTGTTTTCAGCTAAGGTTTACGAAGGGATTCCTTACTGGGTGCCAGGCATTATGCTAAGCACAGAACTTTAATGCTCATTTGATCCTTATCTCTCTCTAGCCTCCCAATAACCCTATAAGGTAAGTATGCCTATTCTACAGAAGAAAGAAGTGGGACTTGCCCCTGGTTATCCGCTAATAAATCAGTGAGCTGGCTTCCACTCTGGTCTCTGTGAAAGCAATTAAAAACTGGAGAGCTGCAGGAGCATAAACTCTACGACAGCAATACCCTCCACTTGACATTCATTACCTCCTAACCGCAAAATATAGCCTTAAAAGGCCAAAACCCTCCATACAGAGCAACTGAGGAAAAATCAATTAAAATAGATTTTCATGTCTATTATATTATAAATTAAATGTAATAAATCCCTTCAACTAAATTTATTTTCAATATACTAGCCAAAAAACCCATACTTGGAAACACTTGAGATGAACCATTTTTAATACTGACATTCCCAAGAAGGATGAGAAAGTCCTATGAATGAATGGGTCACTGTAATTATCCTGTAACATTTTTCTCTGATAATGCGTCTAATGCTTGTCTTGTAGACCAACTCTCTCCAAAGAATACTGGGGTAGCTGTTCAAATATTCTGCACTCTCATCTAACTTGTTTACATTCCCTGTTTCATTTCAGAGACTGTCATTATGAAGGTTATGATTACTATAGGTTTTTCATGAGATCTGAATACTAACTGCATGGCCTCAGTACAGAGCTCCTCAAACACTGGATGTAACGATGAGAGGAGGTAAAAACCCATCAGTTCTTTTCAAAGGACACTTGAAATAGATTCAGGTTTCAGAGAAGTGGAACTGATAGCTGACAAGTTAATACATTTTCAAGCACAGATTCTATACATTTGTTGAGAGACTGCTGTATTATTTTTTAAATTGGGAACTCTGCCAAGTGGGAAGAAACACAGGTGGGTAATAAATGTTCATCCTCCCAAAATGAAGGTTGTTATTTGAGGAGAGATGTGATACAACTGAAGTATTCTGCTTTAATCAAAAAATTTTCATATGAAACTATTATGATCCTATTTTTTACTCAATCTAACAGGAATAAAACATTTTCACTGAGCCAGGGCAGGAGGAAATGGGTTTAAACTGCCCTGCAAATAACAGAGGCCCTCTGCCATGACCACTTACCTCCGTCATCCTAATTCTGATTTATTGCCCTGAGGTTCAAGTTCTATTAGCTCTGCTAAGTGTGTCATTCCCCTACCCCACCCCCACAATGTCCAATGCATTCACAGTCCAGTCCACTGACTAAAGCTTACTTTTTTTGGCAGGAGGTGGGGCAGGGGGGGCACTCTCCATGGCACATGGGATCTTAATTCCCCAACCAGGGATGGAATGCATGCCCCCTGCAGTGGAATGCATGCCCCCTGCAGTAGAAGTGTGGAATCTTAACCACTGTACTGCCAGGGAAGTCTCAAAGCTTACCTTTTAACTGTCCCATACACCAACTGCTTCCCCATTCAACCTGGTCATCACACTTGGAATGACCACATCCCTCCCACAATGGTGTGCTCCATGAGGACGGAAGTGAAGAGTCTCATTCTCCCCTTGAACCCCAGCATCTAGCATAGTTCTCATAATTTGATGTCATGATTAATAAATGTGTTGAATGAATTACTGCTTTTGTTTAGTATCTACCTTAACTGCCAGTATACACAGGAATATTAGATGGATCAAGTTCTGGCTCTCTGGTAGGAATCATGCCAAAGCAGGTAGGGAAAAAAAAAACAAAACTTTTTTTCAGAAGCCCCTCCAAATATAAAAATGCTACTCAAAATTTTTATATTCAGTCTGGAAAAATATGGTCCAGGGTAATGCCATAAAGAGAAGGAGGAAGAAGACTGGAAAACTATGTGCTTTAAATTCAGAATGGCTGAGGTCCACGTGCACCTTTGCGCCTTACAGGTTTTATGACTTGGGCAATTTAATCTTTGTGGGCTGGGTTCTTTGTCTGTAAAACAAGGTGTCTGAGGGACTTAAAAGTGTAGCATATAAAACATGTGCACACTTCCTGGGCCATAAAATACACCCAGTATGTTGGCTTTCTTGTGTTTCCCAGGGCTGCTTTTCAATCTCTAATCATTTGACAAAGAAACCATGATAAATACTCTCCTAGGGTATTAATTCGGAGAAGGCAATGGCAACCCACTCCAGTATTCTTGCCTGGAGAATCCCAGGGACAGAGGAGCCTAGTGGGCTGCCGTCTATGGGGTCGCACAGAGTCAGACACGACTGAAGCGACTTAGCAGCAGCAGCAGGGTATTAATTAAGTGGGGAGGAGTGAAAATTAAGGTCAGTCACAGTGCTATTTGGGGTGCCCAGGTGGCGCTAGTGGTAAAGAAAATACCTGTCAATGCAGGAGTTGAAGGTTCTATCCTTGAGGGGTGAAGATTCCCTGGAAAAGGAAATGGCAACCCATTCCAGAATTCTTGCCTAGAAAATTCCATATTCAGAAGAGCCTGGTGGGCTACAGTCCATGGGGTTGCAAACAGTTGCACACAACTGAGCAACTGAGCATAGAGCTATTAAGCTATTTATGATAGAAATATTTAAATTTATAAGAGATTTTGAGTAATAATACTTTAAAATGAATAAAATGATGACTGAAAAGTAATAACAAGGAGCATGTGAAAAATCTGGAAAAGATACAGGAAAAGACTGCAGTTTTAACTGTAATTCTAAAATACCTATTTTTCTGTGGCAAGTCATTCTTAAATTGGTCTTCCTAGAGATGATTACTCTTATTGAACATAATGCCTTTGAATAATATCTAATACAGACTTATTACAAGGGCAAATTCTAGCTCTGATGATTATATTCTTGACAACCACCACTCAATATCTAATAGATATTATACACAATGGCTTTATTGATGACAAAACCATATTCTTACAATGTTACTACTCAAGGGACAGATTTGACAAAGTGAGCTTCAACAGAAAGATCTGAGCTGTGTCTATAAACAAATCAGACCAGAACAGAACAATCTCATCTAATCAGTTCACTAAGGTGGAACTTAATTCTACCCCTTGGGTTCAGCTGTGTTGCTGGGTTTGAAAAATCCTGGTTAGATGAATTTTACCAGCTCCATCTGGTTTTCATGATGTGTGCAGCACATTTTCTTTCAAGGAAAATAGAGTTCAGTAATTTGTTTATAGTTTCCAAGCATGCCACACAGCACATAAATGAGTAGAAATCGATGATCAGTTCAAGGAAAGGTGAGAGGAAATCATCTCATAATTGATGTTATTTAGAAATGTATTTATCAATCAGTCCTTTTGATGAACAAGGAAGTGTGACGGAAATGGAAACATACAGGCCCTGGGAGAGACCCATGGTGGGAGCAAACGCAGGTCTCTGTGAATCGGCTCACAGCAACTCAATGGTGAGTTCATGCCAGCTTGGGAACAAGTCCTGCAACTGCTTGTATCTCAGTTTCCCCACCGTAAAATGGGGCAAGCTAAGAAAGATGCCCTGGGTGATCCTTTTGGGTTTAGGGTTTCAAAATCACCTATACATTCCACCGAATTCCAAGTGGGATTATTTATACCCTTTCTCATGCAGTTTAGATATTACCAATAAGCCTAAATATTTCACTAGACTATATTTCATTCAGAAAGCCTACTTCATGAATTTCATGGCATCCTAAATTTTATTTAGCTCACTAGGGGAAAGAATTCTCATTCACTGTAGAGAGCTTTTGGTTCCTTCTGAGCCCAGTTTTTTTTCCATTCGTTTACCTGGCTGACCCAGGTGGCACAGAGGGTGTTTTGTACTTTTCTACATGAAAAAGATAGGCTTCCCAGGGCCTGCCCCAGCGTGACCGGCCTGGCTGCTCAAGGCTGTCCTCTAGATGACCGTAAGCAAGGCAGGCACTGGGGCTGAGTACATTCTGGATCAGTGTGCCTGGGTATGCAACAACTCTTCAGCCTTTGTAGTCCTGGACCATGGCATGTCCCTGCCAGGTACAGGCTGGCATACTCCATCCTTCTCTCCTACAAATTTCTTGGCCCAAATGTCAGTGTCTCAACATCTTCCTTCAATCTGTACGTTATGGCCCATCCTCCTTACACTACTGTCTATTTTGTTCTTGTGACACTGATATCTTCTCACACACTACGCAAACTATTGCACACCACCTCCCCCTGTACGCTGCCACGTCAGCTGCACAGGTACAGGAGTTGCTCACTGGTTTGCTCCAAGCACCCAGAATGGTTCATAGGAGGGGCTCAAAATCTCTTTGGTGAATTAATGAATGGTGACCCTCTGACTAATTTTTTTTAGTCAGATGAAAGAGCTGATTGACCCTGTCAGTCACAAGCTGTTTTCTGCCCAATTACTGTCTTTCATGGCGTTTTATGGACACCAACCAAGGGTGTATAGAGGATTCCTACTCTAAGTGCTGTTGACTCAGGGAGATTTTAAACGATATTATGAATGCACTGCCAAGACTTCAGTTTTGAAAAAAATAGGCCCAGTTAACAAAGGAGTCCATTTGAATTTCTTTTCTCTTTCCCCAGATGATATACAAAATAGAAAAGTAACACATAAAATGAGAGAGGAGAAATGCTGTTTGAAATCTTATATTTAAGTGATCTAAACTGAACACAGAATCCCAGAAAAATAAGCCCTCCTGGAGGGGGATGCCGCAAAAGCTTGGGAATGAGAAAATAACACTTCCAGGAATTTATCTGAAAGTTGCAATCGAGCAAGTGTAAAAGTTTTTCAAGAATTTCACCGCAGCATTGCTTGTATTAGTGAACAGCTAGAAATAGTCTAATATCCCACAATCTCTGTGGATTACACAAGCTATTTATAAGCCATATAACGGGAACCTGCACAGTCACCAACACAGGGCTGGAAAAGATGGTCAAATGACATGAGAAGGCATTCACAATGAGGTTCAAGAAAATGAAAGGCTGAGTTCCAGTTTTTGATAAGAGAGGAAAAGCAAGAGAAAAAAAGACGAGAAGGATATATTCCACAAGTATTCATGATAAGGCTGTTTGATATAAATTTTTTCTTTTCATTTATCTGTATTTTCTAATTATTTTTGTAATGGAGAAAAATTATTTTAAAGTATCCATGTGTAGAAGAGATACTGAAGAACATGATACTGATTCAGAGTGAAACTAACAGAGAGTTTAGCTCTGTTAATGATTTCCACCCCACCAAGTCTGTTCTTAGCGTACATATATACCAAAGGCATGCTGAACAGAGTCAGCACCCTTCTATGGAAAAAGCAAATTCTTGAAATCAGAATGCAAACATTTCAGTTCATGGCTTTTTAACCCCCAAGAAACTTTCTTATAAGAGAAACAAAATGATGAGTAAAATCAATTATGATATTGAGATGACTGGGAAAATATAGTATAATAGCTGGAGATATAAAGGAACAAATGTTTTCCCCATCTGAATTCCATCAGTTAACTGAAATCAAAGTCATATTCCCATCTATTCATCTCCCAGTGTAAACAACACAGGCTTTAGCCTGACTCTCCACAGCATGCTTCAGCCTCACCTCTCCCAGCGCCTGGGGAAGTGACATCACGCGACAGACGGAGTCGAGAACTGTTTCGGCAGCATCTAAGACACCCAAGTGCTTCACTCACCTCAACGCTCACTGCCGCGTTCACAGAGAGGCAGCAAAGAAACACGGCAAGGGTGCTTTTCTAGGCAGCCTGAGGATCAGTAAGTGATTCCTTCTCACAGGAAAAAGGGGCTGTTGTTTCTTTTTTCAAGGCTTGGATTTCAACACTTGCTTCCCTGGTAAGTCTATGGATCACTTGTCAACCAGCGTTGATCAGTCTTTATCTTCTGAGGAAAATTTACTCCCTTTCAGGCTGCCACACCTTCGTCAGTGCTCTGTTGACTCACCCCCATCCCAAACTGCCTGATTCCTGCTCCCCGCCGACCCCCATCCAAAATAACAGTTGGTGAAGTAGAAACCACCAAGTTCGTCTAACACTGCCACAGGCTTTCAGATTCTCAAGATTTTTGTGTTTCAGGAAAAATGAGTTTATCTGAGAACAAAGGATGTCTTGCTTTACCCAGTATGCTCCCTAAACAGACATGGAGGGAGACTTCCCTGAAGTCAGACAAAATTCCTGAATGGGTGGCTGCTCTAAGTGTGAAGAAAGTAGTGCAAAACTGCCAGAAGCAAAAGCCAGCCCAAGAACATGCTCAAAGCTACTAATATTTCTTAACTTCAGAAATACTCTCAAGGTTGGAAATGGGGGGAGAAAAAGATATATTATACATTCCCTCCGATCCGTTAAGTTGTGTAGGTGAGTCTTCCCGCACTTGCTCTAGCAAGTTCCTACGAGGGTGTGAAGGCTTTCTCCTCCAGTCTGCCTGGAGCACCAGCTGCCTTCAGGATGTTCCAGGCTGGCTCCAGTCAGCACACTGGCCATTTTGCCTGAAGTCTCTATTCTGCTGTCTTTCAGAGCAAGAGCAGAGGCAAACGATTATGAAATCAAAGGGGGTTTATTTGAAATAGGGAAAAAAATTAAAGCATCAAAGAACACAATGAATGAAGCAAGCTGCAACAAGAGCAAAACTTTCCGTAATGATGAATAAGGAGTTAGGAATCTCAGTTCTTCCCAGTGGCAAAGAATGGAGATGCCTAGAGAATAGGTTGTCTGCCACACCTCCCCTCCTCAAACTGAGGTCAGAACTCCAGCCTATACATTGTGCTTTTGATCACTGCCCTTAGGAAGGCTCATCTGTTCCCAGAGAGGGCAGGCTGTGGCTGTTCAGTTTTGAGGTCTAGTTGGCACACTAGTCTCCTGCTAATACACCCTACATTTCATTCGTTTTACTGGGAAGGGCCACTGTCCCAAGGACACTGTGGATTAAGAAACTTGCCAGAAATCAGTAATATGTAGCTTAACAGGGGTCAGGGTTTAGAGAGGGAGACTTTGAGGAAGAAGTACTCTTCTCTCTTTTTCAATTTTGTGTTACAGTTTAGCCCTTAAATGACAATTGACTGTGAAGCTTCTTCAAAAGAAAGCCAGAAGCATTCACTGTCTCCTAGTACTGGCTACCACTGACCCTCTCTCTCCTTGGTTCTGTTTTCTTTAAGGGCAAAAGGTTGCAGTTCATTTCTCTTTCCTAAACTGTTCAGAGACCCAAAGTCGTGGCAGCTGTTTCCATGAAGGGAAAAAAGGTTGTAAAATGGGAGAAATTCAATCAACCCATCTGTCCAGGCTTCCTGAACCCATCTCCCTACTCTTAAATCAGGTCTCTAAGGATGTACACTTTAATACCACACTGCAAGTGACCTTGTTTTGGAGAAGTGGCAGGTATTTTACAATTAGGACATTCATTTATTCACAAAGATAAAATGTTGTGTGTGCAATAGTAAAAGACAAAAGCAACATATTCAAAACTTCAATTTTGAAGACTGATCCTTTACCCATGCTCGTATCTTGCAGGTAGCCACAATGCTGACAGAAGGAAAGTGCCCACTGTCTGCTGCAGCAGCTCAGACCCCTGAGTCTAATCAGAATCACCTGAAGGGCTTGTTTAAACAGATTCCTGGGTCCCACTCCTCCCATGTTCCTAATTCAGTGGATCTGGGGTAGGACCTGAGAATCTACATTTCTAACAAATTCTGTTCCCAAGAGATGATGATGGTTCTGGTCTGGGGACCATAATTTGAGAATCACTGCTCTGGTGCAATTTTTAAAAATGCTGGGTCCCTCTAGCTAACCCATAGGCCATCAAAGTGGTCCTGGCAAGAAACAAACTCAAGCACTTGGTACTTATTCTATCCAGAATATGGTCACTGACTTCCAGTCCCTAACAGCTTGTCAAAGCTCCATTATTGTCCATCCATGCCTCTTGCACGTCACCTTGGATCCAGAAAGACAGATGTTTTATGGACAGCTGCAACCCAGAATCACAGAAGCTGATGAGAGGAGCTTGTCCCTCCCATTCCTTCTTCTTTCTCAACCAAGCCTTCACAAGTTAGGATCCCTTACGGAGAAGGCAATGGCACCCCACTCCCGTACTCTTGCCTGGAAAATCCTATGGATGGAGGAGCCTGATAGGCTGCAGTCCATGGGGTCACTAAGAGTCGGACACGACTGAGTGACTTCACTTTCATTTTTCACTTTCATGCATTGGAGAAGGAAATGGCAACCCACCCCAGTGTTCTTGCCTGGAAAATCCCATGGATGGAGGAGCCTGGTAGGCTGCAGTGCATGGGGTCACTAAGAGTCGGACACGACTGAGTGACTTCACTTTCACTTTTCACTTTCATACATTGGAGAAGGAAATGGCAACCCACTCCAGTGTTCTTGCCTGGAGAATCCCAGGGACGGGGGAGCCTGGTGGACTGCCGTCTGTGGGGTCGCACAGAGTCGGACACGACTGAAGCGACTTAGCAGCAGCAGCAGCAGCAGGGGTACTTAAGAGTGAAAGCTTTGTTAAGAGATTTTGATTCAAAAATTTCCTTACCATTTACTAGTGGCTGTTTCTTAAACAAATTTATTATCTCTGAGCCTCAATTTCCTTGTCTACAAAACCAAGCTAATAATACTTACATCATAAGACTCTGCACAAAGTGCCTAGCAGTTTGCAGGCCATAGAGTAAGCCCTCAATAAAAATGGTGGCCAATGACCTTCCCCTTTTTAGGAAGCAGCAGGCGGAGTGGAGAAAAGCCATTGTATCAGATGATCATGGCTTGAAATCCCAGCTTTCTGACTCAAGAGTTCTGTAACTTTGGGAATATCCAGTGATGTGTCAAAGCCTTATACAGAAAATGGAGAAAACAGTGGTGTCTACATGCTGAATTTCTAAAGGCTAAATAAGACACAGATTCCTGGTCCATAACAAACTATTCAAAGTTAGGGATTATTATGTTACTATAATAGCAGAGCTGGGATGTACTTTAGAGATCTCTTAGTCCCGCATCTTCATTTTACAACTAAGAAAACTGGAGTTGAGGGAAAAGAAGAGATGTGCTCAAGGTCTTGGCTTCTGGGGAACCTCAGACACGTAAGTACACAGACCTGTAAGTTCTGCTCAGTTCAGCATGCTCACAGAGCTAAGAATGCCAAACAAGTCAAATACAAAGCAAAATAAAGATGAAGATGAAAACAAGAGTCCCAGAACAAACTGGAATTGTAAGAGAGCTTTGCTGAACACTGTGGGCTCTGTAGGTTTTAATGAACTCATTCTTTCTATTGGTAAGGGGAAAGAAAAGGAAAAAAAAAAAAAACACCAAAAAGGTCTATCCCTGACCCCGTACAGCTCTCCTGAGGGTTAACTGTGTTTTAGTAACTGAGTTTGGGAAGACAGAAAAAGCACCAAAAAAAAGAGAAAAATATAAATTAGATTTAAATAACAGTATAAATTAGTTTTTTTAACTTTCTCAGGAGCTATTCTAGATTTACAACTCACAAAAATGATCTTTTGTCTTCATGATTTTGAAATTACCAGCCCCCAAATCTACAGTTATTGTCTCACTAGAGATGGAAAAGTCCCTTTTACTCACTAAATCATTCATGATTGTGCATAACTTGTATTTCCCTAAAACTGATTTTTTTAAAATGACAGTGAAAGAGGGAACCTCTCAGATGAGAGAGAAAAAGAAAAAGGATGAGGACTGTGATTGCTGTGATTTATAATAAGAAATATATATTTGGTATTCATCCCCATACCTGGCAAAGAGTTCCTAAAAACTTCTGAAATTTCTTAAGTGTCACTTTTCATTAAGGGGAAGGAGAGTCTTTTTGTTATCTATAACAAGACCTTTCCAAACACAAGAGAGTTTATGTTAATGAGTGATTTTTGGAAAGCCTCTATGATGGGGGTTGGTTGCTCTTGGGGAAGTAACCACAGGATTAGAGATCCTGCTTCTCTGGTAGCTCAGATGGTAAGAGTCTGTCTCCAGTACAGGAGACTCGGGTTCGATTCCTGGGCTGGAAAGATCACCAGGAGAAGGAAATGGCAACCCACTCCAGCTTTCTTGTCTGGAAAATCCGATGGACGGAGGAGCCTGGTAGGCTACACACAGTTCATGGGATCACAAAAAATCCAACACAACTGAGCGACTAACACTTTCACTTTTCAATTGAATCAGTCACCAACAGGCAATGATTTAGTCAACCATGCCTACGTCATTAAGCCTCTATAAAAATCCCTGAAGGGAGGTTTGAAGACCTCCTCCCACACAGGTTGGGCAGGCTGGGAAGGTGGTATACCACCTATGGAAAGGACAAGGTAGCACCATGCCCTTCCACATTCCTTGCTCTGTGCATCTCCTCTTTCTAGCTGTTCCTGGGTTATGTACGTGCTCATCCACTCAGTCGTATCCAACTCTCTGCAGCCCCATGGACTGCAGCCCGCCAGGTTCCTCTGTCCATGGGATTCTCCAGGCAAAAATACTGGAGTGGGTTGCCATGCCCTCCTCCAGGGGATCTTCCCAACTTAAGGACTGAACCTCTCTGTCTTGTGTCTCCTGCATTGGCAGGAGGATTCTTTACCACTACAACTACCTGCGAAGCCCAAATAAATTCATTAGTTGTGGCATGTAGGGTTTAGATTCCTGCTGCTACTGCTGCTGCTAAGTTGCTTCAGTCGTGTCTGACTCTGTGCGACCCCAGAGACTGCAGCCCACCAGGCTCCCCCGTCCCTGGGATTCTCCAGGCAAGAACACTGGAGTGGGTTGCCATTTCCTTCTCCAACGCATGTAACTGAAAAGTGAAAGTGAAGTCGCTTAGTCGTGTCCGACTCTCAGCGACCCCCTGGACTGCAGCCTACCAGGCTCCCCCGTCCATGGGATTTTCAAGGCAAGAGTACTGGAGTGGGGTGCCATTGCCATTGCCTTCTGACCAGGGATCAAACCGAGACCCCCTGCCTTGGGAGCATAGAGTCTCAGCCACTGAACCACTTAGGAAGCCTTCCCAGGTTACAGTCCTTTATAAAAGACCCGTATTCTAATACGTAAACTGTATTCTGAGTTCTTTGAGCTACTCTCGCAAATTGCCAAACCAAGGAGAGGGCTGGGGAAACCTCTGATTTATAGCTGGCTGGTCAGAAGCCAATGGAATAACCGGGATTTGAGATCAGCACCAGAAGTGCATTAGGGGGCAGTCTTGTGATACTGAACCTTTTGCCTGTGGGGTCTGAAACGAACTACAGGAAAAGAAAGTCAGAAATGAATTGAACTGAAGGACATTAGCTGGTGTCACAGAAGTGCTTGGTGTGGAGGTGACCCCTCACATTTGGTGGTCAGGAGTACTGAGTATAAGCAGAGCACAGAGAAGAGGAGTAAGAGCTTTACCTTTAAGGACAAGAAAAGTGGTATTATCATCTTGACAATATGTCTTTTGTTGAAAGCAGATTCAAATTCAGTAAATGCTGATATTAAAAGAACATAAAAATCTTCCCCTTAAGGTTACAACTTCTAATATGATTTAGTGACCTATTAAAATGCCCTAATATACTGTTCTCAGCATTTAAAAAGAAAAGCAGTGCCATTTGTAATTTTGAAAAAAATAAATAAAACTGGAGAAACCTGTCAGAAAAATATATTAATACAACTTGCTGCTGCTAAGTCACTTCAGTCGTGTCTGACTCTGTGTGATTCCATAGACAGCAGCCCACCAGGCTCCCATGTCCCTGGGATTCTCCAGGCAAGAACACTGGAGTGGGTTGCCATTTCCTCCTCCAATGCATGAAAGTGAAAAGTGAAAGTGAAGTCGCTCAGTCGTGTCCAACTCTAGCGAGCCCATGGACTGCAGCCTACCAGGCTCCTTCATCCATGGGATTTTCCAGGCAAGAGTACTGGAGTGGGGTATTAACACAACTTACCTAAACTGAAATTTTAGCAGTGACTATGCGTTTCAGGAAAAAAGAAGCATCTTAGTAGCTAATTTCTCACATTTGAACCATTTCTCCTAGAAAGTCAGAGCATTATGATTGTGGCAGTGCAGGAAAAATGCCCCTTAGAATCCTGGAATGAATTCTCAACTAAAAAAAAAAATGGATTCCACTGGCTCAAAACAAAGGTTAGCAGAAAAGATTTTGGTTGGTGAGACATTCAAACTTATATTATCTAATAATAGGGTGTTTAGAAAACAAATGAAAGAATAAGGGATGTAAAATAAACTTTATTAAGACTGAAATATCGGTGGCTGTATAGTCAATCAAAAAGAAAGAAAATGCTGCGGACAAGCTACTTATATCTGCTCTACTAAAGTTACAGTAAAGCTTAGCACAGCTACCACTTCAGCAACCTCCCCAAAAATAGAGAAGCAGCTGCCTAGAAAAGCTGAGTGGGGTCTCCCACGTTTGTCAAAGAGCTCTGTGCTTACTTTGACTGATGACATAACAAATGAATGAAGCACAATTTCTGAACACTGGCAGATACATTTAATGTTGCTAAAAACTGAAGACACATATCCTGCATTTCAAGGTAAAGATCTTAAAGCAAATTTACCTGTTCTTTCAGGTTATAATTTTAAATCAAAATGGATTTAATACCTTGTACTGCCTTTATCAAAGAAAATAAAGTAACAGGTTTTAGGGCTCAGCCAAAGACTGATTATTAGGCTTAAAACAAAACATCAGATCGTTTCCTATCTGACTGCTTTACTCCCTAAACTTCTATCTTCCCCAAAGACAAGACTAGTTTTGCTGCTTCATACGTAGTTTGATGCTCATGCACACATGAGGTAAGGAATGCCAGTTACACTGGCACTTACACTCAGTAAGGAAAGCCTTCTTCAGCGAGCAATGCAAAGAAATAGAGGAAAAGAATAGAATGGGAAAGACTAGAGATCTCTTCAAGAAAATTAGAGATATACCAAGGCAACATTTCATGCGAAGACGGGCTCGATAAAGGACGGAAATGGTATGGACATAACAGAAGCAGAAGATATTAAGAAGAGGTGGCAAGAGTACACAGAAGAACTGTACAAAAAAGATCTTCACGACCCAGATAATCACGATGGTGTGATCACTCATCTAGAGCCAGACGTCCTGGAATGTGAAGTCAAGTGGGCATTAGAAAGCATCACTACGAACAAAGCTAGTGGAGGTGATGGAATTCCAGTGGAGCTGTTTCAAATCCTGAAAGATGATGCTGTGAAAGTGCTGCACTCAATATGCCAGCAAATTTGGAAAACTCAGCAGTGGCCACAGGACGGGAAAAGGTCAGTTTTCATTCCAATCCCAAAGAAAGGCAATGCCAAAGAATGCTCAAACTACCGCAGAATTGCACTCATCTCACACGCTAGTAATGTAATGCTCAAAATTCTCCAAGCCAGACTTCAGCAATATGTGAACCGTGAACTTCCTGATGTTCAAGCTGGTTTCAGAAAAGGCAGAGGAACCAGAGATCAAATTGCCAACATCCGCTGGATCATGGAAAAAGCAAGAGAGTTCCAGAAAAACATCTATTTCTGCTTTATTGACTATGCCAAAGCCTTTGACTGTGTGGATCACAATAAACTGTGGAAAATTCTGAAAGAGATGGGAATACCAGACCACCTGACCTGCCTCTTGAGAAATCTGTATGCAGGTCAGGAAGCAACAGTTAGAACTGGACATGGAACAACAGACTGGTTCCAAATAGGAAAAGGAGTACGTCAAGGCTGTATATTGTCACCCTGCTTATTTAACTTATATGCAGAGTACATCATGAGAAACGCTGGACTGGAAGAAACACAAGCTGGAATCAAGATTGCTGGGAGAAATATCAATAACCTCAGATATGCAGATGACACCACCCTTATGGCAGAAAGTGAAGAGGAGCTAAAAAGCCTCTTGTTGAAAGTGAAAGAGGAGAGTGAAAAAGTTGGCTTAAAGCTCAACATTCAGAAAACGAAGATCATGGCATCTGGCCCCATCACTTCATGGGAAATAGATGGGGAAACAGTAGAAACAGTGTCAGACTTTGTTTTTTTGGGCTCCAAAATCACTGCAGATGGTGACTGCAGCCATGAAATTAAAAGACGCTTACTCCTTGGAAGAAAAGTTATGACCAACCTAGATAGTATATTCAAAAGCAGAGACATTACTTTGCCGACTAAGGTCCGTCTAGTCAAGGCTATGGTTTTTCCTGTGGTCATGTATGGATGTGAGAGTTGGACTGTGAAGAAGGCTGAGCGCTGAAGAATTGATGCTTTTGAACTGTGGTGTTGGAGAAGACTCTTGAGAGTCCCTTGGACTGCAAGGAGATCCAACCAGTCCATTCTGAAGGAGATCAACCCTGGGATTTCTTTGGAAGGAATGATGCTAAAACTGAAGCTCCAGTACTTTGGCCACCTCATGCGAAGAGTTGACTCATTGGGAAAGACTCTGATGCTGGGAGGGATTAGGGGCAGGAGGAGAAGGGAACGACAGAGGATGAGATGGCTGGATGGCATCACTGACTCGATTGACGTGAGTTTGAGTGAACTCCGGGAGATGGTGATGGACAGGGAGGCCTGGCGTGCTGCGATTCATGGGGTTGTAAAGAGTTGGACACGACTGAGCGACTGTACTGAACGGAACTGAAGGAATGCCAGTTACACTGGCACTCAGGGAAGGAATGCCAGTGGCATTGGGTAAGGAATGCCAATGGCACTCAGGTAAGGAATGTTACCCTTACACTCAGGTAAGGAATGCCAGTTACACTGGGAACATTTGCTGAGGGTGCACTATTAGTCTGTTCTAGCTGCCACAGCCAGAGATTCAGAGAATCTTGGAATATATGCAATCCTACCAGATGAAGGAAAATGTTCATATCATTAGTCTTAATATTAAATACATAGACTCTTCATGTATTATATGAATGCTGGTGATGGTGAAGTCGCTCAGTCGTGTCCAACTCTTTGCGACCCCGTGGACTGTAACCTACTAGGCTTCTCAGTCCATGGAATTCTCCAGGCAAGAATACTGGAGTGGATTGCCATTTCCTTCTCCAGAGGATCTTCCCAACCCAGGGATCGAACCCGGGTCTCCGGCATTGGAGGCAGACGCTTTTAACCTCTGAGCCACCAGGGAAGCCACCATATGAATGCCTCACATATGTTATAAAATGTTACTATAAAATTAGTATATCAGTTCAGTTCAGTTGCTCAGTCATGTCCAACTGTTTGCAACCCCATGGATTGCAGCACGCCAGGCCTCCCTGTCCATCACCAACTCCAGGAGTTCACTCAGACTCACGTCCATTGAGTCGGTGATGCCATCCAGCCATCTCATCCTCTGTCGTCCCCTTCTCCTCCTGCCCCCAATCCCTCCCAGCATCAGAGTCTTTTCCAATGAGTCAACTCTTCACATGAGGTGTATATAATCATATAATTAATATACACACACTTATTAATGTTCTGTTGTACTTTTACTGAAAGTCATGTTACTAGTATTATTCATTCATACACTTTAAAATATGCATATATTAAACACTCGTTATGAGTTAACTATTAGCTCTTTTAATAATTCTATTTCTTAGCAATTAGCAATCTGGATCAGTAGTTCTCTCACAGTATGATCTGGCTACCCCTGGGGTTGCTAAGATCCCTGAAGAAGGTCCGAGGGGTTTAATTGCTTTCACGGTTAATAGTAGGACATGTCATGCTTTTATTGTTCACATTTTCTCATGATGGTACAGTGGAGTTTTCCAGAGGCAACAAAACATGTGATGATGCCTGTTGCTCTGACAATTAATGAAATGTGTGCTTGTATATGTTTTGTTTTGACAGTGTCTCAATTTTAATTTCTCATAGGGTAAATATCAGTAGACCACATCCATATAAACAAAAGTCCATGCTAGAGTCCCCAACAATTTTTAAGAATGCAAAGTGGTACTGAGACTAAAAGGTTTGAGAATCTCATTCGAGATAACTAGCAATAATTCCTCCTGTAACTATACATATTTCAAAGTAGTAATTCTTGGATGACTTCTGGAACTCTTATCTTTCAAAATGAGTGTTCCCAGAGAAAATATCTAATTAAGAAAGTATAGCAATAACAGCTCAGCTAAACAACTTTACTGGGTGTGGTGGGAGAGAGACAGGAAAGAGGCCAGTGGTTAGCTGCAAGAGCGAAAACAGTTTAAATGTCTGTTAACTGTCACCAGTCCCCTAATGCCTCAGTATAAGGTCACTCTTAAAATACCTGTTTGGGGTTACCTTGTGGTTGGAGTTCTGCTTGCCTTGAAAGAAAAACAAAAGAAAGAAAGTACTTGAATCTAAAACACTCAACATTTAGTCTGTTTCTTCTGCACATGGGACTCTGGTTGAGAAGACTGTCTGCTTTTGGAAAACCATCTTTGGCATGGGTTTACGAGAAAGATAAGGAAGATGATCGTTCCTGTAAATCGGAAGAGCAGAGAGGGAGCCTCCAGATGACTCATTAGCAATTAGCCCAGCAAAGTCCCTTAAGTGTCTGATGCAACAGAGCACTAAAGCCATGTGCCCCTAAGAGAGGAGAAAATGGGAGGGGTCACAGAAGAGACTGTATTTGCAACACGAAGAATTAAATCAGAAAACCAGAAAAATCTGATATTCTGCTTATAAGCCTGAACTCCCCTTTGTCACTCTCATTTTTTAGACCCAGTTTCCCTTGAAACAGTATGTATCATCTTTTAAAATAAACCCCTCAAAACACTTTTGAATTTATTCTATTAGTCAAAATATACATACTGAATTGAATATTTCAAAAATTCATTTAATTGTATCTAATCTTGGATAAGAATGTTTATTAATTTCTGACTGTTTCTAGCATCTTGCCTTTGTAAATATGGCATTCCAGGCGTTTTTCAGGGTATTTTCAAAGAAGGATCATTACCCCAGCGCTGACACAGTGTTGATCTCTCGTCATTCCATGTCCTGTTGCAAGGTCATTTTCAACTTGGTGTCTCACTAGACCCTTGATATGAGGCAAAAATCATTCCACGCTTTTCTCTCTTCCCTTTATTATCACAGTCTCTAATGAGTTCTGCTCGCTGTATTCAATTAGTTTGCTTCTCTTTGTCAAAATAAATCACTGTTTATTCTTATCTAATGCACTGCCATCTATCAATTCTTTTGTTATGTTTCCCCCAGAATCTTACGTTACCATAGCCTAAAAATTTTAATAAATTGCCAACTCATTCCGGTTTGGAGCCGTTGTCTTGATCTTTAGAATAATTTTCCAGTTATGAGATAATGTTTCTGTCAAAGTCAGTTTGTATTAATTTCATATGCAGAAATTCTGTAACACACTAAATCATACACAGTGAACTTAAAACTACAATTTAGTTGTTCCTTTTATCTATTTACTAACAAAACATATAAAAACTAATCCTCCAAACATACACTGATTTATTTGCTTGACACACTTTATACTTTCTTCTTTAGCATTTTAGTAAAATTTTTATTCAAAATGTTTTTTCTCTCCAACACCACATTCTCATGGAAATAATGTATCTTAATTCTCTTCTAATTTTAATTTCCTCTTTGCACATATCTTTGCATTGGTTATTTGGGCAGGTAGAACAGCATGATCCTAGAATCCCCCACAGTCTCTGTCAAATCCCAAATAAATATTTGATTTGACTGTAAAAACTTCATAAATTTACCCAAGCAACCCAGCATTGCCTAAGCTGTGCGTAAGGCAGTTTCAATAGTAGTCATTTCCTAACTTCCTAAGAGAAATAGAATCAGAAACGTGTTAAAAAGTGTCTAACACAAATGCAACGGAGGAGAGGTGATGAGGATACCCACACTGAGTGTTCAAAAGAGCTGACATCTTTTGCTGGGATCATTTGGCCAGAGACTCGTCAAGTGAGAGCATCTCATTCAAAGTCACAGTACTAAAAGAAAATGCTTTTATTTCCATAATCTGTTTTTCAAAAAACTGTCCTTATTTCAGACCTTCTTTAACTTTCTAATTCATAAACATAACATTCAAAGATAAAACGCACTTCAGCAAAAATAAAGCAGCTTTAGTGTTCTTTACTCAGGCTTTTTTTTTTATTTAACAGCATCCATTTTGCCATTTTTTAAATCCTCATACATACTCTGAACTATTCTTATCATGCCTAATCTCACTGACCAACCCATTACACATACTCCCTATCTCTAGCTTTTCTAACAGCATTCTTATCTTTCCTCTGAAAGTTTCAATAGTTTTTGCATATTGTCCTTGGATGCTTTCCCTTGTGCAAAATAGGGTGGTGGTTTGTTTTGTTTTGCCGTGTTTGGGGCAGGGGGCAAAAGATAGGGAAGTGTTTACTTTAAATCTTAAAAATCTAGCAATTTACTCATCTTGCCCCTATACATATATTCAGAGAAAATTTAGTGTCCAAGTTCATTTTGCAAAGCTTGGCACACATTGCCATTGTTGTGTCTTTCTATGTGAATGATGCCTAATACCTTCATAAGTGCTCCAGCTTTGGGGCCTTGCCTTTGCCAGTGAGTGGGGTCCACTTACTGCCCCCAAGTATAGGAAGGAAAAAGATGGTTCTCCTTCCACCTTGCTGGCCCTGCTGGAAACACGCGGTCACAACTTTGCACAGCACACTATTTCTTAAAACAAAGGCCTCTGTGCCAGGCATACAGAACATGCTAATATGTGCAGTGCTGGTCCTTCAGTGTGATACGGTTAGAGCACATTCCAAAACTCCCTTCCTCTCATTTCTCAGCTGGTATTTCCCCCACTCTTAAAGCCCATTTTAAACTGTTAAGGAATGGATCCTTGTGGACAGACCCCTTTGAACTAGAGCTTTGAAGCCAAGTCATTGCCTTAGGCATGAAACAGGATGAGATATAAGTCTCAATTACTAATTTCACCAAACTCTGCCTTTTTCAGAAGCCAAGGTTTATATCCAGAAAGTCTCCTTTTTCAGCTTTCCAACAGGTTGAGAGCACCGAATTTGTTTCTTAAAAACGGATTCTAATTTCACTTGTCCTTCTTGGCATCTAGGGAATCTTAAATTCGGTCTTGTAAATAGATCTCAGGTCCACTGAGTTCTCTCCAATGTTATCCGACCCACTTGACGCCTCTGTCCTCACCTCATTTTTACAGTCAGGCCTTCCAGCCAATGGTCAGTCCCCACCCCTCCGCTCTTCCCCCATCCCTCTGCAGCGCTCCACCCATCACAAAACACCTTCTTCCACTCCTTAGGCCATGCACATTCATTCAGGAGGTTTGAAGCTCTCCTTCAACTCTTACAACTGATCATCAAATGCAAAATAAACAGAAAGGAGGACATGATCTTAAGTTAATAGATTCAATGTTGGCTACCACTTAGGTCCACACCGACTTCTTCTAGGTCAATGCCCATTTTCATGTAAGCATTTAGAGGGAGATGATGTTTTCCATTTTACCAGACTGAATTTTGTAATCACAGCCCATTCAATGATACAAAGTCCCTCAGTGTTGCAGAGAGTGATTTTTAACAATAACCATGAGCAATGCTTTGTTGAAAACTGAAGCTGAAGAGCATTATTGACTATCAACATGACCTGGGCTTTATTCTGTGGCATTATTGGTGTGGAAATTAAATATACGCTGGCCATTCTTATGTGAATAATGCTTCATTTATGTAACATAGATAAGAATCTCTGAGTAGATTCTTGAACAATCCCTTCTGGAAATAATACAGCTATTTAGTTAATAACACAGATTTTGAAAAGAAAGAAAAATCTCTTGTCATATCTTGCAAAGCTTTTGCTTAACCTCTGGCATAGGAGAAAAATTAAGAAGTGGATAGAATACACTCATGTTTGAATTTAGTAAAAGGAGAATTCCACTGAAATGTCACATGGTTTTATTCTTCCATCCAATTTCTGACTTCTGAGGGTAAATTGTCCATTTCATAGGTTAACTATGAGGTTTACAAACCTCAGCCTGCCCTAGCTGGGTCATGAAGAGGTGAACTAGGAGGTCATATGAATATTTCTAGTACAAGTTTTGGTAAATGTAGAGGTTCTTGTCTGTTTGGCACCTTGAGAAGAATACAAGAAAAGCAGGTCCTTGGATTTGGGCCGTTAGATTCTGCAGCCTCAGCATCAGCAAGGGTGCAGCAGGTCTTCCCACAGGGGCTACCAGTCCTGTATGTCACCTACCCCGCCCACATTCTCAGCAAGTCCATTGCGCTAAGCTGCCGTAACCTTGGACACATCCGCAGAGCAACTCTCACAAACCGGGAACTCTGTGAGGGCTTCGGGGCTCTCCTTACCCCCACCACGGACCTCCCCGCAGGCCTCATGTTCCCATTTCAGAGTTGAGGGAGACGTGGCCTCGAGAGATCATCCAAAAGGGCAATAAGGAAAAAAGCTAGCATTCCAATTCAGATGTCTAGTTGCTATGCTCTTTTTCTTTCTAGAATGGCATGTCATCCATGCTATTTCTTTATATTAACTGTACCCCATAGAAAAGGGTATTACTAAATCCCCAAAATATCAATTTTAAGTCACGAACAGTAAAAATCAGTATTGCTAGTAATACACTGACTGAACAGAATTATTCTGTACTTTGTGATAAGATGGGGAGACTAAATAACAAATTACTTTTTTCATCAATCATATAAGCATTATTTCCCAAAAATATTTTTTATATAAGAAAACCTAAGGAGAATGGTAACAAATACTTATGAGTATTTATTCTATGAAAAGCACTCTAGTAGTTACTTTATATATTTATTTCATTTAATCATCACCTTGTGAGCTAACTATTTATTATCATCACTTTAACCAAGGAAAAAACTGAAGCACAGGAAACGCAATTGATTGGCTCAAGATCACAGCTATTAAGTGGCGGTGGTGATACCCAAATTGTGGCATTCGGGGATGTGATCACTGGGCAATCCTGTCACTCCAGGGAACTCACCCTGGTTACGTGACAGCTACAGGAGGCCTCAGATGTGAGCAGTGAGGTGGAGGCACTCCCAGGAGACCCTCCCCCAGAAGGGTAGGAGCAGGCCAGCATAGCCTTTTGGTGGGAGTAGAGCTCTTAACACTCTCCCTTCCTTCTTGTGACAGATGACAAGGAACAGAGAGGGCTAGGTAGAGAGCAAGATGGAAAATTCTTAAGTTAGAAAATACTAAATGTGGGCGATTCAGTAGAGAATGGCTGGAGGTATGATGAGGTAGTGAGGTATCCTGGGGGGAAAGCTGGTCATATCTTTTACACACAAATCTTGAGGGTGACGGTGGGGATTAGCATTTATTTAGTTAATCCATTATCCCCATTTTAAAATGTAGGAATTTACAACCAAAGTAGTTGAAATGGGACGTTTTGCAAATTACTTAATAAAATACAATAGCTATTTCCTTCTAAAGAACTTACGTCTCAGTCACCTTCAGTTCAGTTGCTCAATCGTGTCTAACTCTGTGACCACATGGATTGCAGCACGTCAGGCTTCCCTGTCTGTCACCAACTCCCAGGGCTTACTCAAACTCAGTCACCTCAAGGCACCACTATTCAAACATACATAAAAGTCTGAGGAGGGGTCAAATGAATCCCCATAACCCAGTAACCCAACTCCATAACCCAACAATCACCCAGACTTTGCCAGACGGTACTATCTGCTTCACCACTTCACCCTTTGTAATTTTTCTGCTCAAGTATTTCAGAGTAAATGGCATTTGTCCTAAAGTGGTCATTTACCCCTCCAAGTTTCAGAATATATTCATTATATGGAACACAGTCTGAATAATCATTGGTATCAGGCCTGGTTCATTTTTAAATTCCACTGTTTATGTAAGAATTACTTTCTTTTTAAACTTGTTTTGTGCAAATCAGGATATCCAAAGAACATTTACTGCATTTCATTTCTTTAGTTCCTTTTAATATGTAACAGCTCCTCCTCAACTTCCCTTTTTTAATCAGGCTATCGCTTAAGGGAGAAACTAGCACAATTATAATCATTTTTAGTCACTTCATGTCCCTGATCATTTACTATGCACCTCAGAACATAGTGGACCTGCCTGAGACTTTCCAGCCTCACTTTTTGTCTTCAGTTCTTCAGTTTTTCTTTTCCTTCACTTTTTGTCTTTAAAGTGGAAAACAACTCCATATGACACATCATACTGGCGGCTGTGTTTTGTCCTCCAGAAGTGATAGACATTATGAAGGACTAGGCATGTCTGTTATTACAGTGATACTTAATTACAATGGGAAGCACACTGAAGTCCTCCTTGAGAGACTGGAAGGAACCCAGCCAACCCACCCCTCTGCCCCATTACAAAGAAGGAATCAGAGCCAAACCTGGGTAATTCTCTTAAGAACAGAGCTGCCCATTGTTAATTCTGGAGCTTGGGGAATTAGTAGGCCAACAGACGACTGTGGTGCAGGGGAAAATCAGTTTGCTGTATCACAGGATGTACTGGGCTCATTTTCTTTGTCAGAGGTTTTTAATTATTTAGGATGAAGCTCCAGTGCATGTTTTGTAATAATAATGAAGTCTGAGGAACACAAAACCTCGCTGCAGCAGGACACGGCTATTAAATCTTTGCTGAGAGCAGGATGAGAGGGTCAGGGCTTCTGACCAGCTTTTTGGGACTGGTAATGCCCATCAGGTCTGTAAACAAAAAAGGGAGAATTAGCCAACTCTGAATGGCAAATCTGATTGTGTCATGGAAGCCACCAGAGGCCAAGTGACTCTGGAATGGCCTTTTGTGGGGGTGGCTCTCTCCTCTCTGCCCTCATACAGCTCACCCTGCAGCAACAGGCTGGAGCCAAGGGTTGACAAGCCTGACAGAGGCCCTGAGTAAAGCTTCCTGTGGGATTGTCCCCAGAGACTCTTATCAAGGGCGCCCTTTTTACACTCCTGGATTATATTCTATGAAACAAAACACCAAAAATGGCATATGTTGAGTGAAGTGAGGCCATCCAGGATCTGGGCGCTGCTGCAAGTGTCCTTGATACGAAGCTGGAAGGCACTGGCTCCCCTCTCCCACTCCCTGGCACGCGACAGTTACTCATTCAAACCAATTATTTTATTTCACAAATTACCATGATTAAAAAGAAATTAGTGAACAATTAAAAAGACTTTCTCTGGGAGGGGGAAAAAAGGGCAATCCAAGACATGCTTCATTAGAATAAAGCAACTGAATAAGAAGGGCTAAGAAGGCCCAAAGGGAAACATGACTCAGGAGTGTCATAGACAATGACACACTGCCCTCTTAACTACACAGGGGCCAACTATTCTGTGACTGGATCATCCAGGTTATTCTCCTTCTTTCTTGCCAATCTGAGGCTATTAGCTCACATAGTGTACAATTTGGCTGCTGCTGCTGCTGCTAAGTCGCTTCAGTCGTGTCTGACTCTGTGCGACCCCATAGACGGCAGCCCACCAGGCTCCCTGTCCCTGGGATTCTCCAGGCAAGAACACTGGAGTGGGTTGCCATTTCTACTGAGTGCTAAAAAAAAAAGGCACGCTGTCTTCAAGAGCTTATGGGTCTCTGAGGGACACAGAATATGTTGAAATAAGCCCAGAGGTTTGCACAGAGTAGGCACTCAAAAAATAAAAGCTTGAGCACAAAAGTCTTAGGGAGCCTCTCTGTGTTCCTCACCCATCCAGACCACTGCCAGTTCAAGGTATGCTATAGTTTCTCCCATTAGAACACTTATACTAAATTGGCCATGTCCTTGCTTGTGGTCCCAGCCAGTAGTTTAACAACCCAAGAGCAGCTTGTTATTAGTTAAATACAAAATGCTTAGCACAGTGCCTGGCACATATCTTGAATGAACTAATGAATAAAGAGGACAGAGAATGAAGTTTACAGTAAAAAAAAGCTACATTTTTTTTTTCAAATAAATTGCATACAAAAGAACTGAAAGTGGAGCTTTGATTCCACAACTCAAAAATGAACCTATTAAGAGCTCATTGTGTATCCATCTAATCTTTTTCTCATTCATCTACAATATATACATTTTGGGATTTTATTTTTTATTAAAAAAGAGTACACTAGGCATAACAGTTGGCAATTTGCTTTTTAAAGAATACAATAATAAATATGTCACATATGACTTCCCAGATTAAGTATATACAATTCCTCTCACTGTTTATTTCAGCTGCGTTAAATTTCAAATAGTGACTATAGCATAATTTACCTATTTCTTTGTTGAGAGATATCTGGGTCATTCCCAAGTGTTCACTATTATAAATAATGCTTTTAGCATGTGCATGTGTCTGTGTACACACATGTATTTGACTCTGCGCCAAGCACTGTATAAGCCAGGCCTTGGGATATAATGGTGAACAGACACCATCTTGCTTTCAGGAATATCAGAGCTTGATGAGAGAGAAAGACATTACTTAGAGAATCACATTAACACATAAACAATCACCAAATGGAATAAATGCTCAGAAAGAAAAGGATACAATCATATGAAAGCATCTCATCAAAGAATCTAGAGGAATGGGGAGGCAGGTGGCATGTGCAAAGGCTGAGTGCAGGAGGGACCACGGCAGAAGTACAGAAGTGACAGGTGATCTGGCTGGACGCCCCCGAGCTTTACTCACTCCCATCTTTCTGAGCAGATGATCCTACCTATCAGTTCTGATGAAACTGATTAGGACGTCTGGTAAAAGCTGCCAGTTCTCTTTTCACTTCTAACAGTTTTCAAGCAATGCTTCAGGGCTTGGTTTTATTTTATGTTCTCCATATTGTCAACAGCTGCCCTCTTTACCAGCAATCTTCCCCTGACCTATACACACCCTCAGTTCTCTTCTTACTAAAACAACAAACAAAATAGCTTGTTTAGATCCTGCTTCTGGGTCCCCACTCAAGCTGCCATTTCAACCCAATGCCCATCCCATTCATCCTGGTTACGATTCTAATCACTCCGTTTCCCAGGTGTTCCTCCAGTTTCTAGACACTGCCATCTGGCACACTTTCAGCCCACCTGAACTCTGAAAACATAGACTCCCGTCACCTTCTTTTTCTACCCCTGGATCTTGGCAGCCCTGTGGCAGGAAAAATCAATCTCAGGAGTATGGAAGTTGAGATTCCTCACAATCTGACTCCCTTCTATCTTTCAAGCCCCAACTCCCACCATAAAACCTGCCCATCCTGCTGTCTTTGTCCCTCAAGTCACTCAAGCTGCCCCAGAACTGCCCTATGCTTTCCTGTTCTGTATCTTTGCTCCTCACCTCCCCACCACTCCCATTTACCTGTTAGAATTCTCTCCATCTTTCAGGAACCAGTGCAAATGTCACCTGGCAGAGCTTTCCTGGTGCCACTCCCCACCCCGCCCCCTCCGGCCACCTCGCCC